>LSYV01000012.1:270114-342500 GCA_001584585.1 Gonium pectorale | reverse complement strand
ACCGTCGCGGCCACTCGAAGCCCCGGCCCCCCTCCCCCCATGCCCTACCCTGCAGCGAGATGACAATGAGAGGCACGTTGATGGCCACCACCAGCAGGCGCGGAAACACCGTGTGCTGTCCCTTGAAAAAGTGCTGCGCCAGCACGGCGGTGATGCCGTTCTGGATCGAGTCGATGGCGCTCTCGTTCATGGTGCACGCCAGGATCAGGGTGATGACGCCGATCCACGAGCCCACCTGCACCGACGCGCCCGTCGCCGCACCCTCGTGCCGCTCCGCCGCAAACACCTGTGCCGTGGGTCGTGGGCCGTGGGCCGTGGGCTTGGGTGGGCAGGTGCGGAGGATGTGTGGGACGTGCAGGAAGGCTGGGCGAGAGCGCACTGCGGGAGCCAGCGTCAGTCTCGCGCGTTGTAGTGAGGGCGGGGGCCCGGAAACAAGTCGGGTCAGCCGCGGGTCAGCGGCTGGTCCACGCATTCTCACCTGGAACAGAAACAGGTTGCCGTCGGTCTCCCATGTCACGTATCCGCCCCACGCCGCCAGCCAGCCGCCGAAGCCAAACAGAAACACGGCCGTGGTGGTGAGTGCAAAGCCCACGCCGCCGCCAAAGATGACCGAGCGGCGGTCGGTGGAGGCCCAGACCTTTTGCCACATGGCCTCCGAGAAGACGGTCGCGGCCATGAGGGAGCAGGGCATAGAGTAGATGGCCGAGTAGCCCAGCTTGTTGGCGCCAAGAGGCCAGCCGGTCTGCAGGGCGACAGGCGCGAGGGATGTGGGAGGGGTCTCAAGAATGGTTTATAAGCGTTTGGGCGAGGGGAGTTCAAGAGGGTGGAAAGCGATGAGGGCGTAGGGGCCGTGGGGGCTGAGGCCGTGGGGGGGGGGGCGGCGGGCTGGGGGAGGGGCAGCCGGATTGCGGGCGTGCTGGGTGGTGAGGGTGGGAGACGGGCCGCCGAGCCAACGGACGAGGATTGCCTGGGGGTGCGGGCAAGGGGTGCGCGTGGGGCTGAGAACGCGATGGGGCGTGCAGCGTGGAACAAAAGCGTAGACCCCAAAATCGTGTCCTAGATGGTCCGGGCTGGTCGAAGTCGATGATGACTTCGACACGGGCCGCACTCCGGCTGGAGCGTCGGTTCCATCGCGTCTGTCTGTGGTTTCAAAGTGTCTATCTCGAGTTTTAACATGATCTGTCTCAGGCTTCACAAGAGGTCTTCCAGCGGTGCTTGCCTCATAGGTGACGTCGTTGGGCAGCGGCTTGGGCAGGGACTCGGGCCGGAACGTCACGGCGGTGTAGATGACCAGGATGACGATGAACAGCGAGGTGAAGATGCCCTGCAAGGGCGTTTTTTGTGCCGGGGCAAGACGTCGGTGTTGTACGCGGTGCCGTACATGGCAGTACGGCGTACAGCACGAAGAGTTGGAGAGGCGGGTTTTGTGCCGGGGCAAGACTAAGACGCATGGTGACGGTGCCTCCCGCATCCAGCTTCCTCTACCCCACGCACAGCCGCGCCGCATCCGCTGCGTTGATGTACCTCCCTGGACGCGTGCTGGCTGCCAGACAGAGCGCGGCGCCGCAGCTCGCCTCTCCACCTCTCAGCCCCACCACTCAGTGCCCGACGGATAGGGATGGCAGTGCGCCTCCGGCTTGACAACGGAGGTGAAGGCCGCCACCCCAAATTCTGTCACCCTCATTATCCCTCCCACTCCGGCTCCACCCCACCAGCTGGAAGACAATGGAACGGCCTCCCCACCTGCGCCTGGTCGGTGATGATCGACACGAACACACCGCCGTACGCCGTGTACATCATGGTCAGGACGCCCACGACAATGACGATGGGGTAGTCCACCGAGCCCACAAACAGCTTGAACAGCAGGCCGATGGTCGTGTACTCGGCGAGCACTGCATGGCAGCAGGCGGGCGGCGCGGCGGGGCGAGGCGAGGTGGGAACGCGCACTCACACACATGGGAACGGGCCATGTGGACCCATACTTCTGTTTGGACTGATATGAAACGCGTGACCAGCACCACACTTAGGGGCTGGTCCCGTGCGGCAAGGACTGAGGTGTGCAGCAGCTGCTCGGACGAACAGAGGAGCAGCACTGCGGCGGGGTTTGCAGGGCAACTGCAGTTGCTTAGGGCTGCGGGCTATCCCTTTTGGTTGAGAAGGGTGAACAGCGGTCCCCCACACCCCTCGCCTCGTGGCGTTGAGGTGGTCTTGCGTTGGGGCGGGTAGCACCCCAGGCCAGCGTCGGCCCGGAGATGTAACACCACACACATGCACAAACCGTTTCCTTCCAACACACCCCGACAGCGCGCCCACACTGTTGTACGGCATCTGCATAGATGGCGTGCGGTAGCACGGGTAGCGGCGACCATTGCACATAGCACGCGGGTCGGTCATGCCGCCCGTAGGCTCCCATCTGATCCATCCGACCCCCGGAGCCTGGCGCAGCCCGACCCGCAGGCCGTGCCCCGTGGGTCGGCGAGATGGACCACACAGCGCCACACACCCGCGTGCAGCCGCGTGCGATACACGGGGGGCGACCGCAGTTAGCGCTCCCGCTCCGATTCCAGCGCGCCGGCGCCCTGCTCAAGCGGAGGCGCCCGGTACCGTTGCGCTCACTCCCCGGCCATTACCGGGCTCCGGCCCCGGCCCCGGCCCCGGCGGCAAGCCCTGTCGCTCCCAGCCCCCAACCGCCCCAAGGACTCACGCACGATGCTCATGTTGATGAGGCTGATGCAGACCACCAGCGTCCGCGCCACGGGGCCGAAGCGCTTCCCAACGTAGTCGGGCATCGTGCACACTGCAGAAGGGAGGGGCGGCGGCGTGTGGCGAATCAATGCCCTAGAAAGTGGAAACGGCGGGGGGGGCCTCCCCGCTCCCCGTGCCCCCTCCCGTTTCCCGGTCCATGCCTTCCTCCTCTCCTGTTTAAGCCCTCCGAGTATCCTGCCATCCCGTATCACCCTCCGACACCCTCCGACATAAGTGCGAGAAGTGGGTTTCCAGCTCCCTCTATCCTCAGCTCACCGTCCGGGTGCATCCGTTGGATACGGGCTCCGAAGATGGCGATGATCAGAACGGGCAAGCCGGAGGCGACGGCGTACCTGCGAGGGCACCGCAGGACGCAGAGGGCAGCGGGAGGGTCAGCGAAAGCCGTTGGATGAACGTGTGAGTGGGGTATCGCAACCCGCACCGACAGACAGCCATGTAGACCAGCAACGAGCTCCGCAGCACAGCTGCGCGACGCTTCAACCAGTACTAGCGCTTGTCTCGCACAAGTTACATACGGCGCGGCGGCGGAGAGGGCATCTGCGCTGCCGCGCACGCCACACACATGGCTCTGCACGCAAAAGGCGGAGCCGTCTCCCGCAAAGCGTCCGTAGCAGGGGGAATCCCTGCCGTCTGCTGCCGCCCGCAGCCGCCAGCTCAACGGAGGCCCGAACCCCCAGCCAGCACCTACTCACATCACGCAGCCGACGATTCCGGTGTACACCGCGAACGCCGGGGGCGCGGTGATGCACCACGCGCCGACAGCTCTGCGATATGGACAGGAGTTCATCAATGTGGACTGTACTGGGACTCGACTCCAGGTCCCGCGCTATTGTTGTTCCTCCGTATGTCCTGGCATGAAAGCGTGTCGATCCCCCCATTTCTCCCATTTCCCGGCCACTCACGATGCAAAGAACGACCATGCAATGCGCCAGCGCGTTTGGGTGCCACGAGCTGTGATGAATTCCTCCGATGTCTGGTCACGATGGCGCTGCTTCACATATACGGTATAGCGCACAATGGCGTAGGCGGCGAACGCCACCTGTGGGGAAAGGCCGTGAGAGGGGACAGATGCGCTGGGCATGCGGGTGCGATGTGGGTCGGGCAGGAGTTTCATCGCGCACGTTGCAGCCATGCATGATCGGTCACAACCCAAATCGTAATCTGTGTCTCTCGTGACTGCGCCTGACAGCCGGTCAGCGAGAGGCGGTCGCCGCCCACCGGGGACATGGCCGACTGCCGCCTCGCGGCGGCCTCACCTGTGCAAAAATACATGTGACATAGGAGATGATGAGATATTTCCTGTGTTCTTCCATGGCGTCGTCCTGGCTGCGCGAGAACTCTTTGCCAACGCGATAGTACAGTCACCGGAGCACGCGCTCGTGTAATTTATATGACTTAGGCAAGCCCAGATAGTCTCTGCTGCGCCGTCGGGTCTCTGCGTCGGTGTTGGGCGCCGGCGGTGACGATACGATGCCCGTCAGCTATATCCCCAATGGGATAACAAAAAAGCCCGCTTCTATACGCGCTGTACGCGCCTGCGCAGGTTGTGGCGTTGCGCGCCAGCGCACACCGTACGGACCATTGTTCGAAATCTTCCACGACGGAGCCCAGAGTTAGTGGTTATACTTAAACATCTCACCGGCCTCACAATGTGACTTGTTGGATGCGGCCCGCCCGGTGCCACTGCCCATGCTACAACGGAACGCCACACATCCGCATGCATCCCCGCCCGCCCGCCCGCCCGCCCTGAGCTAGCATGTTTCGGATCTGTTGGTCTCTTTTGCCTCCGTGGGGAGTACCCGCTGCCCTGTGCTCTCCTTCTGTCTGTGTACCGGTAAGAACAGAAAGAAGCCTGCGAAGGAGGAGGTAGCGAGTTGCATACGACTTGGGACGTCTGTAGCTCTGTACCTCAGACTCTTCGGGCTTCGTTCCCCCTTGTTTGGCCCTGGTCACGGCCCTAGTGAAGTCCGACAGACCGGGTAAGCTGGTAAACCGCTTTCGAGGTCGAACGCCACATGTCTTGATTGGTACCCGCCCGCCCTACCGTACTGGAAACGTCGCGCCTTCGGGTGTGTATGACGGTTGAGGCGGGCTCCCTCTTTCTCTGCAGGTTTCTCTTTTTCCCTAGCAAATGCGACGACCTCGAGGCTACCCTGCACGACCGCGAGAAGAGGGACCAAAAAACAGAGAAACCTGCAGAGAAAGAGGGAGCCCGCCTCTACGGCCATACACGCCCGAAGGCGCGACGTTTCCAATAGGGCGGGCGGGTAGATAGCAAGACATGTGACGTTCGTCCCGCCCCCCAAAGGACCGGCCAACCAGCTCACCCGGTTTGTCGAACTTCACCTGGCGGAGTGCGAACTTGTCAAGGTGTAGCTGCGGTGTTCTTGTTGTCGCAGTCACCGGTCCGACGGCGCTCAGCGGTTACTAGACCGTCGTGGGCCCAGCCCGCCCACCCGGCTGTATACAGGCCCTCCTGGAGGCACCTGACAGCCACATTCCGCCACTGGGGTCAAAGGTCCTTGGGCTAGGGGACAAGGCGAATCTGCCATGTGCAATTACTCGAACGGCTCTGTCCTAAGGCCTTACGTATCACGAGCCGCAAAAGCTGGTAAGCCGATTTTTTGGGCGACGGGACGATCTTGCTCTGTACCCGCCAGCCCTAAAGGAGAGGTCGTGCCTTCGGGCGTTCGGTCGTGCCTGTCAGGTGTTATCAAGTTGGTCAGTAGTGTCGCATTTGCACGTTGTGCTCTGCACTTGGTGCTGGTTGAATGTTGATTGTTTGACTGGTCAACTTGAGCGGATTTCTGCGCGCGCGTGTGTTGCGTGTGTGGTGTGGCATGCAATGTGCGGCCATCCCGGCAGAATGGGACCAACGGCGATATGGACGATATGTAACCACCACAAAACGCGTGCCGTACTTATCAGGGTCATGTGCCGTACTTATCAGGGTCATGTGCCGTACTTATCAGGCATACATCACTTATCGGGGTCCTGATATGGGATATATCAGGACCCTGATAAGTGCCGATAACCCGTGTCCGAGGCGCCAACCGGGCGATAAGCCGATTTTTTGGGCGACGGGACGATCTTGCTCTGTACCCGCCAGCCCTAAAGGAGAGGTCGTGCCTTCGGGCGTGTATAGCCGTAGAGGCGGGCTCCCTCTTTCTGTGCAGGTTACTCTTTATTACACTGTGACAAGAAGAAGCGCCTCTAGCTGGTGGCGCGGATGCCAAGTAAGAGTAACCCGTCGTACGACATGTACTACGACATTCGTGGTACACAACACTGCCACATACCTCACGTACAACAGCACGCATACGTGCACAAACCTCCCAACCCCACCAAAACCTGACAGTTCAGCCATAGATTGCCTAATGCGGCATAGTGCCGCACCACGGTAAGCGAGCAAGCCACGTCCTAACCGGACGTGGAGTCCGTCCTGTCCCTGGCTCGGTTCATCGGCGCCAGCGAAAGCTTTCTGCATAGCTCCCAGCTCCGATGTGACAGCCTTCCCGGAATAGCAGCGACGAAACCCGGTAGCCGAGCCAAGCTACGCACGCCAACCTCTTGGGCTACTAACCGTGTATAGCGGTACGGCAAACCCGCACGGCAAATCCCTATGCAAAAGTAGCCTGCCGGTATTTTGCAAGGCTCACCGAAAAGCTAGCATTGCATTCTGACGAGCTGCTTTGCAAGGACGCAAATAGCTGTTGCAAGCCGCTTCTGTTTCTTCCCGCCCTGCATCAAACCTAACTTCACTGTCTTTATAACGTTGCTATCTTGATGCTCGCTTCTAGGTGAAAGTCGGATATCGCTCGCCGAGCCGAGCACGATGGGGAAGGGGGGCGAGAGCGTAGACGCGGATCAGCCTAGCACCAGCGGTTCTGGTGGCAACCTGCTGGAAAGCGCGCGCTTCGCGCCCTTCCTCTCAGACAACTTCAATGTCGCGGAGTTTACGTCAAAGGTGCTAGGTGGCTCGCACACAACTGCTTTAGCGCAATCTGAGCAGCTGCGCGATGGGGTCCACCAGCTGGAGTCAGCATTGTCCAGCGAGGTGGTTGCGCGGAACAAGGAGTTGCTGCACCACGTTCGGCGCATGTTGGACGCCGAAAACGCAGTCCGTGACGTCGTCCTGTCCGTGGACTCTCTTCAGAGTGCGGTGCGGCGAATCCGGGCGGAGGTGGTGGGACCCTATGCGCAGATCAAACACAAGACGCAGCAGCTGCGCAACATCCACGCGACCGTGGACATTCTGCGGCACGTCATCCACCGCCTGAAGCTTGCGCAGAAGCTGCGGGCGCAGATGGCCGTGCCCGCTGCTCAGCTGGACCTGGCGAAGGCCGCGAAGCTTATAACGGACATCCGCCACGTGGACGCGGAGGTGGACCTGACGGGCATCGAAGCCGTGGCTGCAGACGCAGATTTCCTGGAGTCGTCACGCAAGTTCGTCCAGGAGCAGGCCGAGGTGGGGCTGCGGGGTGAAGACGCTGGAGCGTGGACGGGTGGGCCGAGCATGGCAATTCCTATTGCCGCTGCAGGAGATCGCAACGATGGACGGACTTGCAGCGGGAGAGCCCTCGGAACTTTGCTTCGGCAGCACCTTGGCAACGGCAGCGACAGCGAGCACTGCAGCGGAATCCCGCTGTCATCCGATCCGCTTGATCCGCACGGTTCTACGGCCACGCATTCCGCCCGAATGTGGCCGGCCCCGGAATCGAGGTACAGAAATGCGCGGAAGACAACGCCTTATAACGTCGCCCTTCCGCCCTGTCCTTGGTGTGCCCCGTCCTTTCCCACAGGCCGCGTTGATCGAGGGCGTGGAGTCCCTCAGCCAGGCCCGCGTGGGCTCGGCGCTGCAGGTCATCTTCAACCTGGACGAGCTGCAACAGGTGGGCGGGTTTTTTAATCGCAGCATGAGAGCGGCGCTGAGGTACTGTGGCGTGGCGGGTTTGAGGGTTGGGCGAAGCAAGGGCGACCGGCAGCTGGGGTTGGGGTGCGGTGGCAGCCCAGTGGGCAACGCATATGCGGGCGCTGCGGCGTCTTAGGGAGCAACGCATGCAGCCGCAGTCGGCGGCGGCAAGTCAGGAGTGCACTGCGGGGCGTGTTCGCCACCCCGAGGCGGGGTGGCACCGGGCAGCAGCTTGGCGGTCAGGGTCTTGGAGGGCTCCCGGGGCCCGCCGGGTTTGCGGTACGGGACCATGCGACTGTGCGGCGGCGTGCCGTCGATGGTTCCGTCTCCTTGCAGCTGGCTCCTCATATGCCCTTCTACTCGCGGGTTGGCCCCTCGCGCCCTTTGCTTGACCAGACCTCTCGGCCCCCCCCCCCAGGCTGTCGCCTCGCTGCTGTCTCGCCACCTGCACGACATCGAGAAGGCGCTGCGGAACGCGCTGGACAGCAGGCACCTGGCGGCAGCGGCGGCGGGCGGCGGCGGCACGGGTGCCGCCGCGGGTAGCGCGGCGGCGCGCGGACAGGCGGCGCCGGGAGCCCAGGACAAGATGTGGCAGGTGCGGGCGAGCAGCGTGGCGCCTGTTCTCTTGTCGTATGTACACGGAGCCCAAGTGTCCGCTGGGCCCAGAGGCCTCGTACCTAATTTAGGGTCTGGGGCCCCCCTTGCGGGCGGGCCTGCAGAGGACGGGGATTGACGGGCGCGGGCGGGTGCCGTGTGTGTAAGCGAGAGGGCGTTGCATACGGTACTGTGCGCCTGACTAGGCTGGTCGGGGCCTTGTTGCCGGGAGTTCGCGCCCCGCTCCGGACGGGCCATTCGCGCTTCGCGTTGTGGCCGCGCCGTCCCTTCCTTGTCCCAACTTCAGCGCCTTCTTGACCGTCAAACCCGCACTTCTCCCAACGCGTCGTACAGCACGTCCTGTTTGCTCACCCTGCCAACTCCGGCCCTCTCCGCGCAACCCCGCTACCCGCGCCCGCCCGCACAGGCGCTCCGGGACGTGCTGGACCAGATCCAGTCGTCCACGGTAGCTGTGTGGCACCTGCAGCGCGTGGTGGCCAAGAAGCGCGACCCGCTGTCGCACGTGTGCTTCCTGGACGTGCTGGTGGCGCCGGGGGAGCCGCTGCTGGTCTCGCGCTTCTGGTGGGCGCGCCGGCGCCCAAGCGGGACGGCAGTCTGGGGAAGGGGCGGGGCGCGGAGATGGAATGCAGTGGTAGCGGCAGCGCAGGGGTGCTCGCCTGCGTAACTAACGAGCACGGGGGCGGACGGACTATTGCGCTTGGTCTGGAGGACCTTTCCTGGTTATCCGAACATGCAGGAGCAAGCGTTGGCCACGGCTGCGCTAGGGCTACGGATGGGTTGGGGCGTGGGACCGTCTGGGCTTCTGGGCGTGCAGCTTCGGGCTCCGCATATTACGCAACCCCGTCCTCGGTGTACTGCAACCCACGAGGCAACCGATGGGGCATGGCAGCGCTGCCGATCCACCGGTGCTGCCGGTCTGTTCGGCCGCCTCAGCCAACTGCTCATCCCACTGCCACCATCTACTGCCCCAGGGCCGATGTGGTGCGGGCAGCCAGCGACGCCTTTGCGTCCGTGTCCCGACCCGGTAAGGGAGGCTTCGTGCGGGACAGCCTCACGGCGTCGTACCCCCGCCTGGCCAGCATGATTGAGGCCATGTTCGACCGCCTCAGTGCGGAGACCACCATCAAGGTGAGGCACATAGGAGGCATGCCGCTTCAAGGGACAACCATTCAGGAAACGGAGGGTTATATAAGCGGCTGAGCCTGCTATGAAATCGGGCTTTGTCTACAGTCATAGCCTGGTGTGTATGTGTGCTGGAGGAGGGGAATCGGAGATAGGGAATGAGTACTGCTGTTGGCGGAGGGCCGACGGAAGGATACTTGTAGGGGCAGGAAAGTCGCCGGTGCCATGCATTGTGTGCTGCAGATTTTTCTTGCACCGCGCACGCTGCTTCCGACACAATACCTGCCGCAACGCTGCCGTCCGTGCCATAGCCGTACCTTTCTGCACCCTCCCCCGCACGCCCCCCGTCCCCGTCTGCAGGGCGTGCTGCCCGCCGTGGGGCCCCCGCAGCTGCAGCAGCTGCTCGCCGCCACGGCGCCTTTCCAGTCCGCTTTCTGCGCGGGCTGCCTGGCGCGCATGACCGACGCTGTGGCGGCGGCCTTTCCGGGCAGCGGCCGCCAGCTGCCCTCTGCCACCGAGGTGCAGAAGTGCATCGGGTGAGAGGGCTGGGCGCACGATGCACGGCAGGGCGGGGGAGGGGGGAGGGAGCACATGGGGCTGACAGCACTGGCCTGCGGGCGGCGGCGGCCGCAAAGACGGATGCGCGGCTGTAATCTCATACCTTGCACGTCCCTACTTTACTGCATGACGCTTTCACGCGCCTCTCTTTTGGACGCCAGGCGCCAGGCTGCCTGGCCAGAGACGGACCCTGAGCTGCAGCAACAAGGTTCCAGCGTTTGGCGCTTGAGCGTCCCCTCCCCTCGCACACACACGCGTGTACACTGCCCCGATACCATCGTTCCCCCTTCCATGGTGCACTCATTGCGCCTTTCCGTCATCTGTGCGGCTGCTGTCCGTTGCGCCGTCGCTTGCGGCTCCCATTTCTCCATTGGACCCCAGGCTCATGCACGAGGAGCTCAAGGCGGGGTCGTCCAGCCCCCAGCTGGCGGCACTCATGGCTTCCACGGCCGCCAAGGCGCTCACGCTCCTCGCCGAGCGCGCCGAGTACTCAGCCGCGTCGGGGCCCGAGCTGCAGCAGCTCTCCACCTCCTCCACCGCCGCTGGCGCCGACGGCGCCGGGCCCAACGCCTCGCAGCTGCGCAACATCGCGCTGTGCTCGCAGCTGCAGGAGACGCACCGCTCCCTCTCTACGCTGCTCGCGCGCCTGCCGCCCACGGCGGCGCCCGCGCTCGGCGGCGCGCTGGCGGCGCTGCAGGCGACGGCGGTCGACGCGGTGGCGCCCATCTTCCGCTCCCTGGTGGAGGCGTGCGAGGAGCGCCTCCTGCGCATGCACGGCTGGGCCGCGTACCACGGCACGGACGGGGCCGACGGGGGCGACGTGACGTCGACGTCGCCGCACGTGGCGGAGGTGGCGGCGCTGCTGGCAGAGTTCAGGGCCGAGTACCTCGGGCGCTTCGTGCCGCCGCCCAGCCCCGCTGTGGCCTCGTGTGTGGGGTCGCTGGTGGAGCGGGTGGCGTGCCGCCTGCTGGTCTTCTTCGTGCGCCACGCCGCGCTGCTGCGGCCGCTGAGCCAGGAGGGCAAGCTGCAGGCACGTTGCGGGCCGTGTGCGCGACGGCGCTCGTGTTGCTTTGCAGCAATGCGTGAGGCTGATGCGTCCAGCTGCTGCCCTGCCCAGGCGCCTGCTTGGCGTGTGTCGTCACAGCTGCCATCACTGCAGCAGCCACGCCCATGGTAGCATTCACTCCGCACAAACCCCGCACAAACCCGGCATGGATCCGTGCATCAAAGCCACCCAACGTTCCCATAGGTTGCCAAGGACCTCGCGGAGCTCCAGGCGGCGGTGGGCCAGGCGCTGCACCCCCTGGAGCAGCTGGGGGCGCCCTACCGCGCCGTCAAGGCCTTCCGGGCGCTGCTCTTCACGCCTTCGGCGGGCATCGCCTCCAACCCGCTGCTGGCGGAGCTGCCTCCCACGGTCACGCTGCACCACCTGTTCAGCAGGTAGGCCGGAGTTGCAGGTCCTGCCACAAGGGCTGGGCATGGTGGGGTGCCGGGCAGAGGCGGTTCGGAGTTGGCCTTAACGCGGGCTGCATGGAGTCGGGACTGCAGCAGGAGGGCGCCTCTGCGGGGTGCAACTTTCTTTCAACATCAGAGACGTCTTATAATACACTGCTGCGGTGCCGTGTCCGCCGCAGACTGCCCGTGGCCATCCAGGCGCCGCACGAGCGGTCAGGCCTCACACCGGTGCAGTACTCGCTGTGGCTGGACTCCCACACACCGGAGGAGTGCGTTCGCAGCGTCGCCGCCGCGCTGGCAGCCGCGCCGGCGGCGGTGCTCGCGGAGGCGGCGGCCGACGCCGAGGCGGCGGAGGCGCTGACGGCGATGCGGCGGATGTGCGGCGGCACGGGCGGCACTGCGGTGGTGACGGCGGCAGCGCCGTGAGGCGGGCGTCGCGCCCATGCAGCGGCAGTTGGAACTCGTAGGGTTGTTCCCGAGGGGCCGGGCGGGATGAAGGTGCAGGCATTAGGCGGTAAAGGAACTGAGAAGGCAGCCGCGCGGGGCAACCAGCTGCGTATGCTGCTGCTGCTGCTTGTTATGTAGTCGGGCTGATGGTATCACGGCTGGTGTGTGCCCTTGTGCTCGCAAGCTATTTGGTGCGGGCGCGGTGGCACTAGCGCCCGGCGCAAACCCTAGGAGGAGGCGCCGGATACACGTCTAATGCATCTGTAAAGCGGGACGATACGGCAGGTCAGCTTGGACTGCGCTGAAGTGCGTTGTTTGTTGGGAGTGCAAACGGTGTTCTAAGAAACCATGCAACCGGTGTGTACGCAGGCAAGCTTGCTGTGCACCGCCCATTTAGTACGCTATTTTTACAACAGGTGGCCAGATGTCGCGACGGCGGGCTCCGCGTGGTCTCTTATTGCGCGCAGGCATGTTCAGACCATCATGCCATCGCCTTCGGAAAGACAAAATGTAGTACACACGCGGCTGACCACAGCACACGACTCGACTGACGATTACGCACAACCGCACACTGCCAGCTCAGTTTAGGAACAGGTGCGATGGGACAAGACTGACACGGATACTCCAGCGCTGGTGTCCAGCAGGCCGGCTGACCACACCTGCAGTGTGTACCGAGCAGTGAATGGAACAACGCCGCCACGATGTGATGAGACGCCAAGGGCGTATCTAACCACTATAAACCTCATCCGATGCCCCACGGCGGCCGCCATGTTGTAAGAATCAACATGGACAGCGCTTCACGTACCCGTCGCGCGGCCGCTGCCTGAAGAGCCCGCGTAGGGGACTGGTCTCGCACTGGGCGACCAGCGACACAAAGCGATAAAGCACAGCCACAGTAACGTGTTCTCGTTTGTAACCTCGGTCGCACATACCCTCGCACATCCTCCCCGTCCGACAGAAAACGAAACAGCAGGCCTGAACGCATGGTGAGCATTCCGCCGGCCCCGCTTGGGTCTTGAGTCTGAAGCCAGCCTAATCCAGAGGTCAAGGGAACATGGGTACGCCCCAGCTTCGCCGCACACTGAGCGCCAGGCACAAGGGAAAGCACTCCGCAATCTTATACATTTCGCTGCCAGCACGAATGACCATAGGCCCCGTGCCAGCCCACGACATATGCAAAGCCCCCCACCAGCATTGAATTCCACGTCGCTACGCAGACATCGGTCTGGTTGGCCGGCTAGCACACTTGCGGCTGACTCTTTCGCTCTGGAGCAACCTGCCGATGCCATCGGCGTGTACATCTGACGCCCTCCCCATTCGCGGCATCAGCAGGTCGAAATATCTGACGCCCTCCCCATTCGCGGCATCAACAGTGCTAAGGACAGTCATCATACAGCTAGTGCTCCTCTCCGTTACCGCCAAGCGCCAATGCCAGCGCGTATCGCCCTCGAGGCCAGTGTACAGCTTCCCGCTCTGCCGTCATCGCTGCTGCCCCGACTCATACCGTACGGTGTCCCGGACAGCACATCCTGCCTCCCTTAACAGCTACTCCAAGGCCGCGGTATCGTCCCTAGCCTCCGCCTACCCGCTAGCTCCAGGTATCAGCTCGGCCTAGTTTTCGTAGCCTGCCAGCAGCTCATACCCGTAACCCTGCATACAGCTCCGTGTGTCGCATAAACTGCATCGCGCCGTACCAGAACGCCGGGGCGACGCCTCAGCGCCGCCCACTGCCGGCGTTGCCCCGTTGCTCAACGCTTCAGCCGACCTTTGGTGCTGCCCCGTCCAGAGGGTGAAGCCAGGGTGCTTGCTCTCCGAACCCAAGTGCTTAAACCAAACACTCCCAGCTGCCCCCAAGCAGTTTCTCTCGTCCTCGGCAGCTGCTGCACCCCCTGGGCGATGCCGATGTCCAGTCATCCCGGGCCTGAGCGGCCGGAGGCACACATTCCAGGGCCTGACTGCCCTCGTCGGCCTCCATGGGGTGCTCAGGTTGGCACAGGGCTGATCCCGGCGCGACACCCAGGAATCCCAGCCAGCCGACCCACAACCAACCTGCTGCCGCTGTCGTCGCTGCTCAGACCGCTGCGCTGCAGGCCCTACTGGCTGCATAGCATTGGCCCGGGGCCCGCAGGCCGACTACCCGCACTCTGCGCTCCCTTACTTGCACCTTCCTCCATCGATGGGGACCATCTGGGCGACTTGAGGGCCCACCTAGGCAACAAGATTGCGCTTGGGCCGGTACACGGCGATCTGCGCCGAGCAGCTCTGCAGCCGGCCGTATAGGTCAGTCTCGATCATCTCAAAGAACTTCACGATGCGGCTCTCGATGGAGACGGTGGAGTTGATGACGCGCACGCGCGCCTCGGCATCGATGGTCAGCGACTCGCTGCACTCCTCCACCAGCCCTGACAGGCGCTCCACCTGCGAGCGGCCGGTTAGATGGGTGGGCGAGCGTACGCATGCCTGGTCTCAAATGAATGGGACGGGGCAGGGAAGGGCGTTGTTCGACTGGCACGTAACACCGGCATGGGACATCAGCGCGGATAGCGGTTCCAGCTGGCGGGCGAGTTGGCAGGGTTGTCGTACACGGCTGGTGGTGGTGGTGATATGTAAAAAGGCAATAATTCCTGTGTGCACCCTTATATCGGCATGCCCTGAGCTGTTAGGGCTATTAGGGCATGCCGCGAGCTACTGCACACCGTTCCTGTCCGTCTGGGACGAGAACATAATGCCCTAGGAAGAAACCACCAGTACGATGAAAGGTGGCCGAAACACGATTGCCGGCATCGTGTATGCCCATGTCCATGCGTGCCAGGTCCAAGCACACCCACCTCGCCCTCGAGGCGCTGCTGCTGCTCCTCAAACAGGTCCTGGTTGCGCTTGTTGTCCTCCTCAGTGAAGTCCTCCTTGTACATCTCGCCTGGGAGCAGGCAAAGGGTTGCCGAAGTCAGCCCACCGAAGAACCACCCGATAGACGCGAGCTGCGGGCATGCTCGCACTCCCGGAGACCGCCGGCAAACTCCATGCCCTCCCGGCAAAACAGTGGCAAGGCGCGCATTCCATGCCCAAGGCAGGTCCGGCCCTGGATTGCATTCCTCCAGGCGCCCAGAAGCCGCCCACATACGCCAACCTCCCCAACTTTTGTACCACTCGACCCTACACCGTGCCGCGCCGGCTCGCGGCCAGCACCATCCCGCACCTCCGAAGAAAAAGTACGCGAAGGCGTAGCTGTTGGACAGCACCCCCCGCGCCACCTTGAGCTGGTCCAACGCGCGCACCAGCCAGGTGTAGTCGCGCGCCTCGATGCCCGTCTCCACCATCTCGCCGATGCGCTTGAGCAGCAGGGCGCTGAGGGTGGCGGGCGGGGGCCGGTGTTACATAGGCAGAGGACAACCATCGCCCAATGACCAATCAAAGGCAGCACATAGGGGCGTGCTCTGCAACACGTCCATCCAGGCCTACGACCTATGCGACGTGCCTCGCCACACCCTCGCGCACCGCTTCCATTCCGCGCTTCCCCCATGACCCTGCCAGCTTTCTCATTTCCCTCACATCCTCGGCCAACTCACCGCTTCTCGCCCTCCTTGCCGTAGCTGTCCATGTGCAGCTTGTAGCGCTCAAAGTAGTGCATGTAGCGCTTGTGGTTGCGCGCCGCGGCGTCGATCTTGCGGTCCATCTCGTCCTTCCAGCGGCCGCAGCTGTGGCCCTCAATCTTCTGCCACGTGTGCGCGGTGCCCGTGGCCGCGCCGCACAGCCAGCAGAAGGCCTGGTGATGGGGGGGACGCCACGGAGGGCACAGGAGGAAGAGTGGGGGGCAGGCGCCGGAAAGGGGAGGCACATAGCCTGCGCTGCCAGATGAAGGCGGCCTTTCGTTGGCGCTTTTTCACCGTGGGGTGAGCATTGTCCAACACACAGCCTACCGCCTGCACTCGCATGAACCGGGCTCGTGCTTGGCCCCGCCCGGCCCGGCCCGCCCCGGTCCGTGCTTACACCTACCTGGCCGCACTTGCACATCACCAGGTTGCACCCGCCGTTCTTCTCGACCGGCTTGCTGCACTTGGGGCATGGCTTGGTGTTGGCCATGAACCAGTTGCGCGTCTCGCTGTCCCCGTGAATCTTCTCGTCCCACTCGTCCCACCTGACAGGAGGAAGGACGGTGTCACAGTTTGTGAAGAGGCTTGCCGCTGACAAGCATTGGAGACATGCGCCGGTCGAATGGGGCGACAAACAAAACGGCGGACATCCAAACCAACCCAGCCGCTAGGCGCGGAGCACCACCGTGCCGGCCAAGCAAGGTCAAGGGGCCGACTTGGACCCCCTTGCCGCCCAGCTCCCTTCAGCGCTAGCATCTTTCCACAATGGCATACTCGTGTCTGTGGAAACAGCCTTGCTCCGTGCCCCGGCCCCCATCCATGCCTGCTATCCCAACCTACATCTTGCAGGTGCAGGGTGTATGCGGGTCCTTGAGGCACTTGAAACAGAAGACCTTGCCGCACTTGCACTCAGGCTCCACGAACGGGTCGCCGTCCACCTTCGCGCCAAGTCGACGGGGGTCAACGGGGAGTTAGGGACAGGACAGGTCAGTGTGCGAAACTTGGTACTTCTGCACAAGGCCCCTTTCACCCATGCATGCTCGCGCACACAGCTGGGCACGTGTCTGAGCACGCATTCACAGTACGCATAAAAAAACAGCTGGGCCACGCGGCAGCACAGGTCCGGCAACGCCTCGAAGCGTCCAGAGGGCCATGTGCCAACCATGCGCCGCTGAAGCACTCCGGCAGTGTGGGCCAGCACTGGCTTGTAGCAAGCACCGGACGTAGCTCACAGCGTGCGGCCGCCCCGGCGACCCACATCGACAGCTGTCACACATGGCCCCCCTCAAGCAGCGTTTCGCCCCAACACCGCATACAGGCCTCCCTCCGCCCGTCATCCATTTCCGGGGTTCCACCTCCCATCATGCTGCTGTCGTGCACAGGGCCACGCCAATCGGGGCACATCCATAACCCTAGTGATGCGCCCTCGTGTGTCTCGGCTCACATCAGCTGCAGCGCGCGCACCTGTATCGCGTGACCGCACCAGGGCACGCTGGGGCAGAAGTTTACCCGTGAGTTGTCCTCCACATAAGACAGGGCCAAGCTCTGTTTGTACTTGGACAGCGCGTCCGCCTCGCCGCCCCCAGAGCTCGTCCCAGCGCCTGCCGCCCCAGCTGCTCCCGCTCCACTGCCGCTGGCGCCGCTGCTGCTGGCGCCGCTGCCGCTGGCGCCGCTGCCTGCGGCGGCTGACCCGGCGGCTGTGCTGGCGCAGCTGGTGCAGGCGGAGTTGCTCCGCAGCAGGGTGCACACCTTCTCCTCATCGCACACGACGCCGCACTTGTGGGACATGCAACTGCGGAAGGGACGGGAAAGGGGACATGACAAGCCTCGGTAAAAACGGAGGGGGTACAAGGTATACTTGAATGCGCTCAGTCCACTGATCGAGATTCAGAAAGGACCTGGAATGTAACGCAGAAGCACATGGCTCAGCATACCGACGCCGCAACACCCTCGCGCGAGCTCACGGTCCCGCAGTGGCATGCTGGGGACTCTGGACGGTGAGCATCAGCAGGCAGCATTCGATGACCCAGATGAAACCGGGCAAAACACCTCTCTTTGTACATACACTGGAGGCCTCACTTCCCTTCTTTAACCTGCATTGAGGGCATGTGTGTCCCCACTGCGTCCTCGTCCCCTGGAGCCCCCACTGCGTCCTCGTCCCCTGGAGCCCCCTGCAGCTCCCATGTTTTGCCGGTCTCTGCGCCTTGACCCTTACGCCCCACATGCTCACCGTATCGTCCGCGCCTGCCCCTCGCCGATCTGCACTTTGATGTGTTGCCGCCAGCATTCATTGCAGAAGGTGTGCCCGCAGTCCATGGTTGTCGTCTCGCCAGGCTCGACCTCTGTGAAGCACACCTGGCAAGTGCTGGATGACCCCGGGGGCCCGCTGCCGCTACACCCTGTTGGGTCCAGTAGCGTCCAGCAGACACGGGTTTCGCGTTATCGAGTGGACGTAGAAGGGTTTTGAGGGGAGGAGGCAGACTGGGCGGTGCGGGAAAGGGGCCCGGGCTGCGGAGCGGGGCTGTAGGGCGGAAGAGTGCAACACGCACCTGAGCACGAGCCCGACACGGCCACTCCCGCCTGCTTCAGCACCGAGTCGGGATCCCGCTCCGCGACCTTGGCTGCAGGCGGGGAGGGGCAGGCGGCGTTTTAGGAAGGGCGGGAAGGCAACGAGGCGCGCGGGGGCTGCATCTTACTCAAGAGCGCCTCCTTGTCCCATCGGAAGAACATAAGCACCGTCTTTGCCACGGACGGCTTTACGCCGAGAATGTTGACGACATCATTTACCGCCTCCGCCTGCAGGCAGCGAAAGCGAGTCACGAGACCTTGACAAAACTAACGCCCTCCCCGCTTCGACCCCCTCGGAGACCAAGCGCGCACCTGCAACCTGACGATGGCCTCTGCAAAAGCGTGCAGAAATTAGTTGTCAGTCAGCAGCGAACCTGGTTTGTAAGTAGCCATGCAGCTCCCTATCAGCTCGCGCAGTCTCAGCTCGCCCTTTCTACCTTGGTTGAGCACGCTCCACCCTAGCCCTCCTGATGTCGAAGGTCCCGCTTCGTCCGTGTTGTTGTCCAGATGCATCCCGCTGTCACTGTCTTCCTCATACTCGTAGCTTGCATCGCTTGCATCATATTCGCTGTCCTCTTGCTCGGAATCGTCAACGTCCCTCATCACTACGCTGCTCATATGCCCAGCTGGAGGAGTCACAGCAGTTGGAGAGGGTAAGGAACGAGACCTCCAGCTGCGTTGGGCTAAAGAACAGGCGGGTGAGCAGAGGATGTGCACATGCAAAACGCTAGATATGCGGTGGTCTGCCGTACCACGTACCGGCCGTGCCATTGCCGTGTCAACCCACCGTACGTCCTGCAAACCCAAGTCAATCGTACATATACAACGTTCTAGTTTGAGCTCGCAACTGCCATGCGATGCCACCACACTATCTCGCCCAAATGATAACAGCAGCTCTGTTGGACTCTATCCAAGTAAGCGTACACCCGAGGATCCTCGTGCGTATGCGATACATGGAGGGACACCCGGCCTGCCAGTTCTTCTGGTGGAACCCCTAACGCGTACATTGAGGCTGTATTACAGCTGTCCGCACCAGTCCGCGGCAATGCGCACGCCCCTTCGCTTGACAGCGCATTGTGCATGCGCTCTTCGTTTGCCACGAGCCTCTCAGCAGCGCAACTGGGCAGCGGGGCAGCTCGGCCAGTCCCAAGGCAGCCTGTCGTACGCACACTCACAGCCGGCCGGCAGCCACACTGAAGGTTCAGTCACGCAACGCAAGGGCCTGGCTGCGGGTGCCAGCGTGCCACCCTTCAGTCGATGCCAGTCAAGGTTTCTTGGGGCCATTCCACCTCCGTTCATCCCCCAGTCAAGATTCTCACCACCATGAAGCTGCAGCAGGGCTGGAGGTGTTCTTTGCACTGCCCTGCCGGATGTCCGCCGTACCGCCTCAAAAGGCGCACGGCGCCATGCGCACGACACCTCGATTAGTACATCTCGTAGTCATAAGCAAATAACGGTTCTCGGCACAGGGTTCTCGAACATGCACACTGCGCACGCGTACTCCTCGATGTGCACACACGAGCCGGCAGGCAAATGCGCCCCTTGCAACAGCGAGCCGCGCAAGGCCGGGGCTGCCGCCCGCTCAGATCCCGCATCGCAATCTGCCGACCATCGGGCCGTTCCTTTCCCGGCACTGCCGGTCCGCCCCTGCCCTTGATCCTCCCCGCCACATGGGCCAGCCGCCGCCTCTCCACAGCCATTCGCCCTCACTTCGCATCCGCCATTGCTCCTCTGCCGCCTCTACCTTTTTTCTGTCGTGTTCACCGAGCCCTGCGGTACGGCACCACCGCCGCAGCTGGGCGGCAGCTGGGCGTCACAGGTCCCAAGCAGCACGCGAGCAGTGAGCAGGACCGACAGGGCGCCCGCACAGGCGCGGCGCAGGCACCAACCCATGCGCCATACGACCGCAGGCGGCGGAGCCCTTCTAGGCGGCTCGGACCCTTCCAGACCCATACATCCCTTCAGCACCACACAAGTCACGCGCTTACTCCGCCTTCTCCTTCTCATCGTCCCTTGCCTCGCCCTCACCCTCATTCCGTGTGCCTTCCTCGGACCCCGCACCGCCTCGTCCTTCTCTGACAGGTATCGCGAAGATGCCCAGCTGTACGGCAAGCAGGAAGCAGCCGACCAGAGCGGCCGAGAGCGCGGGCACGGAGCGGTGCCCCAGCTGGTCGAAGGCGGCTGAGCCCAGCGCGGGGCTGAGCATGCGGACCCCGCTGCTGAATGACATGTCGACAGCCAGCGCCGTACCGCGCTGCTGAGGCAGTACCGCCTGTCGAAAAGGGAGGCGCCCGAGTTGGGGTTCAGCTGCCATGAGTCGCGCCGGCGTTGAGCGGTATTACGCATTTTACATCGGTTGACATCTCGAGCGTCAGCCGGCAGTCGCTGGTCTGAACTTATGGGCCGAGCTCCCGACAGCGACCAATTCACGAGCATGCTGAGCCGCCGTACATCTGTCGTACAGGTAACACCGACCACCAAGACCACTGCCACCAAGACCGACCACCAATACCCACCTTTGTGAGCCGTGACGTGCTGGCGTTGTTGTACAGCATTCCGGCCAGGCTGAGGGGCACCATGAGGACCAGCACCTGCCACAGGCTGCCGCAGCCTGTAGGCAAAGACGGCAAATGGCAATGGAGGGGACAAGGCCATTGGATGAGGATTTGATTGCAGGGGCCTTGGGGAAGGTTGTAGAGGGCATTCAGGGAAAGACAGGTCACGTTCCGCCTGCCAGATGGCGACAGCAATGGAAGATCGGGCGGCTTACAGTTATTCGCGTGCCCACTCAGGTACAGAAAGTGAGGGGCCGTTACAACCCACAGGCTGTGCGCAGATACGGCGACCGCGGAGGGGAGGATTGAGCGTGTCCGGGAGCCGTCAGCAAGGCCTCACCCGCCAGTACGGCATAAGTGGCCACCAGAGCCCCGACGCAGAGCAGCTCGGTGCGGGGCTCCCCCAGAGCAGCAATAACCGGCCCCACTAGCAGACCCTGGCCTGGAGGTGGGGAGAGGGGCGTGAGCGCGGCTGGCAGCGCGGGTCCTAGAAGGGCCCAGACATGATCCAGAACAAATCAGCCTTGCCCTAAGCACCCTGTTCGCATCCTCCCCACAAGCCTATGCGGATGTACGCTACGACGGGGTGCCTCCTGGCTGTTGGACTAGCCCAGCGCGCACGGCCATCCTGCGGATCCCGCAATCGTCGCCCTCTACTATGAACCCATGGACCCACAACCCTCCCCACGCAACTCTCCCACCCGCGCCACCCTTTCCAACCTTCCCCGCCCTTCCCTAAACCACCAAGCACCTACCCGCGAGAAGCAGCACGCCCACGTACGACATGACCATTCCGTTAAGCTTTGGATCCAGTCCATACCGCCGCTGCAGCAGCACCGGGAACATGGAGGTGTACACAGCACCCCCCAGGCCTACCAGCACCTTGCCAGCCAGCAGCGAGGGCAGGCCGGGGCGCCGCGCCACCTGGGCGCGGAGCATCGGGGTGACGACTGGTCACAAACACGGGGTCCAAGACGACTGTTTCAGCTGTCGGCATGAAGCTCCGCTAGGCATTGGCTGCCCGGGGGACGCAGCCAGCAGGGGAACCTGACAGTGGAACCTCGCAGCTCGCGCGCCAAAGACAGCCCTCCTCACCTCGACAAACGCCATCAGCATGTGCCGGAGCCCTCCGCCCTTGCGCTGCTCTCCGCCAATGCCATCAGACGACGTGCCGTCCTTGGCCACCCGCTGCTCGCCAGCGTGGTGCGCAGACCCGTTCCCAGCTGCGGCCCCCGGCTGGTGCTCGTGCCCCGCGCCCGTGTTCTGGGGCAGGTCTGCGAGGATGCCGCCGGCACATGGGGCAATTGCAGCTCGGGACGTGTGCAGGCAGACCCAGCGGCAATTCAATCCGGGCAGCCTTGCGAGTTGCCAGTACGGCATGCAGGGCAGCAAGTAAGGGACATGATCGCGATCGCCCTCCGGGCATGCCGGCGCAAACGCAAGTCGTGTATCCCAATTGCAAAGCATAGCCCAATGTACGGGTACGGGTACGGGTACGAGCGTGGCTCCCAGCCCTGGCGACGCCTCCTACCTGGCAGCAGAAGCAGGACCGTCGCAAGACTGAGGGCCGACCCTAGGGTCGCCACCCATGCCGCGAACTGCAGGGAGACCGAGCTCAGCAGGCCGCCGATCGCGGGCCCCACCGTGAAGCCCACGCTGTACGAGACCGCGACGTAGCCCAGCACCCGGGCTCGGTCGTCCTCGCTGGAGAGCTGGGTGACGATGGCGCGAGCCGCCAGCACCGCATGCTGAGGGCGTCAATGTGATGTGGGCGCAGGGGTTGGAAAGTGGTGTCACTAGGTAAGCCTTCCGTTGCCGCGCCACCCCGTTGCCGCCCGGCGCGCGTCGAGGGGTCAGAGGATCGAAAGACGGTCTTGCAAGAGAGGCCTGGGGCGCATGCCGTCCCGTCGAGGGGTGGGTTCCGGGGGTGCGCGCGAGGGAGCGGGAGGGAGGCAAGGAGCACCGCCGACCTGCCTGCCATTAATGCACAGCACTCCCCTCCCTGTCTCCTTCCATCGGCAAACCCTCATTGTGCCTCCCTACCTGCTATGTGCTATCCATCCCCACAGACGTCTGCATGGCCACACCATCCCGTGTATAACACCCATCCCACCCCGGTGTTTGAGAAAACCGCCCTCGGCCCCACCTGCAGCACTGTGGGGAGCCGCGACAGGTACAGCATCCACAGGTTGGAGGCGCTGGCGGTGAGGCCGTAGCAGGCCATGCTGGCGGCGAATGACACGGCCAGCAGGAAGCGCCCCCCGTAGCGGTCCATCAGCGGGCCTTGGGTGCACACGGACACGGTTGAAACAGGTACGCAAGATTGGAGCCGTGGAGTGGAACAAGGGGTTTGAGGCCCATGTGAAACGTGGGGTCCAAAAGCAAGGTGTCCGCTATCTGCACGGATCAGCGCCGGGCTTCGGCATTCCGCGGGACGCAGCGGGCCGGGAAGCGTCATAGCGGTCCATCGGCGGGCCAGGGGCACATGGACGCTGTTGTTGGTTACCCAGGCAGGGACACACAGCCCGAGACGGTGCGCAGTCGCTGCTCGGGGTTCCCCGCGTGATGGCCGCACCCTGCCCCTCACCCACCCGATATGAGCCCTCCCACGAACTGCACGGCCGAGAACACTGTCTGCAGGCGGGCGTACTGGGAGCTCCCGGCGGCTCCCAGCTTGTCCACCAGGTACGGCATAACGGGCACCTGGAGCGGGACGGAGGGGATGGCGGAGACACATATGGGGCGGGCACGCGGGGGGAGTGCGACACTGAAATGCGTACATCCTGCACAGCCTGGTGGGATTCACGGGTAGTTTCGCAGGGGAGGCTCTGTCAGCTCGTCCACGAGTTACGGCGTAGCAGGCGCCTAGCCAGTTCGGCAAGGGAGCGCACGCGGAGCTGGAAGCGGCCGGGAGTACGCAGAAGCTACTGTGTACGGCATTGTGCGGTGTAGCATGCACGCACGCACCTGGGCCATCCAGCATATCGAGTAAAGTACAACATTGCCGTACACGAGGGCCTGGTACGCAGCGGACGAGTGCAGCAGGGGCTGACGCTGAGCGCGTGGCGCCATGCGGGGTGTGGCCTCCTCTTGTCGCCTGATGAGTCGGCTGCGCGCCACCACGTCTGGTGCCCTCTGCGAATGGATGGCGCCGGAGTGGAGCGTGTGGTTGATAGGGGGGCCCAAGCCATGGGCGTGTCGAAAGGACAAACCCGCTGGACGCGATGGCGGGTCTCAACTTTCAGAGTTAAGTAGAGTTCAAGATCCGGAAGGCCCAGCAGGCCATCGGACGGGTCCATAGGGCAACTTAGGTCTAAGCGGTGCATGGGGTGGGCCGGCAGGCCAGCGAAGGGGGTGCGAAGCTGGCGGGGACCAAAAGCTCTAGCAGGGGGGACCCCAACTACCACAGAATGCGGCACATTGATTCCGCTGATTGCTTCAGATGGAGGAGGCAGACATTAGACGTCCATGGGAGGCTTTACTTCACGACCGGCCCGTCGACTGGTCCCATGGACCCGCCATGCAGGGTCTTGCCCAGCCTTATCCGTCCCAAGAAGTCACCCGAAGTCACCCGAAGCCGATCCAATCACGATCACCCTGAATGGACACCACTACTTGCGTTCAACGTGTTACTTGCCGAGGTCAGACTCTACGGCGCCAAAACTACCGCTGCCGGACTGTTTGTGCCTGGCCTGCGCTCGCTACAGGACAGTAGAGTCACTCCTGCCGCGTATAAGTGCACAATTCAGCACTAGTTGCCTGGCAAGTTGCTCGACCCGCACGACTGAACGACGCCCTCTTGTGTTTCGGTTCCAGGTTGCAATCGTTTATCCTTGAGTGCCTGAGTTGGTAGGCAGTGAGCCCGAGGCATGGAGCAAAATGGCGCAGGAAGGAAACGGACGCCCACTGTGGCAGCTGCCGGGCCAGCGCCCCTCGCTGTGCGGCCTCGTGTAAACTTTGGCAAACTTGACATCAACGCCCTCAAACGCTATCTGCGCGTGCACAAGCTGGTAAGCGGTCCTCTGGAGGGCTCTGGGAGCGGGGGCATGGGCTTGCCAACATAGCGCTTCTATACGCCGTGGCTGCACAGGCGGGCGTGCCTCAGACTGCTACTAAGGAGCAGCTCGTGGCGGCGGTCACCCGACACTTCGCGGCGCAGGTGCGGGGGCCCTTTCGCGCGAGCTGGGACAGGGGATCAGCACTCCCGGGCGCAGGCGTCGTGCAACGCTAGATACCAAGGGCACCTGTCACGCGTGACGTTGCATAGGCGTCATTTGCATGGACACTGCGGCATGGGCGTGCTTGCACAAGCGCGAGGATGGTATGCCAGGGATGCACCTCTTGCACCTGTCGACGCTAACCCTTTGTGCTTGCGGTGCCAATTCAGAACGTCAGCGACGAGGTGAAAGTGATTACAGCCTTCGTGACGACTATGCAGCGGCGGAACGAGCTTGCTCGGCGAGCGAAGCAGGGCTAGCTTCTTTTACACGGACGAGGGATGGAGTAAGGCCGAGCAGAGCACTCCCCCAACGTCACCTGCATGGCGCTTGGCTCCCCATGCACATGAGGGCGCGGCGTGTGTGACATGTGGCTGCTGGTCAATCACGGGTCTGTTGCGCCCCTGCGGCCATGCGTGTCAATGTTGAGGCTGGGTGCTGCCACGCTGCCGCCGCGTCTCGGCTGTTCATCTATCGACAGGCGGCTTTGGGCCGCGCAGCCAGCCCTTGAACCTAGGGAACCGTCTGGAACCGTCTCGGGGACAGAGCTCGTGGCCGGCTCCTGCCTTCAGGGTAGTGCGCCTGGCTTTGGAGTGTCCTGCCATGCCGTGCGAACGCGCTGGATGCGGTTCACACAGTGAAGTCGGCTGCTGCTGCGTTGCTTGGCTACTCGCCAGTCGGAAGAACGGTGCGCCCCTGCAATCGTGCAGCCGTGGTGCGGGCACACGCAACGGATGGACGGAAGGTGACATTAATGTCGTGCGTCTGGACGAAGTAGGATGGCAGGCACGACACGATAGTACTGTTCAGCTTAGGCATTTCGAGTTAGGATGCGGGGAGGACTCGTGTAGAAGGTAGGACACAGGCGTAGAGTCTCAGGCCGCTGGCGATAAAATGTGTGGGATACGTACCCATGGCGCACATGTGTCCAGTTGCCAATAGGAAGGGCGCATATGAACAATTGTGTTGAACTCTTTACCTCTGACAGCGCCAGGCATATCTGGCGGCGGCGTCTGCAGCACCTGATTGAGGAGGCCTCGCTGGCATGGGGTTATCGCTTGCTGATGCTCAATTCGTGCCGTCATTCGCAGACCGACCTGTTTGTGAGTGGTGTACCGCTAACTAAGCAATACCGTGCAGCTTTCCGCGCATTTGCACGGAATTGGGCTATAGATCCAGCGTAAGGGCTGTATGGTGCGGTTGGGTGGTGGCGCTTCGTTGCCGGGTGAGGCTGAGTGCAGTGGGGCTGCGTTGTTTTTTGTGGCACTGGACAGGCCCAGGCCGCTGGTACTTCTTCTGGCGTGTGCGAATCAGATAGGTGGAATCAACATATGGTTTCGTGTCATCCTGCAGGTTGGTATGACCAGTCCGGTGCCACGGGGGACTCGTCGAGGCGGGTGAGCTGCTCGGCGTGTTTAGCCTGCGTGGTTTTCTGTCTTTGTGCCAAGCACCGTGGGCGCCGTGACTGGTGGTGATGAGCACGTTTGCTACCGCCACCGCAAGGGCATGGTGAGGAAGTCGACGATTGACCAGCAACACGTCGGATACCTAATGTTATCCATGAAGGTTTGTTAGTTAAAAGGCAGATGACCCATGGGTCAGCTGCTCCAGCGGGCTTGCTGAAAGTACAGTGGCCATGCACCCTACAACCACGAGCTTCAGAGTGCACAGCAATAGAGGCCCCACCGAAGATTTCGTCCCGTACCATGCCGCACCAACATAGACGTAGGTTGTGATCCGCAGGATCACAAATGCGCACAATTCTCGTACGAACGCAGTCATTGATCATGTCAAGAGGTCTGCAATGTCCACGTTCCCGTTGAGCGCCGAAAGAAGCCCTACGGCCACCCTCCTACGCTCCAACACCGGCGGTTGTACGATGTAAAGAACAGGGCAGTTCTCAGCACGGACTATGTATGCCGGGCATCCTGCCGCTCCCCTTCGCTCAACGTCGCCACAAGCGATCGCTGAACGTCGTAGTAAACATACACTTGCATCGCGCCAGTCATGCCTTTTAGCGAGCCGTACCATTCATACCTACTGCGTTCAACTCCGGGATTCCACGTGCCGCAGTCATGAGCCCTCAATACACAGAGAATCTCCAGCCTGCAGTATACCAATCTGTGCCAAGTCCTGTACCGCCGGTGCCGCATGCCCCCGAAGCTGCGGCATGGGAGACCGCTCACAACCTGCACGCCCGCAGCCCGGCTGCCTCTGCTCAACCAAACGCCACTCACAAGACGCGCACATATCATGTGTCAAGCGGCGCGCATCTTGGCAGGTCACCGTTTCGAGACCTCGAACAAACCTTCATTCGGGCTTTTGGGGGACGGGACGAACGTCACATGTCTTGCTCTGTACCCGCCCGCCCTATTGGAAACGTCGCGCCTTCGGGCGTGTATGGCCGTAGAGGCGGGCTCCCTCTTTCTATGCAGGTTTCTCTTTTTTATTCACGTTTTATGCCGTCATTCGTACACGGATAGGTCCGGACCGGCTGCAAGCTCTCTGTCTCCACCATACGACTCTGGTCGGCATGCACCGACGCCATGCTCATAGTCGTCCCGCTGCATGCCTAAAGCCCGTCCCGGCACACGCCAGGTACCGTGTGATGCGCAAGCGCCTGTTTGTTCGCACGACAGTGCCTCAACGGCATGCTGCTTCGATGCCACCTAACCGCCGCTCGAAGCGGCGAGGCAAGGACCCTCGAGCCCCCCATCTCGTGCGACACACCCACCGTCCGGGCAGACGTCGACCGCCCACTGGATACGGGCACCATCGACCCGCCGCCTGTGCCCTGGCACGCACAGCACAGCACAACGGGACATCAGCCCGCCGGGTGCCAGGCGCCCCCAAACCAGCTGGCCCGCTAGGAGCCTGGCGGCGCTTGCCCGGGAGCGCAGCCCACGCATGCCAGCTCCTGCCATGCTGCCTGAGACAGACAGGACCACATCGGCAAATGCAGGCCGGCGCTTGAGGTTGAGCGAAGGGGGGAGGGGACCGCGGCCCCTCGCGCCCTCCGCTGCCGAAGATCGTCGAGGCGGCCTCACCTTTGGGTTGTTCGCGCCCTTGGTCACCGTCCGCCCAGAGATGTCACAAGTTGTGACTCACAACGCATCGCACGCGTATACACACCCGCACACACACTTTGCTTGACCGCTCCCTCGCCTGACTATCTCTGTAAACGCCCGAGCACGGATGTTGCACCCTCAGCACACAAGCACACTCTCCCCCTCTCACATGGATCGTATACATCATATAGAACACACACGCTCTCTCTTTCTCCCCCGGAGCCCGCCGCTCACAGCGGCGAGGGCTCTAGCTCCTTGTCGTCCGCGCCGTCACTGTCGTCCGCGAGCTGCGTCCGGTCCAGCTGCCGCTGCACCCGCCACGCCGCCAGCGGCAGCACCAGCACGTGCAGCACACCCCAGGCGGCCGCCAGCGCGCAGCCGCTCCATCGGTTGAAGGCGGACGCGCGACCCGGGTCCTCGATGATGTAGGCGACCAGGTTCTGGAGCGCCACCAGGAAGACCAGCGAGAAGGACGCGACGAGGTACATGTCTGGGGAACGACGCGCAATACGGAGATCCGAACGGATGTGGAATGTAAGGACTGCCAACGAGCGACACGGAGATCCGAGCATACGTGTGAGTGCAAGAGCGCACGGAGGGGGCGTCGCGAGCGAGGCAGCTGCCCGGGAGGTTGGAACGCGCAAACGTGTGGTGGTGCGTGGCGTTTTGTGTTGTTCGCCGCTGAGAATGTGAGCGTGGCAACGCATGGAGGCGGGCTGCGAGCCCGTGGAGGGCCTCCGCCAGAGATCGTACGTACGTCGTACATACGTACGGGAACATGAGCGATCCCCGTGCGGCGCGGCTCACCCATGTACGTCAGGTACGAGGCGGCGGGCAGGTACTGTGACACGACGAACTTGAAGGCCACCAGCGTCAGCAGCACCACCAGCGTGAGGTTGAGGCGGTCGGACAGGGCGGATGCCTCAAAGAAGAAGGACGCGAAGGAGATGGTAACTAGCAGGAAGATGGGCAGCATGATGTTCCACCTACGGGGGCGGGGTCCGAAACAGGGAATGGAGGCCTCAGGCGCATACGGGGGTGGGGTGGGGCGGAGTGGGGGTCCATACGAAACGCTCGGATCTCCAGCACCAAGCTCCGCGCTTCAGCCTTCCACACAGGTCAATGGCGTGTACTAACACGATGATCTCGACGTAAATCCCATTCCCACAGTCCGTGTTCCGTACGGTACTCGCATGTCGCATCTCACGATGCGCGTCAACGGCGGACCGACGACCGGTATGGGCTCGCCACCATGGAGTTGGTGAGGGGGACACGTTGCCCAGAACACCCCACGCTGCCCTGAGCGCTGGTTCACAGCCGCAGGCGCTGCAGCCCGTGTGCCTCAACCCGGCATACCGCAAACTGCTCCACTGCGTTATGCACCCAACCCAGCGTTCGAGGACGCGGCACTATCATACTGCACATGTGCATTGCGAGAGGGTACAGCTGCACAACCGCGCGCTCAGCGACTGTGCGGCCGCTGGCGCCGTCTCACCCGTAGAAGCCCAGCTTGCGGCGGAGGCAGACGTAGATGTTGAGGGTGGTGAAGCGCAGGCCGTCGTCATTGCGCCGAGCGTCCGTGAGCCCCTGCTTCACGATGATGCGGTCGTACATGATCCAGGAATCTGGCGCCAGGATCCAGGCGATGCAAACGGTGATGGGGGGAGAGGGGGGACCGTCGAACCGAGCAGGGCGTTGGGCGGGAGCAGGGCAGTCCGCCTGGTCCGCTCCGGCCGTTCCTCAAGTGTGCCAGCGGTTCTCGCCCGCATGCGTAGCTAGCACCCTTCCGCCCTCCCGGGTTGTGAGTCGCGTTGCGCCGGCGGGGCAAGCTCTTGCTTGCAGACGCCGGGAAGCTGTCGGGAAGCTTTCCCACCCCCGCCTTCGTTGTCCGACGGATGGGGACGGGGCGCCGTGCGCATGGGGCGTCCTCGAGTGAACGCCGCTTTTGAGCCTCTTCACCCCCTCCACCTCCAGCCTCTCTCGTGAGAACGCCTGAAATTTAAATTTCCCATGACCAACTCCACCGCCTCCCACCGGGAGCGACGCGCCCCATCCACATCCCCTGACCCCGGCCCTCTGACCTTGCTGCACGAACGAATCCATGTACACCTGGCAGCTGCCGCTCTCAAACTTGATTGTGCGCATGGCGGGGCTGTCGCCGAACGGCTGCGACATGGGCACGTCCTCCACCGCCTCGGGGTTGTACCACAGCACTGCGCGTATGTGTAGCCGCTGACAGTCCATGGGGAACTGCCGGCACTCAAAGCGCTCCGCAAACGTCCCTTGCAGTACGATCCTGGGGGCGGGGGATGGGATGGCCGTGTTCCTTGTCAGCACGCCGGTTGGGCGGAGCGAGCGGCATGCTGCGGGTGGCACAGCAATGGCGACTCGACCGACCGCGGCGCGTGTCGATCCGGTGGGGAGGCCCGGAGGGTGGGCGTGCGGGCCGATGAGAGACGTGGAGAAGCGTCTGTGCTGGTCGGCTTGTGCCCATGGCTCAATATCGGTGCAGCCGGTGGGCATGTAGCATTTCCACCTGGGAGCTGTTTCACCGGATGAACCTGAGCCACGTTTGGGCACGCACTGGCTCGCAACGAGGGTGGGGCAGCGGGGCGCACGCTTCGGCATGCCATTAAGTGGGGCAGCGACTGGCTGGTCGGCTGCCGAAGGAATCCAGAGCTCCACACCCCGGGAAATCGACGCTCGACCCATCGGCTCCAGTCAAAGCACACCGGCTTGGGGCGGCTGTGCCCACCATGGCCCAGGCGCTCATTACCGGCGGGATGCCTTACTACCTGGTGCCCAAGCCACGCCTCGCTCACAACAGCACAGATGCTGAGAGGTCGCACATCCGATATGCCGTATGTCCGTACAACTCCGTACCTGCTGTACACGGCCACGGGGCCGCAGCCCTGCGGCTGCGTGCGCAGGTGCGCGGGCTTGGCGTCCAGCGTCTTCACGTCAATCATGTTTTGGAAGTCAACATTCGGCGACCAAGCAGGCTTCCAGTCGGCAATGGCGGAGGGATCCTGAGGCCCGCGCTCATGCCATTTGAACTGGATCCAGACCTGTGCGGTGTGTGACGTGTGTCAAATTGCACGTGGGACAGGGTGAACGGCTTGCAGGGCGAGGTGTACCAGGTCTGCCCAAGCCCAATGAGCACGAGTGCAATTACGTGCACATGGTAATCATGCCCCCGAATCCCTTATTGCGCCACTGGCTGTCATGACAGCTGCTGGCGGCACCGGGTCGCGTACGGTATGCCAGGTGTGTGACCCTTGCAAGCCCGCTGGCCACCTCCGTACCTTGCAGTCAAACTGCTGGGAAACTGTGTTGACAGAGGTGAGTTCCATAAGGTGTACTCTCACGCGCACAGGCACGCGGTTGTCCAGCTCGCCGCGGTGCTTGTCCCAGTCTGCCAGTTGCTCTTGGGGAGGGAGCTTCCGCTCCGTGCATGACAGGCATTGCTCCAGACAGCGCTGTGAGCTAAACTCTCTTAGCGACTTCTCCCGCCCATGCTTTACTACGCTGGGTTTGCTGCTGACAACGCGAAGCGCAGCGACACGGTTTCGTTCGTTGGTCGGCATTCTATCTATATCATTAATACTTAAAGCTTTCCATTCGGGCGTCATGTCTGGTGTCCATTTCAACGTTTTTTCCAAGTCCAGCGGAAGAAGGCTTTGAGCGATGAAAAAAGAAATTCTGAGGTAAAAGCAAGTATAATCTGTGTCTGCAGGTCTCTGTAACAAAAGAAATGGTGTACCAATACACGTACCAAATGGTGTACGGCACCGTATGTATACGTCTGGGCAAGGAATAGGGGAGTTATGAGGCTCTTAACGATGGTAAGGGTAAACGTTAGGCCGTCATCGATTGCATTTGCATCGATCCTGACGGGTTTTGACAGATGGTCAGTGCCTTATCACTGCCAGAAGTTGTCTACGGGCTTCCCTCCGATGGGAAGAAGAGGGGAGCAAGCCCGGACGGCGCAGGACGCAAAGCTGCTACATTTGGGCCGCCTCCGAAGGACATACAGAACTTCAGGCGTCGTTTCACCAGCCTAATAGGCCTAATGAGCGGGTATACGGCAATGCATGGCAGCATGGGTGCAGCTGCCCGCAGCTGTAAATGGAGCGGCCTGGAGCGGTCCTGTAATTCGCAATACACCAAACCCTCGTGTTCGCATGTCAGTAGCCTGTAGGATTTCCGGTTTCCAACTGAGGGCCCTGTCACATCGTGTGCCGTCCAAAACCCCATACACTACCTATACTGGACCTTTCAGACAGAGCTTAAGCACCATTGCACCTCAGTCGCTGGCTGTGTCCATGGCGTGGAGGCGGCCACGTGGTACAGCCGTAATAAGTACAGCCGGGGGAGGACAAAGGACGGGCGTACACACCTCCCTTATCCTGTGTGCCATTGCATTCCAGCAGTGAGGCCGATCAACTAAAAACAAAGCGAACAAGTTTGTCACACGGCCGCTACGTAGCCCCTAGTGCCTCTTGCTTTAGTTTGATTTTATGTGACACTAACAAAAAATGGACGAGTTTGACCTTGAAATTGGCGATGAACAGCCAGCACCTGGACCGGCCCCGCTCGCTGCGAGCAATAGGAAGTACCTGGCCTCCACAGACGAGCCGACTGTGCCTCCAGCACCAGCTCCGCCTGTAGGGGCTGCTCCCCCCGGTCCACGCCGAGGCGGTGCTCGAGTCATCGCGGAGGTATCAATCACCGGCGCGCTTTCGCTTTGCAGACAACCCTGACAACGCCACCTCGGTCACCCTTCGGTTGTGCTGTAGGATCCTGAGAAGCGGCGGATCGTGGGGCGGCCGGCGGCACCCCCGCAGCAGCGTCCGGGCGCGCAACGCAGCCCACCGCCGGTGCTGGAAGCCCCGGACCCAGAGCCTGTCCCAGCAGCCCCAGCGCCCCCGCCACCGGTTTTTGAGGGCGCAGGCTTGGAGGAGGTGCGTCCATGTCCCAACGGAGGCCCAGGGGGTCCAGTGGGCTGAGCTACTCCCTGGGTAACACGGCCGTAGCTTGCCGGTCCATGCCCGGCCGTCTTGGCGTGGGGCCAATCCCCGAGGGGGACGCACATGCCCAATGAACCGGCGTGGGAGGGGGGCGACACGGTCCGCGCTGGCGCAGGGCGGTGCCCTGGGGCTGCGTTGTCGACAGCACCAGCGGCGTGCCCAACACACTGCGCAAGCAAGCGGCAAGCTATCAAGCGTCCTGGCCTACGGGCTGTGCTGACCGTGGTCGCAGGTGGGAACCCTGAGGGCGGCGCAGCGCAAGGCAGATGACGACGACGAGTTCAGCTACGCGTTCGAGGGCGGCAAGCGGGAGGGGGAGTTCCACAAGCAGGTTTGTGTGTGGGGGGTGGGGGTGGGGTGAGTGGGGTGCGGGTGGGGTGAGTGGGGTGCGGGTTGGGTAGCGACGAGGGCGGGGATCTGGGAAGGAGGCTGCCTGGGGGCCGCTGGCGCAGCGCGGGAGAGGCGGAGCAGGCAGGACGTTCGCAGGAGCCCCTGGGGCGTTGCACGGCGCGACCCCGGTGCGGCGGACTTGGTGCGCATTGCAGAGCTTAGCAGCGGTCGGGAGGCATGGCTAGTGGCCGGGTTCTTCCGGGGTGGGACCGAGCGACGGGCTCGGGTATGCCTCTGCGACCAATGCCGCCTGATAGTGTAGCTCAGCAAACAGGCGCGGGGGGCGGGGCAGCACTGGCGCAGGGCTCAACCGGCACGGGGTGTGTGTGCGGGGGGGTGGGTACCTCCGCGCTTCCGCGCCTTTCCATCAGGGAGGGTGGGTCCTTTGGGGCCCATACCCGACTCCCAGGGCCTGGTCCCGGCAGTGGGGCAGGCGGGAAACACGGGGTCGCGAGGAGAAGCGCAGCGTCAGTGCAAAGGCCCCACGGGTGGGGGGGAGGAAATTGCATCCGTGGGACCGCGAAGGGGGGGGCAGGCACTGCCAACTGCGGCGCGCCGGGTGTCGACAGTGGGCGTCTGTGGGCCGCAGGGCGTGTACGGTAGTGGGGAGCGGTGCATGGGGGGCCTGGCGCCCAGCCGGTCGTGGCCGTCGCAGCCCATCGTTGGTCCTCCCACGGTTGCAGTCACGAGCACGGTCCATGGTTCCAGGCCGCGCAGCTGGCGACACTGCCGCGGTGCGGCTCTGCGGTCAGCATCGTAGGCCTGTAGTGTGCTCCACGGACCCGCGGATCCGGCCGTTCGCCCACAGAACCGACCTTTCATTGTCGCCACCCGAGACTTGCGCTGAGCCGCGGTTCCGCAGATGCGGTGCGGCTTTGCAGATGCGTTGGCTGCTTCAACCCACACGGCCCGGGACGGGACAAACGCTACTGGCGCCCAGCTCGTCGTTGCTCATTTCCTTCTCCTTCAATCCCCAACACGGCCCGGTGCCGAGGCATGGTACGCGCGAGGAGGTAGCCACGCGTGACTGTACGCTGGCCCTGCCCCCGTCTGGCCCCACTCCGCAGGTGTTCCGGCCCAAGGCCATGCCCGCGCACCTGGTGACCAACGTCAAGCAAAACCTCAAAGAGGAGGTGTTGGCGGAGGAGGAAGAGGAGGAGGAAGAAGAGGACGAGGAGGAGGAGGAGGAGGAGGACCCCACGGCCGCCGACTCGGCCACACGGCGGGTAGAGGAGGCGCGCCAGTCGCAGAGCAAGGTGGGCTGCCGCGCTCAGGGGAGAATCTACGCTAACGCTGGAGCTGTGCTGGCTGCTTTTGGGCCTGGGTTTGATGAAGAGGGGTCCGGCTATCATATCGTGAGAGCGCGGGGAGTGGGGCCCTTACGTGGCCACGCGCTCGTCCGGATGACGCGCTTTCTGAGCGAGGGCCTGGCGGTTGGCCTGGCGGTTGGCCTGGGCCCGAGGCGACGGGCAATGGGGCATGGCGCCGCAATGCCTTGCATCGGCATCGGCCGTCGCTGCCCAGCCCGGGCAGACCCCGGAGCTCCTCCCCCGGGAAACACGCCCAAACCCGCACGCGCATACACATTCGCGCACGACGCGTTGGGCACGCTGGCTGCACTCCCAAGACACATTCCCAAGCGCACGTCGTTCGCAACACACGCACTAACATGATTGCAACACACACACACATGATTGCGCTTATAGAACTGTTCTGAGCAAACCGTTACGCATACATAACACACACAAACATGATCGCGCGCCCTCAGGATGTGCGGCCCATGAACTCCTGGACCACATTCGCGGTGTCAAGCAGCCACATGGACAACGTTGCGGATGACGTGTCGTCGTCGGCAGCGGGCGCCAAGGCGGGCCAGGCCGGTGCCCTCGAGTCGCTGGAGCCGCCGCAGCCGGGGGCGGGGGTAGTGGCTGCGCCGGTCGCGAAGCAGCTGGCCGAGGTGAGGCGTGGGGACCTGCGTGTGTGTGGAGGGGTGGCCGTCGGCACTCAGCACGCTTAGGGCGGCTGCACCGCTAAGTGACGGGGACGCGGGTCAGGCCGGGCGGGGAGGCTGGTCAGGCTTGGGGAGAGTCCCCCAGCTTTGGCGTTGGCGCCGGGCTCGGCATTGAAGCGGGGAGAGTAAACTGGCGCTGCGGGGGGAGGGGGTGCGCGTGCGAGCCCGCAGGCACCGCGGACCGAACGCGCGGGTCCAACGTCGAGCGACCCATCAAGTTACTCCGTCTGGTGGCCGCCCGATGCAGCTGAAGTATGCCCTCGCGCCAGCAGGGTCCATTTCCCAACCGCTCGCCCTCGCCCCCGGCCAGCGCCCTCACCTTTGCTGTGCCTCCCCGCTCGCCCGCCCTATCTCCGGCCCACCGCAGGACCTGCCCTCCTTCCGGCTGATGCAGGCGCTGGCCAGCCCCGGCAAGCGGCCCGGGCTGGCGGGCGCGGCAGGTGCGGCAGGTGCCGCGGCGCTGGTTTGCATTCCGTGCATTCCGAGCGCGGGAGGGAGACGTGAGCGCGGGGTGGGGGGGGGGGAGGACGGGGGAATGGCGGCCGAGGAAGGGAGGATGGAGAATGGCTGCCGATGGAGGGGATGCGAGTGGTGTGCAGCAGTCGGGGCGCTGCTTATGTCTTACTCCAGGGCTTGGGGGCCGCACCGAAGACAGTCGGCGCATGAGCGAGAGGCGATGGCTGAGGGCCGGGATCCCGCGCACGCGCATGCGACAGGCGCGTGGAGGACGCCCCTGATAGGGCGTACCTCAGGCTGCATCGCCGCAGCCTCCCCCTGGCTGGGTCCATTGGGTTGGAAGCGGCGTCTTTAGTACAGAAGCCGAGGCGCATGTCATCCCGATCCGTCGAAAGGATGGTGGCGCGTGGGGGCTGGGCTCCAACGCGTATCACCCGTCCACCCCACCCCGCAGATGAGGAGGCGGGCCGTTCGGCGTCGGATGGCAAGGCCAGTGCATCTGGCGCGGGCGCACCGCAGGTCAGCGCGCCCTCCGGGGGAGCTTCATTGTCTTCTCGAGTTGCGTATGCGTCATGATCGCTTTGTCTTCATTCGTAGAGAGAGCTCGCGCGCGGACCGGAAAGGGTCGCCCTGCGCAAGGCCCTTGCCTTTTTTGTTGCAGTTCCTACTCCGCAATGCCGTCCACACCCTATTGTGTTTGACCTCATTATTGGCTCCTGTACTGAACCTTTGCGACGAGAATATGTTTGGCCTCCCACGCGCCGCAGCCGTTGCCACCCTCTCCGCGTGGGAAACCGCCGCTCGCCAGCCCCAAGCAGGCTGGGGTGGCCGAGGCCAACGGCGCGGCGCCCAAGGCGCCCGTCGCGGACGCAGCGGCACGCGCAAACGGCGGCGCGGCGGCGGTGCCGGCAGCGCGGTCGGCTGAAGCCGTGGACGGCGCGGTCGCGCGGCCGGGCGCCAGGGCCCCCGTGGGCGGTGCTGCTGTGGCTGCGGCGGCAGCGGCTGAGGAGGACGAGTGGGAGGCGGCGAACAGGGAGCGGCGGCGCGAGATGGGGCTCGGGCACGGAGCCAACCTGGTAAGGGTGCGCCGCTGGGCAGCAACTTGATCCCCGCTACGCATGTGATTGCGCGGCTCAACGGGTTACGACAGGCCTGCGTGTTGCGCGATTGTTCGTTCGCTTCCTGTGTGTGAGCTCGCTTTCTATGTGTGTTGAAAAGGAAAACGCATACGACGAGCGTAAGCGTAAGCTTCCTGTGTGTGTGTGTGTCACATCTGGCCCCACGAAACCTCATCGTCACCCAGTCGGACCCGCGTTTTTATGCAGCCCCATTAGGAAAGCCCACATCAGAGTCCCTCTGCCGCAAACCGCGACGCAGAAGGCCTGTCCACGCCTTCCCACATGCTTCCCTTGACCCTCGACCGCCACGTGTCCACCTCCGCCATGCCCACGCATCCTGCCCCACCGCCCACCACTGCGGTTCGGCGCCGCTTGCTGCGCCCCCTTTATCATCTTCTTCGTCAACCTCCGCACGCTGCCCCACCCCCTGGCTTCAACCCGACCCAGATCTCCTCAGGTGGCGCCAGCGCCTCGACCCCTCACGACCCCTCCTCGCCGCTCACCTACCACGAGGCGCTGCTGTACTTCATGGCCATGGACGTGTCGGCGACCCGCGGATCAGTCGCCTCCACGCTGCCGCCCCCGCCCGGCTTCTTCTCGCGGCTGCTGTGCCTGGGGCCGCCCGACCTGCGGCCCACGCAGCTGCGCGACCAGCTGCTGCAGCTGCTGTGCCTGGCCAAGCTGACGTTCGACAACGAGCAAGTGATGCACGTCAGGCTGCTCGGATCGGTCTTCTCAGCATTTACGGGTATGCAGGGCGGCGCGGCGGGTGGGGTGCGGGTTTCAAGGGAAAGGGGAATGAACAACGACGAGCGGCGGGTGGGGGTGAGGGGGGTGGGTGGGTGGGCTGGGTTGGCGCCCTGTGCGATTGTTGTGGAGGGGGCTTGCTTTCTGCGCTTGCGCGTGATGGGTGTAGGGGGCGTGATGTGGGGGCGAGGGTGGCGGCTTGTGTGTTGTGCTTGTACATCCGCTTGGCTCGATTGCCTATCCGAACCAGCGTTTTTGTGTGTGGAAGTTTTGATATGCTGCCCGTAAATGTCCGATCAGAGTCTGGTCAAGAGCCTACCTGCGCTCTTTCCTTCTCTTCCCTGCACCGTCCCCGCGCCCCGTCCCCCCGCGTCCCCGCCTTTTCAACCCCCGCTGTCCCTTTGTGTCGTACTCCCGTACGGCCCGCCTGCCTTTTTCCTTGCCACCCCCGCATGTTTCGCCGTCATCCATCACTAACTCGCTTCTTCCGCTGCTGTCGCCGTCCGCCTGCCCGCCCGTAGGTCAGTACAAAGTGATGATTGGGTCAGTGCCGTTGGGGAAGTCCGTCTGGGCAGGCCCGCGCTCGCGGTGTCAGTGCTGTGCCAGTCTGTCGGCGTGTTAGGTTAGGCGGGTGGGCATGGGCTTTCCTCCGCCTCCCCTTCACGTTAACAGCGACTACGATCAGCGGAGGTACGCTGCAGCGCTGCTCGCTCGTCGCTGACGTCGAAGTTTCAAAGGTCGTCTACAACTACGTCAAGACCACTACAAGTTCTTCCACTGAGTACAGTATGCGATTCGGTGTCCGCGACGCGACCCATTTCCCATTCCGTATTACCCCGCCCCCCGTCCGGGCTACCTTCAGTCCATGCCACTTGCCTTTATATGCAATCCTCAACCGTTTGCATTTGCCCGGTCACTTTCCTGGCTGCAGGCAAGACCCCTGACCAGCCGCGGTTCGGCGGGCACTGGGCCGACGTGGGCTTCCAGGTGGGTCCGTTGGCGGCTGGCGGGATGGGCGGATGGCCCGTGTGTGACCCACGGACCGGCATCCCCGGACGTGGGATGGCACTGATGCGCCGTGCCGCATCGCACACCAGTCATCGGCCTTCGCTGGCGTCTCTGGCTTCCCAGTCCTCCGTCCTTCCCGGTTCGGTACCACACCTGGTGCGACGAAGGCTAGAACGGCCTCGCGGCCGCCACAGGGCACTGCTCAGGTCGCTGCTTAGCCTTACCCGGTGCACCCTATTTACTTTCCAACGAGTCCAACTTACCATGTGCTCTAGAGCCTCCTCCGACTGACAGGTTTGATTGTCTTGCTCGCGTAGGGCCAAGACCCCGCCACCGACCTGCGCGGCTGCGGCATGCTGGGGCTGGTGCAGCTGTTCTACCTGCCGCAGTGGAGCGGCGAGGGGGCGGCCAAGGCAAGGAGGGGGTGTGTGGTCCCGGGCTGGGGCGGCTTGGTCGGCATGGCGGGGGACTACTTGGGGGGTGGGTGGGATCGACTGGAGTCGTGTGGAGTGAGCATGGTCTCGCTCGCCGGGATCAGGATGGGCGCCCGCGGAAGCCTGGGCGGAGGGGCATGTGTGAAGAGGAAGGGGAAGGGACTTTGGGAGGGCGCACATCTTTGATGATATGTCCTGCCCACACTGCGTAAACCGCAGAACCGGTGCCCTCCTCTGACGTTTTCTTTTCTGACCCCCCACTCCCACCGGTACGTATCGCTCGTCGCTGACATCGCAGTTTTGCAGGTCGCCTTCCCAAGACCGTCGTTCATCTTACTACTGAGTATGCGCTGCGGTGTCCACGACGCGACCCATTTCCCGTTCCGTATTACCCCCACTCCCACCACCTCGACGACCGCCTCGCCGCCGCAGATCTACCGCCTCTCGCGCCACCCCGTGCAAGAGTTCCCGCTGGCCATCGTGTCGCTCAACGTGACCAAGTGGACGCTGCAGGTGCGCTGCCGGCCGCGGTACTGGTACTGCATCAACAGCAGTGTTGCGCTGGTCGGCAAGCACGTGGCGGCGTGCACCATGTACAGCGCGCATGGGCAGCGCCGACTTGGTGTGGCTGTATCCAGTCTGGGGTCGCACATCACCGCGGGCGATGGAATGTATTTACCTCCTTCGGCGAACCAAGTGCCGCCCGCAGGCCCTCCGCTCGGTCGGAGCAGCGCGCTGCCCGCGACCCGGTCGCTGCTCCCTCCCACCCGCCCCCACCCCATAGCAATCGCCCCGCGTGCGACCCTCCCGCAACCCGCCCGCAGGCCCTCCGCTCCGGCACCCTGAACCGCGCCGCCAACAGCCGCGGCTCCATGGTGGAGGCGGCGCAGCTGTTCTACGCCGGCGCCATGGCCACCTTTTACAGCACCTGGCTCAAGGGCGGGAAGACCATGGCGGACAGTGGCCACGTGCTGCGAGAGCTGGAGGTGGGGGGGGGAGGGCAGTGGGCGGGTGACGGGTGCATTTGCAGGTGGCGAACGCGGTGTCTGAAGGTCGGGGCCTTTGGGGAGCTGGCGCCCCGCCCTGCCCCGGCTGCTCTCTTCGTATCTTTGACCGAGGGTGTGCAGTTGCGGTGCTCATGCAGGCAGGCATGCTCAACGGGGTTGAGCCGTTGCAACAGGGCCAGCGGCTGTTGCCCGCGGCTGGCGCCTGGTGCCCTTTACGGCTGCCGACTGCGTGCTGCGAGCTGCCTTCCCCCCTTGGCCCCCCCTGCCCACAACCTCCTGCCTCCTTGCCTCAAAATCTCCCCCTCCCCGACCCGATGCCCGCTTTCTTCACCACCCGCCCACACGCGCCCCGCCCGGCTCCTCTCCCGTAGAACCTCGCTGCCAAGAAGCCCGGCCTGATCCTGGCCGCCGGGGAACAGACCCACCTGCCCGACCCACCCGAACCGTGACCGTGAGCGGGACGAGGGTGGTGGCGAGGGTGTGGGCGGGGGCAGAGGCGAGGGAGGCGGCTTCCAGCCGCGGCTGCGGCTGCGGGAACGTGGGTGGCGTACGACGCCAAGGGAAAGGCGGCGGGAGGGGTGACTTTCGTTGTACCTAAGTGGTGGGGGCGTTGACAGTGAGACGGTGGGTTGGGTTGCGCGCGGCATTTGAAAAGCACGCGGCGCGGACGCGGATTCCTCCTTGTAGCCTGTTAGCGCCCTTGGGTTGGGCGGGGTCTGCGGCCGTAGGTATGTGCGCGCAGGGACGGCGATCGGTGGCTGGGTAGCGGGGGCGCTTTGCGATGGGGTGCGGCGGCGTGCGGGGCATGGTGTGGAGCGCGCTTCGATGGGCGGCACCGTGTTCTGTTCCCATGAGGAAACCGCAATGATCTGGGGATGGGGACACCTTCGTGAGCGGGAGCGGGAGGGGGTTGCGGGCGGGTTGAGGCTTGGGGGTGGGGCGGCCGCACGTGTTGGGGCGCACATGCCGGCTTGCGGCGGGTGACGAGGTCAGCGCCCACGCCAGGAGCCTGGGCCTCCGTTGGGTCTCGGTGATGTTCCTGGGTGCCGCATACACTGAGGGATTGAGCATGTTACTGTCGACGTGTGGGCCGCGCTTTGTTAAATCGTGGGTCGGACAGGTTGCCTTGTCCATTCGTTGTGGGTAATACAGGCGCCGCCCGATGACGTGGGCGTCCGTGGTTGCGGGACCAGACGGATGGGCGCGTCGCCTCTGGGTGCCGCACGGACGGGATCGTCGATGCGGGTCGCCTGGCTGCTCATGGGAGGGGGTCGGGACGGAGCGCGATGGTCCGTAGCTGGGGCTTGATTCACTGCACTGTGTCTGCACTCTCCATTCCTATCGACTGGCACCCTCATGCAGCCTGTACATGTGCATTCTCTAGCGTTTGGTATTGTTCGCGGCGCAACCGGAACGTGTTCTGTTGGGCTTCCGCCCGAGTACAGTACGGCCGTGCAGCGGATGGGGTTAGTAAGACATATGCCCCTAGTGAGCGATGTGGGTTCTCTTGCCAGGGATGTGGGTTGTGGGTGGTGTTTAGAAACATCGACGTCTTAGGTATCGTACAGGCGCAACTCCCCTCTTTGTTCGTAAGCGCCATAGTCATGCGTACATGGTATGGTACGTCGAACGGTGCTGTATTCGGGCGTACGTTCTGCAGCATGTGCCGGCAATGCGGGGCTCTTGGGCTCTTGGGCAGGGTGATGTTGGACGGTCGCGCACAGCCTGGATGCGGCGGGCACGTCGCCGTTCGCGGATGCTTGGTGGCTGCGACTCGCGCTGTGCTTGTCCTCGGGCCTCGTGCTCTGGTCGGGCCTTGTTGCACGGTGAGTGAGGAGATAGAGCATCTAAGGTATGCTGGGACTCGCAACATCGTGAGGCTTTACCGCTTGGAAGCCGTCGGCCCATAAAGGTCGGGACACCAGGACCGCCGTTGGCACTGCGGGGCTGAAAGTCGTCGTTAACTCTTGACTTCATCGCCCACCAAGCCGTGAAACGTCGGCACGTCTCCAGCCGAAGAAAACGAAGTACCAAACGGATCATGCACTGCGCCATACCGCCGTGGCTATGCCGTCTCGACCTAGCCGTACACGATGTACGGTACATGCCAAAGGACCGCGCACCCCCCGAGCCCCTGCAGTGATGGCGCTGCGACTACCATCCGACTCCCTCTCCCTGCACTTCCCCGCCCCCGCGCCGATCCAGCGCCCGCAAAGGGAGCGCGCCTGTGTCGTACGCACGTATGCAGCAACATTTAACTTGGCACATGAACAGCGCTGTGCGGGGCTGGGGCGCTTTTACGGGATCGCAGGACTGAGCGCACTGCACCCGCCACGGCTACCCGCAGCCAGCCAGGCACTCAGCAACGGCACCACAAAGCCCACGGCCAGGTGAGGCCCCACCGTCAGTTTCGCACGGCACAGCGCCTACTGGGGGGGGGGGTGCGGCAGGATGCCGTAGCGGACCCCTCCCCAGCCACCCATGTGCCTCCGACACACACCGTAGTTCCATACGTTGGGGGTCACGATGGTAATATAGCCCGTACGAATGCGGGTGGATGCGGATTGCAGCGCCATCCGGCTGCGGCATACACTCGCCCGGCAAAGCGGGGGCTGCGCTTGCATATCAAATGCCCAAGCAACCGCGGTGACCGATTTTATTGAATTGCCATCAACGCGTCCGGAGAGCCCTTGGCATATGAGCCGTCCGGCGGCCGCCCTGACCCTGACCCGCTTTGCTTCGCGCCGATTCACTGTAACAGAGTGTCTCGACATCCCAAGCCACGGCGCCTCCCGCCTCACCCAACCGGCTCAGGGGAACCGGTGGGGATAGCTGTGGCAAGGCCTCCACCCCATGAGCAGCGACCTCGGGGCGGTTGCCAAAGCCAACGCGTCCGTCAAAATGGCTGGGTCGGCGGTCCCTGTCAGCCCTCCGCTAAATGGGCGCCATGCGCCTGTGAGTTCGCAGGCGCCCGCCAAGGCGCGCGCTCGCATCCTCTGCGCATGGCTCTGCCTTGCACTCCCATCCTCATCGCTCCCCGCCGGCCCCACTGCCACTTGCACCACGCAGTGCGAGCCACGCAAACACACGCTCCCCTGCCGCGCTCCCCTGGACGCTTCCCTGCCGCGCTTCTCGGCCGGGCCGGACAGCGGCCAAGGCGCTCCCGCAGAACCGCACGCATCTCCCGCATTGGGACGAGCATGCATATGGGGCCCCCGGGGGAGGGAAAGGGGGGTAATAATTAAACGGGGACCAGATAACGACTCGGGGGCCCCCGGGGATAACTGTCGGTGCGGGGCCCGAGCCCGTTCCCGGCTGCATGAAGTACCTTGTGGTCAGGCGCTGAGTTCGCGTCATGTCGTACGCCCCCACCGCGCCGTACATCCGCACTCGCGAACGCGTTCTCCAAGGGATGGCAGTACACGAGTCCAGCTCAGCTTCTCACCATCACATCACATCGAGAGCCCGCCTCTCCAAGTGATGTTGGGAAGCCGTTTCCCCTCTTCAAGTACTTCTGAAGCAGAAGGTGCGCACGCGCCAGCGCCTTTCTGCATGCGACGCCGTGCGGCGCCGCCCCTCCTCCGTCGCGTCTCTCCGCCTCGGCAAAAGGTCATTCTCCCCGCGACAAACAAACAAAATGCCAAGAAATCGTCTCATCTCGCCTCGTGTCTCATCTCTTGTGCAAGCATATACCTTCCCTCGAAGAGCATCTTGGCATCAGGGACCAGGAAACATGCAGTTATGCGCTTGGCGCCGAGGGCGTGTGCCCCTACTCACACCACCCACGTTCTTCCTCTTCTCGCATGACAACCGTACGACAAAATTCATACCACGACCGCCCAACATTATGCATACCGCGCTGCAGCTCCTTCCGCTTACAGCCAGGCTTGCGGCCGCTGGGTCAAGAGAGACGCGCGCGCGCCCGCTCCACTTCACCTCGCCCACGCTGCAGCGTCGGCGTCGGTCCGTGTCATGCTCGGCCGCGCTCCATTCGGCGGCCGCTGCCTACCCGAGGCTACCGTACCCGAGGCCGTTGTTGCCGTGCTGGAAGCGCACGCTGGAGGCGCCACCATCCGCGGCGGGCTGGACGGAGCCCATCCGCTCCGACATCTCCATCCGCAGCTCGAACTGCGGGGCGGGGCGAGGCAGCACGTTTGGCGCTTGTAGGGGCAGCGGTCCTCAAAGGGTACAGCAGGCCTCCGGCAGGAAACGGACGGACGGAGGGGGGGGAGCAGCCTGCCCGGATGGTGCCATATTGCTTGCCATGCGCGCAGGAGCCCTGCCGCGAGGCCATGCGCCGATGATGACGGCGGCAGCGGGCCCAAGCCCCCCCGCCAGGATGCTGTGAGCTCTAGCTGACCAGTCTACTCCCAGCCAACCGGTCCAGCGCAGGAAGCGACGCTCATATGCATCAGCTGGGCGGAAATGCGGGCGCAGGAGCTGGGGAGCAGTGCGGACGTCGCTGAGCGCCGCGCCGCCGCCCAGGGGAGGGGGACCCGCGGCAGCCGCAAGCCGCAAAAGGCCCCGCTCGCCCGCCCGCCCGCCCGACCCCACCCTACCGTACCTTGAGCGGCACGAAGAATGCCCGGCCGGTAGGCATCCGCGGGGCGGGCATCAGCTGCGCGGCGGGCGGCGACACAAGGGGGGTCGGCGGGCATCACGCGGGGTCGGGAGGCGGGCGGGCGTCGGGGCAGCAGGGGATGACTGCGAAGCGGCGGCCAGCTCGGCCGGGCGGGCCGGGCGGGCGACTAGCCAGGAGATGCCGGGCGGGCGGGCGACTACCGCACCCAGCCTTCACAGCCAGGACTCGAGATGCCGGGGCGGCACAGCCGGGTCCGGACCAGAGACGCTGGAGGGAGCGATGGCGAGCCAGCTGAATGCAGGGTGCGGGGTGGAAAGGGGAGGCCCGCCCGCACGCCCCTGCACGCACGCACACCAGTATACAGCGCCGCTGTACGGCGCCCCCCGCGTGTGCCCTTCGGTGGCCCGCCCAAACCTACGGTCCACGGCGCCTCCCCTCCCTCTTGCATGCTTGCCCTGTACGGTGCCCCGCCGCGTGTCCCCGTGTGGCCTCTCGCTCACCTACGACCCACTGCCCTCGCGCCCCACCCCCCGACCCCACCCCACCCCACCACAGCCGCAACGGCCAGCGCCGCACACCCACCCACCTTATCGCCCGCCCTGTGCATAAGGCGCGCCCCGAACAGCGCGAGCGGCGAGGGCGCCCGCGCATCGGCCGCCTCCTTCTTCTCCTGCAGCTCCGCCATCTCGCGCTCCCGCTGGTGCCGTTCGCGCCTCGACTCGTGGTGGGAGCCGTGGCGGCTGCCGTGGTGGGAGCCGTGGTGGGAGCCGTGGTGGGAGCCGCGACCCCCGTGGTGGGAGTGGGAGCCGGGGCGCGACGAGCCGTGGTGGTGGTGGCGCGACTCGTGCCGGCTGCCGTGCCGGCTGCCGTGGCGGGAGCCGTGGTGCGAGCCGTGGCGCGAGCCGTGGTGCGAGCCCGAGCCGTGGCGGGAGTGGCCGTGGGAGGCGGGGCGGTGCGCGTGCGAGTGCTGCGACTCGCCGAGGGAGGAGGGGCCGCGTGAGGTGAAGGAGCCCAGGTGGCGGGGCAGTGAGGATTGGCGCATGCTCGGACTCATCTGCAGCCGCGGCGGCGGCAGCTCTGTAGCCGCCGCTGCCGCCGGCTGCGCCTTGTGCCCCGCCGGCAGCATTGCCGTAGCCGCCGGCGGTGCCATCAACCCGCCGTAGGCCTGATTGTACACCTGGTTGTACAACATGTTGTACGGCTGAGCGACATTACCATAGCCGTTGGGAAACACGACGGCGGCGGTGGGCTGCAGGGCGGCGGCGTGGAAGCCATTGGCGCTGCCGCCCGCGACGCCGCCCGCTCCCGGCGGACCCACCATCCCCTGCGGGGGCGGCGGCGGCGGCTGCACTAGCGGCAGGGCGGCCGCCTCCTCTGCCGGCGCCTCGACGTTGCTGTCGAGCCAGGCCCGTGTCCGCTGCACACTCTCGGAGGGGCGCAGCGGCGTGTGGGACGCCAGGTTACGCGGCAGGGAGGAGGCCGTGGGCATGCCCGCCCCCACGTTAAACCCAAGAGCCGGATCAGACGGCTGTAGCCCCAGCGACGCGTGGCGACCATGGTGGTCGTTATGCGGTGGGTGGGGTTGCGAGGGAGTGGGGGCTGCCTGTGGGGGCATGCCCCCGGACGGCGGCAGCATGCCCCCGGGTCCGAAGCGCGAGGGCGAGCGGGTGGTGGCGGCGCCCCCGTACCGGCCTGGCGAGGGCGAAGAATGGGGACGCGAGGCGGAGGACGAGGGGGGGAGCGGGGGTTTCGCCGGGGCGGGTGCTGCGCCCGGGCCCGCGCCGGCATCCGCGCCCTCGCTCGCATATCCCATCGTCTGCTGCTGCTGCCGCCGCTGCTCCCGCTGTTCCTGCTGGGTGGGCGGCGTCGGCGCGAAGCGCACCGACGGCGCTGGGCCGCCGCCCGCCCGCCAGCCGCCCGGCGAGGGGCTCAACGGGCCGCCGGCGGCCGCGGAGCCCGGGGAGGTGGCCTGCAGCGAGGCCGGGCTGGTGCTGCCGTACGTGGCGGCCACCGAATGCTGCGGGGACCACGCGCCGCCCGGGGCGCCGGCGGCCGCCGAGGCCGCATGCTGCCGCTGCAGCTGCTGCTGCGTCGGCAGCTGCAGCTGTTGCAGGTCCTGAAACAGGGCGGGCGTCTGCGGGAGCGCAAGGCACGGGAAAGCGGCGGTGTGCGACTGCCTGGTGGTAAGAACCCCGAAAGGAAAACGAACGAAAAGAAACGTGAGTCAGCAGCGGGCCCGGTGCCCAGGCACCGAGCCACTCGAGGTGACCGCCGGTGACACTTATGTGTACACTGTTCACATACGTCGTTCCGGCTCTCACCTGACAGAGTCCCGCCATCCCAGCCTGTCCCTGACCCGGCAGGAATCCAGGCAGGGGCCGCAGCGGCGGTGCCGCACCCACGCCCGCCTGCAGCGCGCCAGCACCCATAGGCGCCGCCATGGACGCGAACCCGAACGCCGACGGCCTCTGTGCGCCATCAGCGGGCCAGGCCGCCATGGGGCCGCTGGTCCCGGCGCCGGCGCCGCCGAGGGTGGCGGCGCCCGCCGGCACCGGGGTTGCGCGGCTGGCGGCTGAGGCAGAGAGCAGCGACTGCGCCTGGCGCTGCAGGTGCTGCAGCCGCAGGGCCTCGACCTGCGCTCAGCGGCGGTCACGGGGCGCGGGGGCGTTTTTTCCAAGTGCAGCTCCCAACGTGCACACTCGGGGGAGTTGAAGGAAGAAGGGAATGAAAAACGAGCACACTCGGGAAAGGGGTCGGCACTTCGCGGCCCCAAAGCTCTGCGCCCCTGCGCTCGTACGCCGCGCGTGCTGCCCATCGACCCTCTTCGCGCCGCCCCGGTTCCCCAGCTTCTGCCGACAGGCCCCGGCCCGTTGCACGTTTACAAACCCCTAGCCCCACGCCCGTGTCCTCGATCCATTCTGCATCTCCAATGCGACGTTCCCGTCTTAAGCGTTGAAGCCCGAACTGTATCCCGTGTCCAGATAGTGAGTATCTGCCCCTCACCACCCCCTGGCGCCCTAACGCACCTGCTGCCGGATGGCCTGCAGGTTCCCAGGGTCCGGCGCCCGGGTCGCCAGGATAGTGGGCGGCAGCTGTGGCGCCGCCGCCGGCCGCCGCGAGCTCAGTGGCAGCTGCAGCGGCCCCTCCTCGTCCGACCGGTATCGCGGGTCGTCGCTCCCGACCAGCGCCTTCCGCTCGCTGTCATCCTCGCGCCGCGAAGACGGCGACGGTGGCGGCGAAGGAGGCGAAGCCGCCGCCGGTGGTGGTGGCGGCGGCGGCTTGGCCGCCGCTACCTGCTCCGGGCGCACCACCGCCCGCGCCACCACGGCGGTCGGGGCGGCGGCAGCGGCAGCTGCCGCCAGATCGGCCTTGCCGGCCTTGGCGGCAGCAGCGGCCATTGCGGCCGCCTCAGCAGACAGCGGCAGCGGCGCCGCCGCCGTGGCGGCGGCGCCACCTTTGCGGCCCTTGGCGGCCACGGAGTCGGTTTCCGATAGCGGCGGATCCGAGCCCAGCTCAACGGATCCCGAGGTGGCCGGACTCCGTGAGGAGGACGCCAAGGTTCCGCTGCGCGCTCCAACGCTGCCCAGCGGCTCCAGCGAGGCGTCCGCACCGCTGCTGCCGCTGCCGCTGCGGGCCTCGGCCATGGCGGAGGCGCCGCCCGAAGCTGAAGGGGCCGGAGCCGGTGCAACCGAAGGAGGGCCGCTGGAGGCGGCGCTCCCCTCCCGATACCGTGCGGCGGAGACGGCGGTGGCTGCCGAGCCTGAGGCAGCCGAGGCCGGCTCCAGGCCCGCACCCAGGCCCGTAGCATTACGCGGCCCTGCGGCTGGACCTCCCGCCACAGCTCCCGCGTCCAGGCCAGCGTCCCCGCGCGCCGCCGTGGTTGGTGCACCCGTTGGGCCGCCCGGCTGCTGCTGCGCTCCGCCTGGGGCAGTGCCCGAGTCGGGTCCGCGGGCTGCCAAGGCCAGCTGCTCCCGGCGGCGCCGGAAGGAGGAGGTGGAAGACAGGCACGACTCGACGGGCCGCGGCTGCTCCTCGTCGCCGCTGCTGCCCCCGCCGCCGCCGCTCACGCCGCTGTCGTGACGGCTGCCTGCGCAGCGAGAGTAGCACGGTGCCGGGCTTGAGGGCTTGAGGCCGAACATGCCCCACCGGCCATCTGGAAGCGCGCCTTACCAGCAAAACTGGAGCACGGCTTCTGGACAAGCCACATGCATAGCGGGGATCCACCAGCGCGCCACGAAACGAAAAATACCCTGCCCATGCAGGCCGCAGTGCAGCCCACACCTCAAGCTAACCCTTGCCACGCCGGAGGGTAACAGCTGTGTGCAGTGAGCGCCCAGAAGAAACCTGCACTGTATGTGCATCTGTGTGTGCGTGCGTGCGTGCGTGCGTGCGTGTGGAGCCCGCGCAGCCGACCCACCGTCGCCCTGGCTCCACGTGGGTGAGCTGGCGCCGTCGTCGTCCCACTCCTGCACCTTGCGAACGCTGGCAGCGTGGCGGCGCGCCTCACTGCTGGAGAGGGACGCCAGGTCCGCTGCGGGTGCCGGCGGCCCCGGTGCGCAGCCCGCGAGCGGCAATGGGTTAGGGCACGACAGGCGACCAGGGCGCAAGGCAAGGCAAGCAGCGCTCGTTGGGGGCACCGTGGGAGGTGCAAGGCAGTCAGGCATGAGGGCGAGGCGCATGAGAGCGTCGCGCACGCCGGTGGATGGAAGGACTTAGCATTGTACGGGGCAAAACACGCAGTGGTCCATCACGTGTGCCCTTACCCGAAGGCTCCCTGGCAACATCGTCCGGTAGGGGCGCCGCCGCCTGCAGAGACGAAAGTGAACAATATGGGGAAGCGGCGATGGGGGCAGCTGGTAATGGCGGCAGGTGCATACCGACGTCAAGGTGTCACGCCGACGTGGGTGGACAGCTAGCACGCGCGGCGTGCGGCAAGCCCCGCACAGGGGAGCGCGTTCGCGTAGCCCAAATACTAATAACTCACCCTCACGTGCTTCTTGGACAGATATAAGGACTGCGGCTCCGAGTCGCGAACTTCGTCCCGCTGCGTAATAGGCCCCCTGCAAGGCGCAGCACCGTCGCATAAACTCGTACATATATCTTTAAATCGTATAGCGTTGTGCGCGCGACACGTGGAAGCAAGCGCTTACCGTGCCGGGGTCTTCGCAGTGCCACCTTCGCCCGGCTGGGCGCCTGCGCGGCAAAAGGCACCAAACATATTCAAGTCATCTGCTGCAACGATACGCCTACTATCAACTCGGTTCGAGGTCGTCCCCGAAAGAAGCGACCCATGACCGTTTGTTTCCAAGCGGCCCACATGAACGCACTGCATCTTACCTTCTATATAGGCGGCGTCACACGGAGCCTCGTCGTCCGCGAAGAAAAGGTCATCATCGCACTGTGAGCAGAACTTTCTTCAGGCGAGCTCTCCAAGCCCAAGATATTGGCCGCATAACTCACCACTTCGTTACGCTTCTTCCGTTGTCTAACTAGGCGGAGGGCGATATGCACGGCCAAAGCGCCTCCAGCCGCGAGAGGGAGAAATAGAGGCATTGCGAGGTCCACATACTAATCACGTTAATGTAGCAAGCTGCGTTAATTGCGTGGGCGTCATCGGTTACGAACGCAACCGGGTGTCTGTCGTACCGTCGTACGTCATATGGCGCTTTCCCCGCTGCCCCCCCTGTCTTGGCCTTCCCTCAAATCACCCCCACCCCACTCAGTCTCAGAGCAACCTGTTGAGTGCTGGCGTGGGTTGCAGCCGGGCAAGAGCCGTGACCATCCCCAAAGACGGCGGCGGCGAGGGTGGCGCAACCCCGCGTGGTCTCCTACCGATAGTCTCGCCTGCAAAGCGGGCCAGATCCAACCAACCCCGTCACCTTGGGCTTTGGCGCAACACGGGCAGGTACGGAGCGGCCCCAGAGCCCCCGGGCAACGGTGCAGGCAATGGTGCAGGCGTGGCTTAGGCACGGACACATGCCCCCTATCCTAGCATCCTCGTGCTTCAAGCTCTGTGCTGCAGGTGGTGCGCTTGTCCACCTTGGTTTCGAGGGCGTGCATGCACGTCCTGTTGCGCAGCTGTCGCTACTCCCCAGTTCGCCGTTGTGTCACTGCTGTACTGCGACGCGGGCGCGCGCCTCTTCCCCACCACAGCTACTTGGGAGCCCCGGCCTCGCACTGTCCTACGCTGCCGTTGTACCCTCCCTGGAGTGGTATTCGCGCGCCCATGTGGATCCCCCCACACGTAACTGCCCTTTGGCCTTGAGGATCGGGACAATTGATACGGGGCAGGCTGCCGGGGGCAGCCCCATTCCCCCGCTTTCTTATCGACAAGGGTGGACAGCCCGGGCCCGGAGCTGCAGTGCAGCACATGGTGTACGGTACTGTGCACGGCCGAAATGCAGACCCGGGGAGCCACCACGGTCTCTCACCACTCGACCATGGGGGCGGGTGGGCGCGTGCACGGCCGCTGTCCAGGCTCGAAGGCCAGGGGCGGCGAGCCGGCGACAGCGCGACGTCGGACTGTACTGCCCCGACAGGGCACCAGCTGTCCAGCTCCCCCTGCCCCCCCCCCGAGGCCCCCCGGACATGGACCACGCACCAGGCAGTGAGCAGGTGCGTGGCCCCTTCAGGGCGTCGGTTATCGGGGCAGGGTGGGCGGATGGGCTCCTTCACGTTGATTGGCGCCCAACACGCTCACGGCGCACGGCCCACCTCACCCAAGCCCACCCGCAGCCCACCCCCACCTGGTCACTCTCATGTGCGCGCCTCACTCAGTGCACCAGTGCTTGCCTGGAGGCCGCCCCGACGCCACGAGCTGGCACGATCAGGCCAGTCCCACAACTGACAAGACACGGCATAGCGGCAAGGCACGACAGATCCGGCAATATCAGGGGCGGCGCCAGCAGCTTCAACAAAAGCTCAGGTGGATGTATGCCAGGGTGCGCTGCAGGTGCGCTGTCGACGTGAAGGCAACTGCATGCCAGTGGGCCGCCGCCGCCAAATCCCAGGCGCCTCCCCCAGCCGGCTTCAGCCGGCTTCAGCCGGCTTCCCCATGCAGCAGCTAGCAAACCAACTCGCGGTCGCGACAAGGACCGACCCATGGTGCGGCACCCTGTGGCGGCCCACGCCACTTTGAATACAGACGGCGCGGCGCACATTGAAGATACGACGTTGACGGCAAACCGGCAGCCGTCAACGTGCGGGGTGGCGCTGCTTCGCAGGGACGGCGGTCGCGTGCGTTCGCGCGGCCCCTGCCGGTCGTGCTTCCGTCACGGCAATGCCGCTCAGCATCCATTGGTTGACCGCACGCTTCACTTTTGCTATCGGCTTGGGTCTCAACCACAGCCACAGCCTCATTGGCATCGCCTCAGAAGCGCGGCGCTCCTCCTCCGCAGACGTCGCTCGGTGACTCGTCTTCGTCCCTTCGGCCTCTGCCGCCACCCTCCCGCGCGCCTTCTTCCGACAACGACCATCTGACAGCAGTGGGCTCCGCCAACGGGCGTCTAACAGCCGCAGCGGCCACAAGCCAGGTGCGCCCCGCCCGCCCGCCACCGTCCTCCTGCCCAGCTTCGCCCGGCCCCCCGCCCCGCCCTCACCCACCCCGCCCACATTCGGTCAACCCCACCGTCCCGCTCCCTGCCCCTACCCTGCCGGCTTCGCCATTCCCCCCTGTGCCCCCTGGACTTGACCCCACGGCGCCTCTAACCCGCCCTTCCCCCGGTCCATCTCCACCGCGGGAAGATCCAAACTCCACATCCTCAACCCTGTCGGGCCCGAGCCCAGCCTTGCTGAAGCGAGCGGCAGCCGACCAGCCGAGCTGAGTGTGTCGGTCTGACCTGACCTGACCTGATCCGACCCGCTTCAAGGCCACCGACCACCGACCACGGACCACCGACCACCGAGCTCCGACCACCAAGGCACCATGAGCGCGAGCCACATCCACCGCGGCCCCGAGCACGCCGTCGCGGAGGAGGGCTCCTTCGCCGCCTCCACCTCCGACCTGCCCGTCCTGCAGTACTACCCCTGCCGCGGCCGCGCGGAGCCCATCCGGTGGGTGGGGGTGGAGGTGGGGCAGAGTGGGCCTCGGCCCCAGCGCGGCAGGAGTGGGCACACGTAGCAGCCCCGCCCGTCATTACCCCTCCCTCTCCCCCCCCCGCAGGAATATGTGAGTATGCAATTCGGTGTCCGCGACGCGACTCGTTTCCCTTCTTCATTTACCCTCCCCCCTCACACACCCCGCCCCTTCCCTCGGCCCCCCTCACTCGCGTCAATCCTTCCCAAGCACCATTAGCCCCCCACCCCCCGCTCCAGCGCCCCTGCCGCCGCCCAACGCTGACGGCACTCGGTCGTCAGCCGTCCAAACAACCCTCCGTAACCCTGATGCTCCACCCCTCCTCCCCACGTGCGGTACGGCAGGCTGGTGCTGTCGTACGTGGGACAGCCCTGGTTCGAGCCCCCGCTTGAGTCCATCAGGTGGGGTCGCGCCTCTCCCATCGGGGGTGGGGGGCGCTGTGTTGCTCCCAGGGGGTCTACTGCAACCCCGTGTTGAAAAGGAAAACGCATACGATGAGCATAAGCGCGGAAGTGATGGCGTCGTTGTAGGACCCAGCTCCAGAGGTTTGACGGGTTTATTGGCCCGAACGGGGGGAGGTGGTGGTGGAAGGGGGGGGGGGTTACCGGCTCCCGGCCTCTGTCCGGTTCCGTCGCTACCTGGGCAGCCCTCGGGGGCCAGCTGCTTCAGGTTTTGTGGCCACCCTGTGGCCAACCAGTTCCCGGCACCCGTCCGGTCCGCCGGCCGATGTTGTGGCCGCCCTTACCGCCTTTGTGGCGCACTGACTTGTGGCTCTTGGGGCGGGCTCTGTAGGTAGGGCCCAGCGATGCTCTCGCACCGCTGCCCATCCCTGACTGTAGGGCCCTCCTCACCCCCGCACCGGCCCCACGCTCGCCGCTCCACGCCCCCGCCCACCCCCTCCCGGCCGGCCGCAGGAAGATCCAGTCCATCATGCGCCGCGAGTTTGACGGGTACCCCTTCAGGCGAGGCCGGGGGCTCAGCAGGGTGGGAGGGCGGGTGGGAGGCCGGGAGGCCGACCGGGAGAACCGACCGAGAGGGCCGGTGGAAGGGCTGGAGTGGCGGGAGGGCGGTGCCGCGCTTTTGCTTCGCCCGTGCCTTGCCCGTGCCTCGCCCGAGACAGTCAATCTGACAGACAATCCTGCGTTCGACACGCCGTCCCGGGAGCGTTCATACCGCCTTCGTCGCATCGCCAAGAGCCCATGTCCTCAAGCCCCCACCCCCGCCTTCCAACCCCACTACCCACCCCCGCCTCGATGCCCGTGTTTTGCATTTCCCCCGGCCACGCAGGCCCCCAGGCAGCCCCACTGCCTCCGCACTCCCCTCCTACTCCCCCCGGCTCTGCACTCCTCCCAGACTTTCCATCCACCGCCCAGCAGGCCCCCACCCAGAGGGAGACCGCCTTGCAACCTCCTACACCCCCGCCCCTCCCCCCCGCCACCCCCGCAGGCAGCTCCCCCGCTTCATCGACGGGGCGCACGGGGAGGTGGACCTGGTGCAGAGCGGCGCCATCCTGAGGCACCTGGGACGAACGTACGGTGGGTCGTACGCGTACGACAGACTGTACGATAGGACGCTCTGGATACGGAAAACATGGTGAAGGCGGCGACTAAGGATGAGGGCGTGCTGTGTGGGTGGCAGGGGGCGCGGGCCCACCCACACGGGCTCCGCCCCACCGCCCCTCCCCTCCCCCTTCGCGAACCTAGTCCCTTCGGTCACGCCCTTCCCAAGCGTCCCCCTCATCCGTCCGTCCGTGCCCTGCCCCATGTCGCGCGCACATTGTACGGCCTTGTGCGGCACAGATCTGTACGGCAAGGACTTGGTACAGGCGGGCCGCGTGGACATGCTGCTGGACGCGGCGGCGGAGCTGCGGGCCAAGCTGCGGGTCGGTTTGGGGCTGGGGAGAGTCGCTGGCTGGGCGGGGTCCCGGGGTACGTGTTTTACATGTTTTTGTGTACTCTACGCATAACAGCATGCAGCGTGTAGAATGTGTGTCCGTGTGCGTGTGTGTGTGCGGGGGGGGACCGAGAGGGTGAGGGGGGGGCGGCGTGGATGGAGCACACCAAGCCGCGGGTGGGGGCGGCGGCGGTCGCGTCATGGACACCAAATCGCAGGGGAGGGGGCGGCGGCGGCGCGCGGATGCGCCTCCGCCTCTTACCTCTACCTGTGCATACTGTACGGCACCCGGCCCATACGGCACCGCCCCGTGCCGTACTATGCAGGAGCTGGTGGTTGACGCGGGGCTGGCCGAGTCGGCCTGTGTGGCGTACGGCGAGAGCGTGCTGGCGGGCGAGGAGGTGCTGCGGGGGAGCGGCATGCAGGTGCGTGTGTTCTATAAGATCTAGAAGATCCATGCATAACAGTGTGAGACAGGCAGGTTTGCAGGTGCGTGTGTTGAAATGAAACGACGCGTACGACGAACGTAGCGCGAAAGTAATGATGCCGGTGTAGGACCCAGCTCCAGAGGTAGTCGAAGGGGTGAGATGCGCGTGCGTGCAGGTGGGGGGTTAGGGGTGGGGTACATCGAGCGGGGTGATGGAAGCGACACGGTGGAGTGACTACCAATGCGAGGCGCCGCGTGGGGCCGGGGTGGGGCGGGGCGCATGGCGGCAGGGGGGGTGGGGTGGGGGTGGGGAACATACGACGCGGCGCCGAGCGACACTCCAACGTGTCCAAACGCCCAAGCGCGGGGCGGTCTTTGGCGTGGCTGTTGTCGTCGATGTGCCTTCGGGACATGTGAATGGCGGTGGTGGGTGCCGTGGCGGTGGGGAGGCTGCGTGACGATCCCCCGTCACCGCCACTGCGCGCACGCGCTCGCCGCCACGATCAGGCCCACCGGCCTTGCCCGGCCCGGCCCGGCCCGGCCGGCCTGGCGATGCCTGCCACCCAACTCCCCCAACACACACCGTCCAGTTCTCTCTACCAAGCCCTGTTTCTTTCAAAACCAAAACCCACTAAAACCAAAGAGCACACCCCAGTTACAATCAGGGTTGCAAGCAGAAAGCACCCAATAGCCCGCACGCCGGGGTCATGTGGGTTTGTCCTGTCCGCTGGCCCGTACCGGCAGGGGCCCGGCTGCTCGCGTCCTTCGCCCGCCGTGCCTCGTTCCCAGGAGCCCCACTGGACCGCCGCGCCTTCGCCCTTCGGGTGTGTGTGTGCGTCCGTAGAGGCGGCTTCCCTGTCCCACCCCTTCCACATCCCGCCTCCCGCCCTCCCACCCTGGCGCAGCCTGCCAACCCGGCCAGCCCCGATTCCCCAGAGGCAGCGCTTTGGGCTGGGCGCACACGCGCCTCCCGCTTCTGCAGCGAGAGTGCCTGTCTCCTTATAAACCCCACCTCGCCACCTGCCCTCTCCCTCCCTCCCCGGATGGGCGAATGCTGCTGCCTCCCAGCCCAGTGACAACTAATCCGTTCCAAACCACTCTGCCGCCCCCCCCCACCCCCCTCCCACCCGGCACCACCACCCGGCGCAGGGCCCCGGCCTGGCAAGCCTCGAGTACCCGCTGGCCCGGCAGCGCTACTCGTCGTCGGGCTGGCTGGTGGGGGAGGCCCCCTCCCTTGCGGACTTCGCCGTCTTCGACCTAGTGAGCGAGGGGGGCTTGGAGGCTCGTTTGCGGTTCTTCCGGTCCACTGCTTGCAGTTGCGGCAACCGGCAACGGAACTCCAGAGGGCCGCCGGAACTGACAACTGCCAACCGCCGCTGTTTTGTACGGCCCCCAGGTGGACCTGCACCTGGGCCTTTTCCCCGACCTGGTCGGCGGCCGCTTCCCCGCGCTGGCGGCGCACCACGCCAAGGTGGCGGCGCTCCCTGGTATGGCGTGCGTGCGGGCGAGGGGGGGGGGCGTGCGAGAGTGCTTTACTTCAGTCTACAGTAGGAAAAGGAAGGGGCACAGAAGGTAACAAAGGAGCGGTGAGGCGCGTGTGTCTGCGTGAGAAGTAATGGGGGGCCTCCTACAGGGCGCGGGTGCGCGCTGCCGAATGCAAGCGGTCTGGCGCGGGATTTCACGCGCCGGCGCACAAGGCCGGAATGGTGGTGGTGGTGGTGGTGTTGAAAAGGAAAACGCATACGACGAGCGTAAGCGCGAAAGTGATGGCGTCGGTGTAGGACCCAGCTCCCGAGGCAGTCGAAGGGGCGATGTCTCTGCATGTTATTTCGGCGGCGACCACCACCGTAGCCCCCGATGCGGCCCAGAATTCTCTCTGGGGTGACCCTATGCAATGCCGTGATGGGATGCGCTTAGTCTGGTGGTGGTATGTCTGGGGGGGGTTGTGTGTATGGGTTGGGTGGCCGCAGGTCAATGGGAGAGGTGCGGTGGCTGCGCCCTCTGCCCAGCGTGCGGTTCATGCCGCATGTAGGTCGTTCCACACCGATGCATCCCCGGGCTCCTGCCCCGTAAGCCGCAAACCCTGCCCGCAGGAGTGGCCGAGTACCTGGCGAGCGACAGCCGCCACCCGGCGGCGTGGGCCGTGCAGTGGATCAAGGGGGAAGAGACCCACGGGTCGGCGCAAAGCGGCGCTTGAGCCGCCGGGCGGCAGGGAGGAACGAAGAAGAGAAACGGGTCGTGGCAGGGGTGTTGGGGTGGATGGAGCCAGCGCCAGTCAGTGCTGGTGGGGCTAGTCTCTGAGGTTGGGTCGTGCTCGAGTTGGTCGAGGCATGTCCGTTGCTGCCGTCGTTGGCCGTGTGCGCTTTGGCAGGTATCAAGCACACCGTGTCACACGTCCGTCACAGCCGGGGGACGAGAATGGTCTTTTGCGAATGAATGCCCTGTAGACCGTCGTCACCTGTACCGCTGCGTTTCTATTGCGGCATAGCTGCTGAACTCCAGAGGACTGCTTTGAGCTGAGATGGGGCTCGCTGTGGGAAGCAACTTTCGAGTCAGTTGATTGTCCCTTAACTGCCGTACAGAGTCGCCGGCTCTCTGCCGTGTGGGAGCGAGACTGTGCGCAAAGCTGTCGTACAGTGCCTTGCCTACTGTGTTGCTCCCCTGCTGCCAAACGACGTGCACTGGCTGTGTGAAGCCGCGGCTGCCCCGGCTGCTCGAAACGCACTTCAGCGTTGGGGTTGCTCGCCTCGGGACACGCTGCCTTCGCGCTGCCTTCCGCACACACGCTCTCCGCAGACTCACACGCTCAGAACACACTCTTTGCACACACACATACACACACACACGTTACCGATACACAAACTATTTCAGGGCACACCCTTGCACGCTTTCGCATCTAACACACACATGCAAGGATGTCCTTGCTCACTGCTTTTCGGATCCGCTTTCTGCACTCCGTCACGCATGAGTAACACACACATGCAAAACACTCAGCACCGCAACAGCCGCAGGACGCCACATAGCTCGTCCCTGTCTCCGCACGTCCACCCATTTGTACTAGCACGGCGCACGGGTGAAGCGCAGCTCACCCATGACGGATCAACATACGAAGGCGCCAAGGAAAGGCACGGCACCCCACATACCATGAAAGACAAATGCCTCAAACGGTGTCGGGGACTCGCCCACCGGGGCCTCCGGCAGGGCAGCCCATGTACGGCCGCTGCACCTGGACACGCGACATCGCCCTCCGCAACCGGCCCTCAGCAACGGGGCAGCCCATCCTGCCCTCCCCACCCATCCAAAATCCGCACGCACCCACCTCAGCCATGCCCCCGTAGACCCATCCTTTATACATGGCAAACCCAGAAGACGGCCACGTAGCCCCGAGTGAAATGCATAGCCATGACGGACAAACAAACGATCGGGACGCCACCAGATCTGCCAACACAATGGGCGTGAATCTTCCGCCAACCCCCGTTCCTCCCAAGCCATGGAGCATTGCACGCAAGGGCCAAAGCCCGCTGACGCTGTGGCTGGTGACACTGGGCCGGTGCTGGAGTCAGCAGCAGCTATGCACGGTGCTGACGCTGCTTTGTGCTGACGGCATATGGCGGGGGGGGGGGTTAGGGCGGACGCGCAAATCACATGATGTTTTACACGCAACATGTACACACTACTTCATGCAAACAACAGCGGCGCGCAGCGCACTGTTCGTCTTTCGCAGCACCCAGCTCGTGGCCGCCGAGTGTCACACAGGCGAAACCCATCCTCAGCCGACCGCTAACGTGATGCCAGTCCCTCGCTCCTCCGACAAGCCCCATTTATGGCCATTGGCCTTCCCCTACCACATCGGTGGCCAACACGGCATGCAGCTGCCGCTCCGGAATCATGTCGCTAAGCCGTCCGCAAGCGAGCTCCTTCTCCCCGTCCCGCTTTGCGCCAAAAGCTCCCCGCTCCCCGCCGCAGGCCGCTCAGTGCAGCGAGGGCTGCGTCTGCCAGATGAGGAGGCGCTTGCTGCTGGGGTTGAAGGCCTCGTAGACCTTGTTGTTCGCCGCGAGCATCTTCATCACGTGTTCCGACACCGACTTTGGCGCCGTGTGGTGCAGGTTCTCGAGCACCTGGTTCTTGGACACCGCCGAGTAGCGCAGCTCACGGTCATAGGAGTAGTTGAACTTCCAAATCGTCTCATGGTACCGCTTGTAGGCAGCGGACCACACGGCGTGCAGCTTGTGCTCGCGCATGAGCGACGGCAGCATCTGGGTGTCCAGATACCACATCACCCAGCCGGCCACCAGGGCGGCCGTGGCCGCCTCCTGCTGAAGGGACTCAGGGAGCAACTTCATCTTCGCGCTGAGCCCCGCTGCAGGGGAGAGGAAAGCCGCGCGCCTACTGCGCGCCTACAGTGCTGGTTGAAGCTAGCTGCGGGAGGGTGGGTGTTGAGGGAGGGAGGTCACTGCGCGGAACGCCGTACGATGCTGCTCCTCGGCTCTGCTTCCCACATGCTTTCATCATTTCTCTGTCTACCCTCATCAGAACTTAGCTCCCGGCTTTGATCAGTCTCGGCACAAACACGTATGGCACCTTGAAGGACGCTGACCTTCCCAACGCGCCCCCGAACTAGCACAATATTGCTGAAAAATGTCGTTCAGAGAGCTTCGATGTAAGAAAGGTTCATTTGTAGCCCGGTTCGCTCGGAGGTCCAACAGTGTTCTTCTTCCTCAATGCAGCTTACACGGAGGTCATGAAGGCGTTGGGGTATCCGCGGCTCATATCCATGGAAAACTTTCGAACACCAAACTTCGAGCTCGTCGCGGACTGTCTGTACTGGCTCCTCCACAGGTGGGGTGCACATGTCGCGGGTCGCGCGCCTTCGCGGCTCCGGCGAGAGCCTCTGCCCCTTGCTCTGTGCCCAGGTACTACCCAGGAGTGGAGATTGCGGACGACATCAGCACAGAGGCGGACCGCGTGAAGTTTTTGCAGTCGGTGGCACAGGTCATGCTCACCAAAGCGCGCATGAAGCTCAACATCAAGCGCCTATACGCGGCCGACGGCAATGCCGTTAAGGAGCTTCTAAAGCTGGCGACGTTGCTGTACAAGGCGACGTCCAAAGCGGGGGACACGGACAACGACGTGAGTATGCACACGCGGCTGCTGGAGAGCAGCCGAGGCAGATCGTCAAAACCCCAGGGCCCCGTGCAGCCGCAAGCGGTTTCCCCACCGCCCGCGCCCGTCGCTGGTCCCACACCTATTTGGGAAGGAGGCCCGAAGGGATGCCATACCGCGTCCCACTCTGTTCAACTCTGCTGCACCATTCCCCGCTCCCCTCCAAACATTCCAACCTGCACCTTACATACCCCTGACCTCGATCACATACGACACAGGATGCCGGCGAGATCATTGACATCAATGCCTCGCTCAAAGGCTTTAACCCGAAGGACATCAAGGGTGCGGCCAGCGAAATCATTAAGGCGGGAGCGGCGCTGTACGACGCGCTGGGCCAGGAGCCGGAGCTGCGCGAGCACCGTGCGCGGGCTGTGGCGGGTCACGTCGACACGGACTTTGTGGAGCGCAGCATTCGGGAAGCGATCGCGCAGGTGTGTGTCTGTGCGTGTGTGGGTGTTTGGCGAGGGCTGCGGCTGGTGTATGTGCTGCTGGAACGGGGCCTGTGCGGCAGGGGCGCAGCAAGGTCGGAGGCATCAGGGGACGGAAGCAGGGGTCCGCAGCCAGCGTGGATGGAAGATTGCCCTCTGGGGCGTCCACGGCGGGTAACGGCGCAGCCGGCATGGGCGGCGTGGCAAGGGGGGGAGGCACCCTGGGTGCCAGGAAGGATAGGCGCACAACATGAACGTTGCAGCGGCGTGGTGCGCTTGCCCCACGGGCGGGGTGGTGGCCAGGAGCAACGGAGCAGCGGAGCTGTGACCAAGCTATGGCCGTCCGCGCACCCGGAGGACTGGGCTTGCCTGCGGTACCACCGCTCAGTGGCGGGCGCACTGCACTCCGGCAGGCCCCGATCGGCTGCGGCAACAGCTGTCCCGAGGCCCAGGCCTTCTCGTCTCACCATAACCCCGAAGCGCCTTGGGTCGTACACGCTTGGCCACCCTCGCGTTGCCCCCGGGGCTGTGCTCCTGGCGCCAGCGCCCCGCAGCAGCGGCGCCCCAGCAGGCCAGCCTTGCTGGCAGCCACGGGCGTAAGGCGTGGCCTCGGTTGCGTCGCGGCCGTCTGCCGTTGTGCAGAGGCTTGTTTAGGGCTGAGGCCTTGCAGCAGCGGCGGCGGCACTGCTGTCTTGTGCTTGCGCGGGGAGCGGGTGGCAACTGGCTGGCGGCGAAGGTTGGCACTGCGCGCTGCTGGACCTTCAGCGGAGCTGTCCCTGGTCCTGGCTCTGGCGGAGCTGTCCCTGGCGCTAAGGGAAGCTGCAGCGGAGCGCTGGCTTCTGCCAGCTCTGCAGGCGGATCCCCGGTGTGCCGGCGCACACCAGCATATGGCTTGCCAGGCGTGAACACCCCACCTCCACAAAACACACCAAAGGAGCTCAGCAGGGCGGGGGCGCTGCCGCCCCCTGCCTCACACAAATCGCATCACAAGTACCCCGCTCGGAGGACCGCCGCACGCCTTTGTGGGGCACCTGTTTGTGGGGGTTGTCGGTGGCTTGGCCCCTCCGGCCGGGTTGGAACCCGGGTCCCAAGGGAGCTCCCTTGGGCACGGGCCGGGCTCGGCCACCTGCCTGTGCCTTTCCCGGCTGAAGCCGCCTGCGCAGCGCGGCGGTGCTCGCGCCTCACCGCTGCTGCCACTGCGTCGCCTCGCAGAAACGCTGCAGCGCCGCCTGTGTCTAGACACCGCTATCCCACCCACTCCTCGTTTCTTCCATGTCTCCTCAAGAATGCGCGGGCTCGGGTGGGGTGGCGTTTGGGACGCTAGACGGAGGCACACCAGCCGGGCCCCTCCGCGGTAGTGAGGACGCTCCGCAATCTCTGAACCCCCCTCCCCCTGTCGCCCCATGCCCCATGCGGCCATCCCTGTAGGTTGAGGACAATATCCGCGCGCTGGAGAACCAGATGGAGGACCTGGAGCGCAACGAGAAGACGCTGGACAACAAGATTGAGAAGAAGAAGCAAGAGCTGGAGCGGCAGGAGAAGCGCCTGTCCACGCTGCAGTCTGTGCGGCCCGCGTACATGGACGAGTACGAGCGGCTGCAGGTGCGGTGCGGCGCAAGGAGACACGGGCAGGAGCGGGGTGTGTACGGATGGGGGATGCGGCGAGAGGGTGTCGGGACCTACGGTGCACGAGGCCGGGAGGAAGTGATGGTGTGTGGCTAACGGAGGACCGTGAGCGCGAGTGCCTCCGCCTAACCTTTGTGCCAGTCTGGGCGGAGAACAGTCGCGAGCCACGCGCCGCGGAGCACTGTACCACATACGGTACTATGGTTTCTGTGTCCACCTCTGCCGTACATGAACACCTCCTTGACCTGCCGTACGCAGGGCGAGCTCAACACCCTGTACCAGTCGTACCTGGACAAGTTCCGCAACCTGGAGTTCCTGGAGAACGAGCTGGAGGCGTACTACATCGCGGAGCAGGACAAGATGGAGGCGCAGGAGCGGCGGCTCAAGAAGATGCAGAAGCGGCTAAAGTGGGTCCAAATGGATATGCGGCAGGGGGGTGGGCGCGGGAGGCGTCAAGGAGGGGTTGCCGGCTGCACGAGGGCGGGCAGGAGGGCGGGCCATGCTGTGGGCGGCGGTTGAGTAGATGATGTTGGGCACACGTGCGCGGCGCCGTGCTTGCGCCGCAGGTGCGTAATGCCCCTTCCAGGTCTGGGCTTTTGCGCTGCGCGTCACTTTTACGCGTCACTTGTGTATGGGAAGGAAGAACGGGCGAGAGGAAGAGTGGGCATTGGCATTGGTGGCGAAGTCCTGCGCTGCGCATCACTGCGCGCCATGGGTTGTTTGGCGTCACGAACCCACCCGCTGCGCGTGGCCGCGCCCGCAGGGAGGAGGAGCTGCGCATCCTGCGCGGCGAGCAGGAGGTGGACGAGACCAACATGAACTTCGACGACGACGATGACGACGAGTCGGAGCAGGAGGGCGAGGAGGGCGAGGAGGGAGACGACGATGAGGGGGGAGGCTACCACGGGAGCAAGGCCACGATGCGGCGCGGGCCGGGCGGCCAGGGGGCAGGAGTCGGCGGCGCGGGCGGCGCCCGGCAGCAGGGACGCGGGCAGGTGCGTAGCTTCCGAGCGCGAGGGCGAAAGTGCGGCGCCGGACGGGGTCACGGACAGTTGATGCCGGGCGAGACGAGTGTGGCGGTGAAGCAGGGTGGCGATGGCGCAGGGGCCGGCATCCCGGCATGTCCCCTGCCGAATTGCGACGCGGGTGCGGGAGTGCGGCATGCAAGCTGCTGTGCCGCATGCTGCGCGGGCGCCCTTTCCCTGGGATGCCCTCCCCTAGTATTCCTGTTTGCTGCAAGCCAGGTCCAGCTCCTAGGGCCCCTCCCAGCCCAAACTCGCAGCTTCAACGCTAACCGTCTTTCGTGAATAGGCAGCAGGTAGTCCCCAGCGGGCAATGCACGTGGTCATGCCCTTGTCTGTTCCTCTCAGTCGTGTTCTCGCCGCCCTCGCCCTTCGCCCCCAACAGCAAGTGATGGGCAACCTGGAGGGCGATTTCGAGGACGAAGCCTCCATCGACGAAGACGACAACACGGACGGAGGGGACGTCTCCCGCGCCGGCTCCGACTCGGGCGGCGCCGCCTACGCGGGCGGCAACGGCTACGCCAACGGCTACGGCGGATACGACCAGGGGGCGTACATGAATGGAGGCATGGTGAGCTTGGCATGTGGATCGCGGGTTGGCTGCGCTGGCTTGGCTGGGTCTCGCCGGGCCCCACCTTGCAGGGGCACGGGAGGGAGCGGGAGGGGGGCGTTCTGCGGGCGTCGAAGGTTCAGGCCTCCTGCGCGACCCCGGCCGGCCGTGCCACCGTGGCGAGCGCCCTGATGCTGTCTTTCGTCGTGCGCCAACAGGCCACAAGAGCCGCGTGTAATGCCGGACCGGAAAGAGCGTCTTAGCGTCTGCGCCTGAACCCCTACCAGCACCCTTATGCCCACTCTTGGCCCTTGTCATTGCGATGTGACCGCGGACCAAGCCATCCGGCCTCCTGCGGCCAGTCATGATGCAACCGGCGATCGTTCATCCAGCAAGATACATATTCACCGCACGCCCTTTGCATCCGGGGGGAATGCAGCTTGCTGATGGTCCATTCCCCTCAAATCTCAATTCCCAACACCCTTCCGTGCATCCGTGTCCGCGCCCTGACAGGATGACGACGGCCAGCACTTCATCCAGGACGACGATGAGGATGACAACAACTTCTAAGTCGGCCACAGCAGCGCCACTGCCGGACGTACGCCCGGGCTTGTACCCGCCTCCCGTCCCCCGAAGCACGTCCTCCTATGCCCATGTCCCCGATCTAACCTGCTTTTTGGCGACGGGCGCGCCCAGTCACAGCCATTACGGCTGTTTGCTGGCCTGTGCGGCGCTGCCGAGGGACGGTGGAATTGTGGAGACTGAGTCGAGCGTTCGAGTGGCCTGGGCTCGGTGCTCATCGTGCGAAGCAGGAGGAGGGATGCGGGTCTGTCGGCGTGCCACGGATGGCGAGCGGCGGGGTCGGTTTGCCGCTGGAGCAGCAGTGGTGCATATGGCGGGCTGGTAGCCGAAGCTCGTGGGGCACGGTGTGCGCATCGTAGGGGCACCGCGGGGCGAGCGGCCGTGGGTGCCACCTGCGTCGCACCGGTCCTGGCGGCGCGTAGGGCAGCGGCGCGCGGTGCGTCGTAGGGCGTCCCGATGGTGATCGACGCAGGTCACTGAAACTGTACATAGGATGGGGCAAGCGCGTGCCGGGCGCGCGGACGGCATGCGGAATGCATAAACTGCAACGCGATTCATCCACGGGATAGGGCGGGGTGTTGAAAAGGAAAACGCATACGACGAGCGTAAGCGCGAAACTGATGGTATCGTTGTATCGGGGTGTGTACGGTATGTACGTGTTTCATCAGCGTTTGCGACGTGTGTGAAGCGTCTCTTGCAGCTGTCGAGAAGGCAGCGATCGGATGCAGAGGGCCAGCTGCGTGCCGCGCAATGCATACACGCCGTGTGGCGTGCGAGTGTTGGGACCTACTTCCTCCCAGCCAGGGCGCTGCGCCCATTTCGCCACGGGCTGTGTAACGACACAGTTGGCTCGTGGACCGTTTCTTTCCAGCAATCGCGGTCGTGTCGTCACCACGAGCCCGAGACGCAGGCACATACGAACAGGTGCAACAGCACGGTTACAAAAGTCCCCGTCGATCACGTACCCCAACTCCATTGTTGCCAATGCAGTGTGTTATCGGTAAGACAGATAAATGTGGTGTCCTACACGTAACGACAACCTTGTGTCCGCATCCAAGGCTACAACCAAGCGTGCCCTGGGGCGCCCGGCAAACGTGTCCCTGGGGCAGCTTGCTGGCATGGTGGGTGCCTCCTGCCATGACGTCTGCATGCCTACATAGCCTAATACGGGTCGCCTGCGTCAAGCCAAGCCAGTCTTCCTCCACCTATCACCCTTTATGCTTGAAGTCACAGTGGTGTAATGCTACAAATGGGGGTTGCACAAGCAGCAGCTCCCTAGGGAAATGCAAATCGGAGAAGTAAGGGAATGAACGTACACAGAAGACGGACACGGCAGTGCAATTGGGTACAGACAGATCGTGCTCTGTTAAGCACGACGCACGACGGATCTAGCCCTAGCTAGAACTAGCTGGAACTAGCCCTACAGCCAAAACTGGAGCTCCAAGTGACACTAAGGACATTGCAGCTGCATAACGCGCGCAGCCCTAGAGCCAAGGCATATGCAATGCTGCTGCGCTTGCGGCGAGGGTCGCCATGGCGCCCTCACAGCCCCTGCCTACGAAACTGTTGTATATCACTACGCATAATCACCTAAGAGTTTGCCATCACAAATCGCCTTCGAGCCGGGACCACAGAGCACCCACAGGTCACAGACAGACGCTCCGCTCCCCTGGAATCAAATCCGAATCCTCGGGGTTGCCCGGATCTCTCGCGCCCTCGGCTGGTGCTCCTAACGACCTGCCGGCCTGCTTTTTCCGCCGGCCTGCCTCTCAAGCCCGTGACCCAATGCCGTACACAGATAGCTGCGCCACTCGGTCCTGGTCAGACAGGGCTGCCATGCTCAGTGCGAGGCGCTGGCCCAGCTCCTCGCACCACCGGCTGTACTCTTCCTCGCCCACAAGATGGCGCGACAAGTCCGGCGGCGGCACCATGGGCCGGTGCCCGCTGGCCGGCGTCACCGTCCCAGCGGGGCCAGCGCCGCCGCTGGCTGCCGCCCCCCCGGGGCTGCTGCTACCGCTGCTGGCGCCGCGCCTCGTGGAGCCCCGGCCACCGTGCCCGCTCCTGCCTCCGCCCAAGCCGCCAGGCATCCAGAAAGGCTGCCCCGGGCTGGACGAGCCCTCGTGCGACTGCTGCCGAGACGCCGCGCAGCTGCCCCCGGCCGCCGCGCGCCGCTCCAGCGCGCCCACCAGCGGCAGCAGCTCCCAGAAGTACGACGCATAGCGGCGCGTGTCGCAGAGCCGCACCATGAGCGCCTTAATGGCCGCCGCCAGGGCGGGCATGGGAAAGGGCAGCGCCGCGACCGTGGCGTCCAGCAGGCCGAGCCAGCGCTTGGGGTGCGTGTAGCCTACGGAGAACTGCACGTCGAGCATGGTGAGGCATGCGCGCTCGAAGGCGGCGGCCCACTGCGGGTCCTGGCAGCACGGAGTGGACGCCACGGCGCCCAGCATGCGCGTCAGGCCTTCGGGGCCCACCGCGACCAGCTCCCGGCCTGGAGAGCGAAATGAATGAAAGGGAGAGCGGCTTACGGACAGGGAGCGGGAAGCTGCGGGCGAACGCGCGGGCGAGGAGTACTCTTGTATGGGTGTATACCATGGAGGTGCGCCGCGACTGAGTCCCAGCCCCGTGGGCCAATCGTTGGGTACGGGGCCATCGGCTGCGAGCGCGGGCGAGGGCAGCAGGCAATCGGCACGGGGCGCCGTTACGACGCGAGCTCTCACCGGGCGCTGTCGCAAGGTGGTCGTACAGCTCCTCGGCGTACTCTTGCAGGCGGAAGGACTGCAGGGTGGGGAGGTGCAGGGAGCAGGGCATCCTTGGCCGTTGTTGGCAAGGGCACGCTAGCTACCCTGCTCTCCCAAAGCCCGCGGCAGCAGCCGTATCCAACACTAGCGGAGCGGGGCATGAAGGGGCTGACATGAGCGCGTTTCCTGGCCTCACCCTACCTGCAAGGGGTAATCAAAGCTGCGGGCGGCCCGCAGCAGCCGGGGGTAGCGGTCGAACAGGAAGTCCCGATCCGCCCAGCGCTGCGGCCTGGAGCGGCCTGAAGGTACCAGGAGGGGAGGACAGGTGGGACAGCGGGGACACAGGGCTGGCATGGGGACTGGGGGTGGGCGGAGCGGCGAAGGCGGTGCCTGTGCGAAATAAGTCCATGCGTCCGACACAGAAGGTTGCGATCCATCTTGCTTGTCCGCAATCGGCAGCAGGGCAACGTGACTCGGGTACCGGTGTGCCGCGGCCCGGGATGTCCGGCTCCAATGCCAACGCTACACGCAAGCCGGGCCAGCGCTGGGCCTACCTGAGTAGGCGCCGTCCGCGGACGCCAAGGACGAGCCGCTGCCGCTGGTGCTGGCAACGCTGCTGCCGCCGCTCCCCCCGGACGATGACGAGGCAGCGGTGGTGCCGGCCGCATACGAGCCAACCAGGTAGATGGCGCGGTTCAGCGCCACCCGCACGAGTGAGAGGTGGGCAGGGGACAGCTCCGCGCTGGCGGGGCGCTGCTGCGGGCCGCCCTCCTCCCGGCCCCTGCTGCTGCCGCTGCCTTCCAGCGTTGCAAAGTCAACGGCGTCCTAAGAGGACGGCCCGCGCCAGGGCGCGGGGGTACGTGAAGGGACGGATTCTTCATTGTACGACATAGGAAACAGCACCGGACAGTGTGCGCGTGCCCTTTGCTTCGGTGTGATCCCCACATGCCGTTCTTATTCTCCAGCGTCACTTTCATTACTCCAGCCCCCGGGTGGATAGGCCCACGTCCAGTCAGACTGCACCCATGCTTAACGCCACAAAAATCATCCTATCTAGCCCCTTCCGCACAGCCACCCCGCATCCGCCCTCCAAGGCATCCCCGGTGCGAAACTCCCCCGGCTCACCTGCAGCAGGTCGCACAGCAGGTCCATATCGTCCTTGGCCTCCTCACTGCCCAGCAGCAGCCCCTCCAGCAACGAGCACATGGCCGCGCCGGGTGGGGAGGTGCACTTGCCGACCAGGGCCTGGGGGGCGGATTGACAAGCGGGGCGCGGGAGCCGGGGGGCCGAGGGGAAATGCTGGGAAAGCGCAGGGCGCAACCTGCTCCGTGCAACCGCGCGAAGACCGAGCAGCGCCAAGCACGTAAAGAGGCCGTCAGGGCGAAGGCTGCGGAGTGCCTATCGCGATTTGCCTACCTTCACGACCGACACGGTCTCCCTCGTGCTCCACGCGCCGCTTGCCGAGTGATCCCGCACCGCGCGCTCCACCACCCCCTGCCCCGGGGCCTCCAACCAGCGGTGCGCCGCGCCATGGCATTCCACCGGCTTGGGGGCCAGGGCCTCCAGGTCCGAGAGCAGCTTGAGGACCTGTTCATGATAGGAAAACGTTTGGCATCTGGAGAGATGGGGATACAGGACACGGGGCCCGTACTAGCGAAGCAAGTGGCTTTCCATCCCCTGACCGGGAGATGTTCGCACGTACGGGAAGGAACTCGTAATTCAAAATCAGGACGGCGACACTCTGGCGGAAGTCCTACGTACTCAGGCTCGCTTTCCCCCTTGGCCCTCGTCCCGTGTATGGGCAGCATCCCAGAGCAAAGCCCAAGGATTACAATCGGAGCGAACCGCGCAGTCCCCCTCTCCACGGCCCCACCTGCGCCGCACTCATGTTGTCGGCCGAGCCGATCGCCGCCGCCGCCACCTGGCTGAGCCACTCGGGCCCGGGCGTGAATGAGTAGCGCAGCGCAAGCGGCCCAATGGCACTGCGCTGCCGCGCCTCGAAGCCCGCCGCCAGCTCCACCAACTGAGCCGCTGCCACCTCAGGCTGCGGCGCCGCGGCCAGCCCGCGCACAGCCGCCCCCTCCATGGCCACCCGTATGCACTCCGCCATGAGGCTGCTGTACGTCTCCAGCTCGTCCACTTTGCTGTTGTACAGCAGTGCGGCGGCGAGTGGGGGTGGCGGCAGCTCCGCCGCTGCCGCCATGGCTGCGGCCGACGCAAGCACGAGCGGAGCTGGCGGCGGCGCCTCCCACGCGCCCGTGATGGGGTGCGAGCCGACGATGGGAGGCTCATCGTGGTGGTGATGGATGTGTGCCGCCAAGGGCTGGTGCGAGGAGGGGGACGAGGAGGAGAAGGGCGACGAGGGAGCGGAGGGGAAGGCGACCATGCCGCTGGGCACCGCGAGGCCGGCCCAAGGGGGCAGCTCCGGGTCATTGGAGGAGGGCCGGGGCATGCTGGGCAGCATAAAGCGGGTGCAGGCCGCGTCCGACTGGGGAGGCGGCCACAGCGGCGTGGGCAGCGGTGACGGGGCGGCGGCCGATGCCGCGGCGATGGGGGCCTCAAAAGAGGCGGCTGCCTCCTCGGCCGCGGCAGACGCAGCCGTAGCCGCGGCTTGCGCCTGCAGCTCGCAGGTCTCAACGATGCTGGTGAAGTCCTGCAAAATGCGGGTTGTGGCAAGTGCCGTCAAAATCACTCATTTTGTTGTTTCGAGGTCTTGATGCCCGGTCATTCTCGATCGATACGCTCCTTGCTGCTCTCCATACACTCCCCGGCCCCGCGCCCTCGAGCCAAGGAGCCAGAGCGCCTCCTCGACCATCTGCTAACATACCCGCACCTGCAGCGAGTCCCACTCGGGGATGCTGGGCAGCATGCGCTGCCATATGAGCCCCTGGAACTTCCACAGGTCCTGGTGCGCCATCGCGTCCAGGACGCAGTCAAGCTGTGCGTTGGTAAACACCACCGAGCGGCGGGGAGCGCGTAGTAGGTACAGCCCGAGCCCGGCCTGCATCAGCTCCGTCCACACGTCAAACTCCTGATGGCTCACGAACGCAGCCTGCAGGGGAAGGCGCATGCGCGGGAAGTTCAGAGATGCAGCAAACACGAGAAATGAGAAGGCGGGGAGGAGGGAGGGGAGCAGTGGAGAAGGGAAACGAGTCGCGAGAGGGGAGGGTAGTACTCCAGGCAAAAGATGGGTCAGGCAGCACTCTGACAGCAGGCGGAGATGCGCGTAGGAGGCGCGTAAAGTTCCTGCAGGGAAAGCTGGGGTTGAGCTCCGCCCCTATGCCGGCTCAACAGGTCATAAACAGGACCGAGAACAGCAAGCAGAACGTGTACAGGGCCAAGATTGGCGCCCGGGCCCGCACCTGCAGCAGGAGGTTGTGGATGTGGAAGAGCGTGACTGACGTCTCCGGGATCATGGCCGCCGGGTTGTAGGCGTTGATGCACTGGGGCAGGGCCTGCAGGAGGGAACGGGCGGGGATGAGTGCAGCTCAATGCCACTGCAAACCAGCCGACAGTGCATGTGCACCATTCTGGTGTGGTCGCAGCCGTGGCAAATATTTGTGAAGGTTGAAACCACACGCAGCAGAGCTGCCCACATTCGAGCGCACCAGCAACAACTGTGCACGAGCCCCATGGTCGTACCTGGAGCAAGGCCACGAGCGTGTCATAGCCGTTCTGAAACAGGACCTGCAAGCCCAATCGCACACAACAGGATGATTTCTTGCGTACGTGCAAGACATGTCGGAATTCAAATTTCTTCAGGGCACCCAATGGAGATTCGCACCGGCGAGGTGCCCTGCTTATAGCGGGCCCAGTACGCAGGATCCGAGGCAAAGCGTTGCCTCTTCGGCGGAGAGTTTGACATGAAACCCTGGGAAACCCTAGGAGCTGGTGTAGGCACGCGTGGCTGCCCTCCCCTCCCCAATCCCACCCCGTTCCGCCTTGGAGCCATAGCACCGTGCTGGCAACGTTTGCAAACGCGCACTGCCGCCCCGCACCTGCATGTTCTGATTGCTGCCGCCCCCGCGGTAGGCCGTTACGGCCGAGTCCCGAAGGACAAGCGCGGTCCTCGACAGCGCTTCCAGCACCTCATATGACTGATTTGTCGATGCGAGTCTGGAGAGGCTCTGAAAGTTCTCCTGCCCCAGGCCGCTACGGTCCGGCCGGCCCCCGATGTGGCTCATGACCTGGCTCTCAAGCGTGAGCTGCGACAGCGGCATCGCCGCAGGCTGCGCATCCGGGCGTTGAATTGGCCATGTCATGATATTCTCGGAAGGCTTCTGGCGGCAATTGACTCACCACAGGCTCGGTCGTCAAGGTGGCCCCCTCCACTCGGTAGTGCGCTTGCACCGCCCGTCTCTGGCCACGCATGGAACCATGGGGTGGAATGCATGCTGCTGGTGTTCGCCCGGCAGTCCATGTAGACAAACAAAGGGGACGCCGAAACATTGACCGCCTCCGCCAGACCCGGACTTTATCGCTTTATCCTGAGCGGACCGACCAATGGTCCTATTTATTACAGACTAGGGCACAGCAGCTGCCTAAACACAAAAGCCAGCTTTTTCAAGCACAGCAACGGTGGTCTCGGCGGCAAGTTGCAAGATGCGTTTGGATATGTGTGGGGATGCGGCCACAGATGGGAGAAGGAGAAGAAGGAGCAGTCAGAGTTAGTGGCGGCAGAGGTGATACCGTTTTTTCCGGTAGGGATCCGGGGCCCGCTATCAGCAAGCTTTGCGCACGAGCCCCGGCATTACCCCAATCCCCAATACGTCCCCTAGATTCCTATCTTCAAATTTACAGATATGCCTAGAGCATGACACGGCCACGCTGACCCGGTTATTGTTTGTTTGCTTCCAAGCTAGTCGCGCATGCATGTATCACGGACAATTGAATACACAGCTGAGCAGCTCGTGTGGTGAGCGGCCCGTCCCCTGAAAGCAGCAGTAGTTCGATGAACATCTTCGGCAAGGTCGCACAAGCAGCGAAAAACTTCTTCTTTGGGGTAAGCAACGCGGCCGTGCGACGGCGCCTGTGCGCCTGTCAGGCGTGTGCGAGATTGCTCCTCACTGTGCGTGGGTGCTTCTAGGCCTTTTTGGGTCACCACTGCATCTCCCTGGCGCATACATAGTCCTTCTCCCGCAACGGCACAGGGTGAAGGCTCGGGTTCTGACTCGGACGCGGAACCCCAGCAGCAGCGGCCCGGCTCGGGGCCTGCATCGGCGTCGTC
>LSYV01000012.1:207604-227469 GCA_001584585.1 Gonium pectorale | reverse complement strand
AATTTGCAGAGTGGTCGGGCGCGTCCACACCAGAGGGCGATTCCTCAGAGTCCGAAAGGCGTGCCCGCACGCGCTTTCGCACCGCCGACGCGTGAGGTCGTAATCCGGCAATTGTCGGCTGGTGCCTGACCTGGTGGTTTAGAAGGCTACCTTCCTAACTGGCGGAGACGGGAGGGTATGGGTGGCCGTGCGTCGGGGTGGTGCTGGCGCCCTGCCTGGGGTGTGTGGGTGCACGGGAGGGGGGTGGGTGATGATGAGGAGGGGTGGGTGGATGGGTGGGGTAGAGGGGGCGGTGGATATTCAACGGGCAGGGGTCGGGAGGTGGGAGCGGCGGAGGGAGGGGGAGGGAGGGTGGGAGCTGCCAGGGCAGCAGCCGTGGCCGCGTGTGGGGACGGTGCTGGTGCCGTGCGCTGCTGGTGCCGGAGTGGCGCGGTGCCGCGCAGCGCGTCGGTGGGACGCAGCCGTGGGTGAGGCGTTGTCCGGGAGGGCTGTGGGCTGGCAGCCACAGCCCCGCGGCGGCTGCTGGTGCCCGACAGCCGCAGCCAGGGCAGGGCAGGGCGGCATCGAGAGAGGGCCACAGGGCGGCGGCGCCTGAGAGCCACGGGGCCGCGATGCACAGTGGCGGCTCTGGCGCAGCTGCGGCCGCGTCGTGGGAACCCGAGCGCGGGGGGATGGCGGGCGAGCTGGCATGCCCGCGGAGAAGCGAGCCGTGGGGTTGGCCGTAGGGCCGGGCGGTAGCGGCAGGCTGGCGCGGCAATGCGCTCGGTTGGCCGAGGGAGGGGGTTTGGTGCGGTGCTGGTGCTGGTGCTGCCGGGGGGGGGGGACGTGCGACGTACCAGTGTACCAGGTCGGGGAGGGCTGGGGTGGAGAGGTTGCAACAAGGTAGTATCGCTAGGGGTCGCGTTAGGCTTTCGCCGTCCCGTTCCTGTCGGGAGTGGCCAAGGGCCAGGGTGGCGGTGGGGAGGGGTGGCGGTGACAGGGGGTTGGCGGTGGTGCCGGTGTCACTGCTGGTGGGTTTAGGTGCGGTGGTGGTGGTGGTGGTGGAGCTGGGAGGGAGGGTGTTTGCGAGGATGGAACCCCCGCGTTCCGGGCAGCCCCAGCGCAGCCGCCTTTAGGGGCCCTCCACCTCAGGGCTCGCCGCCTTCCGCTCTCCCTGCCGCCCTGCCACTCGAGCCCCCCTCTCACCCCCTCCCGCCCCACGCCTCGCAACGCTCTGTCCCTCACCTACCTTCTCACCCCCCCCCACGCCCGCCCTCCACCCGCTGCAGGAGATCGCCCGCGTGGCCCTGCGCGAGCGGCAGCTGCGGGAGCAGCGCTACGCGCACCTCAACGGCATCAAGATCCACAACCAGTGGCGCAAGATCATGCGCATGGCCAAGGTGGAGGAGCTGCGGCGGGAGATCGAGATCCTGTCGCAGAACCACGAGCGGGAGGTGGACCGCAAGGACGCCATCATGCAGGTGTGCGTGTGGGTGGGGGGGGGGGTGAGGGGACGGAAGGGAGTTGAGGGCGAAGCTCGGCGTGTGTGTGTGGGAGAGAGGGGCGGAGGGGACGGGAGGGAAGCTGGGTGAGGTCGAAGCTCGGTGTGTGTGGTGGGGGGGCGTCAGGTAGGGGTTGGAATGCGGGCGGGCAGGTCGAGGCAGCGGCCGCGGCCGCACGACGGCCCCAAAGCCCCAATCCCGATCCCTCCAGCCGGCCGGTTCGGCGAGTGGGGTGGCGGGCTGTGAGCAGGAGCGCTGCCGCGGCCGCGGCTGTCTCGCGCGGGTGACCTCTCGCCACTTGCGACCACGTGCCCATGCGTCGCCACTTGCACCTTCATATCGTCCAACCGCCCAACCGCCAACCGCAGATGCTCGACCGCGACCTGGAGGAGGCCGAGGAGCAGTACAGCCTCGCCGTACGATCGCATATGCTGGTGGTGGACAATCTGCTGGACCTGCAGGTACGGAGTTCGGGCCGTACAGGAGCGCCGGTACAGGGAACGGCGATCCTTGGTAGATGGTGCGGGGAGCGGCCGAGCGCCGATCGCTCTCGTGCCGTTTCCCGCTCGCCTCTCCCAACCCAACCCCCCGGCCTCAGCAGCAGCTCCCTCCCTGCTGGCAGCTGCTCCTCCTCCCCTCCTCCTGCTTTCCCCACACACCGACGCAATGTACCGTACCGTTGCCGTATCGCTTCGCCGCGTGTGGGGCAGAGGTGTAGACCCTCCTCGTGCACACACCTCCATGCCACCCGACCCGTGGGCCCGGAACTGGGTGGCATGCGCTCGGGCTTCGCCAACCCCTGCACTCCTCCAACTCTGTCCTCCCCCCTCCACCCCCACGTCCCCTCACCCCCACCCCACCCCCTCCCGCATCACCCCCCATCCCCATTCCGTGTGCCGCGCAGTACCAGCGCATGCGCTCGCTGGAGGCCGAGTTCGCGGCCGACCTGCGCTGCCTGGAGGACGAGTTCGAGGCGGAGCGCACCGAGATCGTCAACGCGCACAGCCGGCAGCGGAAGGACATGGGCGACATGATCGCGGCCATGGAGGGCGAGTTCGCGGATGCGGAGGCGGAGCTGCGGCAGGTGCGCTGGGGTAGCGTGTGTGAGGGGGGGGGGGAGAAGAGGAGGGGTGGCGGGGAGGAGAGCGGGCGAGAGTTGGGGTAGGTATGTGCGTGTGTGCATTTCCGAGGGGAAGGGGGGTGGGCGGGCGGAGGGGTTGGCGCAGGGCGGTGGGGCGGCCCCGCACGCGGCGACTGCGCCTGGACGCCGATGGCCCTGACAGCGCTGAGGGTATACCGGGGCGGGGCTCGAGACAACGCAGGGGAGCAAGCGGCCGACCAAGCAAGTAGCCATCGCTGTAGTAGCGACCGCGATGGCTGACCGTACGCCCCTCCCCCGCCCCGCCCCGCCTGCCGGTACCCGCCCCCTCTTGACGCCTGTCAGGAGTACGAGGCGCAGCGGGAGGAGATCAAGAACCGCAACAGCGAGGAGTACAACGTGCTCAAGATCCAGCTGGAGGGCATCATCGAGGAGCTGGAGAAGAGCTTCGAGCTGGTGGGTTGGGAGGCGGTTGGAGCGGTTGGAGGGTGGTTGGGGCGCTCATATGCCGGTTTAACATACAACAGATGGAACTCGCACTCCCGATGCTGGCTCGTAACTCGAGAGGACACACTGTTCCCCCGCTTAGCGCGGGATCGACCCCACGGTCATGCCATCCCGCCGCCCGCGCCATCAACCGCGTCTCCTCCCCCCTGCGCACACACTCACTCACACTGCGTCGTTCCTTTTCAACACTCACTCGCACGCACCCGCACCCACGCAGGCCCACCGCGCATACCTGGAGAGCACGGAGCACCGCACCAACACCTTCCGCACGCTGACCAAGGACGACGCCAAGGCGGCGCTCAAGATTGAGCGGCAGATGCGCAAGCTGGTGCGGCTGCAGGTGAGAGCGACTGAGAGCGCGGGCGCGGGGGTGAGGGCGGGGGCCGTGTGGGTGTGTGTGAAGAGGATGGTAGGGGGGACTGCCGGGAGCTGGCGGGAGGAGAGCTCATCCGGACACGTCGGTGCAACCGACCACCCGCCCAGCCACCTAGCTGCACCCGAGGCTCCCGATTGCATGCCTGTAGATGTTTAAGCTTAATGCTTAGTGCTTCTCATCTTACATGAATGTTTTTTTGGCACCCCGTTGGTTAGACGCGACCGATGCGCTCACGCGTGCTTGTACGGTGTATACGGTATGTACCGAGTGCGTACTGAGCCGGCTTGGCGCGGTACCCGGGCGCCGCCCGCCCTCTCCTGGCGCTGCCTGCCCGCAAGTGTCCGCCCTCTCGTCTCCCCCTCTTCCCCCGTCAACAGGAGGCCCTGCAGCACTGGCGCACCAAGATCGCCACCAACGGCCGCGAGTGGGAGGAGCGCAACCGCGCGCTGCGCAACGAGAAGGAGATCATGGCGCGGCACTACGCCAAGCTCAAGGTGGGCGGGGGCCGGGGGGTGCGGGCGCTGCGGATAGTGCGGTTGCCTTCGTTGGTGGTTGGGGCGGTTGGGCGGATGCCGCACTCCTGCGGCCCTGGGTGGATGGAAGCCACAGCTCCACGCAGGCCCCAGCACCCAACACCCCAGCCCCGGCCCCCAGGTCCACCCCATACTACCGGTATGCAAAGTGTACCCAGGTGTGCTACCCGCTGCCCTCACCGTAAAGTTGAACCCGCACCCGCCCGCCCGCCCGGCCCGGCCCCGCCGCCCGCAGTCGAGCATGGACGCCTTCCGCAGCGGCCAGGCGGAGCGGCTCAAGCAGCTGTCGCTCGCCTCCGCCGCCGCCGCCTGCGACCTGCGCGCCAAGCTGGTCACCGCCGAGTCGGTGCTCAAGCTGGCGGAGCTGGCGCGGAAGTACGAGACGGAGCAGGAGAAGGTGCTGCCGTTCTGGACGCCGGCGGAGGCGGTGGATGCGGAGGCGGAGTTGGAGGAGGGGGCGGAGGAAGGGGAGGGTGGCCTGGCGGCGGCGGCGCCGGAGGAGCCGTCGGCGGCGCAACTGGGGGAGCTGGGGCTGCGGCCGCCCCCGATCGCCGAGGGCGAGGAGGAGGGCGAGGAGGCGGAGGCGGGCGAAGGGGCAGAGGGAGAGGCGGAGGCGGAGGCCGGCAAGGGCGGCAAGGGCGCCGCCGTCGAGGGAGGCAAGGCTGCCGCCGCCGTCGCCGCCATCAGCGGCAGCGGCAGCCGCGAGGCGAGCGCAGGGGCGGGGGCAGCAGGCAAGCCGCGCTACAGCAGCTTTGGTCTGGACCCCGGCAGCGGCAAGGAGGTGCAGGAGTGGGACTACCTAAACCGCTTCTTCAAGCGATACAACAAGGTGCGCCCCGGCTGGCTGGATGGCTGTGGAGGGACGGAATGGGGGCCGGAATGGGAGGCGGGATGGGGAGAAGGGCAGTGTTGTCTTGTGCCCGGGCCTGGGTGTGTCTGGGGTGGTGGAGGCCGTGGTGGGGCGGCGGGGCTGTGCCCGCTGCGGAGGCTGTGCTGTGCTGTGCGTATGGGAGGGCGGGAGGGAGGGCGGGCGAGGGCAATGAAGAGATGGAGATGAACGTGTGTAGGAGGGGGCCAGGGGGGCTGCGTGGGCCGTGTTCGTTCCACGGTGTCACCCGAGGGTGTCGCCGCTGGGGCCGCGGGGCGGTTGCCTGGGTCGCCTTCTCTCCGCACACACACACACGCGCGCATCATTTTCGCGCTTACGCTCGTCGTATGCGTTTTCCTTTTCAACGCACACGCGCGCCTTCCGAATCCCCTTACCGCCGTCTCCGTTACCCCTGACCGCCAACCCCTCCGCCCCCCACCCTTCATCACCCCCCCCCGCCACCCGCCAGGCCCTGCTCGACAAGGCCGCCATCGACAAGGAGAAGGCCCGCCTGGAGCGTGAGAACGCCGACCTGCGCTCCATCCTGAAGCAGTACCTGGACGGCATCTCGGTAAACGACGACGTGCTGAACAACCCGGTCAACCCGCTGCTGGTGGTCAACAACCGGCTGCAGGTGCGGCGGTCGGGGGTGTGGGGGTGGGCTGCGCAGGCGTGCTGCCAGTCAGCTTTGTGGGGGGTCCTGCGGGGGGCTGTACTGTACTGCTGTGGTTCGGGTGGCACCTGGCGCGGTAGGTGCGCGGTTCGCAACCCGTTTCAACCCGCTAACAATTGGAAAGCTCTTAGCTCTCGCTGACTTTCCCCGCGCGCGCTCCCCAACCATATGGAAGCCGCTGCCTGCCAACGCCCAACCCCCAACACCCTGCCTTTAGCCCGCTCGTCCTCACCCACCACCAACCTCCACGCCCCTCCCCTCCCCTCCCCTTCCCCTCCCCCCACCCGCAGATCACGCTCACGGAGCGCAACAAGGCTCGCGCCACCGCCATGGCGCAGCGCGCGGCCGCCGGGTCGGGCGGCAACGCCAAGGCGGCGGTGGCGGCGGCGCAGCAGCAGCTGCTCGAGGTGCAGGCGGTGTCGCGGATGGGCTGACCCGCCTTTGGGTTCCGGTTTGGGTTCCGGTTTGGGGGGTGGGAGGTGGCGGGCTGAGGAGGATGCCGGTCCAGGCGAGTGCATTGGGGTGTGGGTGCGGGGGGAGGGGGCCGACGGGAGCGCGGACGAGGTGGGAGAGGAGGAGGAGGAGGAGGAGGAGTCGGTGGTCGCCAGGTTGGGACGCGCGTAGGCGGGCGGGCGGGCGGGCAGGGCGAACTGCGTGCAGCTGCCCTGGGCGCGGCGGGAGGCGGGCCGCCTTCGCTTGGGCGACTGGGACCAGGGGCAGCGGCGCTAGGACTGCGATGCCGACAGGGGGGGGGTCCGCTCCACGGCGTCCTGCGCCGGATTGTGAGCCACGAACTGTGGTCGTGTGGGACGTGGCGCGGCCACTTTGTCCGGGTGCAATGCACTCCGTGCCGCGCAGCCCAGAGCTGGCAGCAGGCGCCGCCCGGCGCTGGGCTGCGCTGACCCGCGCCCGCGTGTATGTGCACGTGTGGTGGTTGGTACGGACAGGCGCAAAGAACACGGCGTGCGTTTTGTGCCGCACATCGGCGTACATGCCGTACGTGTACATGTGGGTACATACATGTGTGTGTGAGTGTGTGCAGTACTCGGGCGCAGTTCTGGGGTGCGGCTTCGAAAGGGGCGCGGCGCCGCTGGGGCCGTTGAAGTGGTAGGGGAAGCGGTGGGGTCGTTGAAGTGTGGGGGAGGGGGAAGGGGCGCGGCTTGCAAATGGGGCAGCGAGGCGAGCGCCGGCGGCCAAGGACAGAGAGGTCCACGACTCCACGTGTGCCCTCTGTGGTTCTCCTGCCCGCACAGCGGCTTATCCTGCTGTGCGGGCAGGGTGGCGGTGTACGTGTATGAGTTTTGCACGGCGGGCGTCGGCCCGCTCCGAGGGCGGCGTGGCGCGAGAGTGTCTCAGGGGAAGGCGCCATGTTGCCCTCCCGTGTTTCTTTGTCCTTCCTCCGCTCTACTGACTCGCTGCCTGTAAGCTTCTCCACGATGAGAGACGTACGGGCGAACGACCCCCGAGGGCACCGGGCACGCGGGCAGGGGCGTCCCAAAAGCTTCGGACTCCGGACATGCATATTGCGCATATACAGATAGGACTGGGCAAAGCTCGGGTGTTCATACATGTGTGTGGAGGGGAAGTGCCGTACGGCCCCGGAGCCGGGCTCTAAGGCTGCGGAACAGTACCGCGCTGACCCTCCCATGTAGCAGCGCAGCCTGTGTGGGGAGCCCGCCACCGGTGGGCAGTCCGTTCGGGGCCGTCGCGGCATGACCCGGTCCCGCCCCCCGCATGACCCGGTCCCGGGAGCCCAGCTGTTGCGGTTATCGCGTCCATCTGGCTCAGAGTGTGCCGGCACTCTCCCCATGTGATGCTGTGCATACAAACGTACGTGCATGTCCAAACCTGCAACTACGGCGCGCCACCCTCTAGCAGACAGCTTGGTGACTGTTTTCTACACCATGGGGTGGGGATGGGGTTGGGGTTGGGGAGACGCACGGCCTTCACCGAGGGCAAGTGGCTCCCTGATTGCCGGGTTTCGTTTCCTCGCCGCGCAAACCTGCGTGGACCCAGACGTCCCCGCCCGCCCCCCCAGCGGTCCAAATAAAGAAGCCACTCCCCTCCCCTTCGCCCCCGATCCTGCAGCATAAGAATCCAAGCCACCTAACCTTATCGAGTCTCATCCGTTCCATTCGTTGCAAGCTGAACCCCCTCCCTTGCATTGCAGGACTCCACTTCCGGGTTTGTTGACAGTCTGTCAACACCCCTCCTCGCCTCTCCTACCCCTAACCATTCCCAAGAGAATGGCTTCACCCGTTAAGTGCGGCTGCGCCGGGGCCCGGTTTGCCTGAGCGCCCCTCAACCCTGCAGCTCGCAGCGCGGAGCTGACCCCCACCCCCACCCTCGTCCCCTTCCCTTCACGAAGTCCCCATTGCGACGCTGAGCCCGCTCTCTCGCTCTCGCTCCCTCTCGCTCCTCTGCCTCCTCAGAATATGCCCGGCAGCAGCGCCGCCCTCCGCGGCGGGTAGTCGGGGAACTGGCGGCGGTACCAGCGCTGCGTGGCGCCAGCGGCCAACACGAGGTTGAGCAGCTGCGGGGGGCGGCGGACGTGTGGGGAGGGAAGGTTTGGGACGGGAGCGGGGACGGCAGGGGGCAGGCGGGTGGGGGGCGGGGTCCAGGGGAGGTGGATGAGGGGGATGGAGCAGGCGCGGGTGGGGTGAATGCTTTCAACTGAGAAGAGCGGGCAGCGCGCGGTAACGGGTTGGGGGCCGAGGTGAGCTGCGGGTACGGGCGGCAGGGCGCTATGTGCGCATGTGGGGCGGGAGTGAGACCCACTCAGCATGAGCCCCTTCCCACCCCCAGTACCAGCGCCGGTTGCGCACCACTCGCAGCCCCCCCCCCCCTGCCCACGCGGCATAGCCACCGCACCAGCTCCCTAGACCCGTGCTCTGTGCCCAACCCCGCGCCCGCCGCGACTCACCACCCAGGCGGCCATGAGCAGCGCCCCCTGCGACCCACGGGTCACCAACGCCAGCGCGGCGTAGATGAGGATCTCCGCCAGGTAGTGCGGGCAGCTCACCTGGGGGGGCGGGGGCGGGGGTGGGCGGCGGAGGGGAGGTGAGCCGATGGGACAGTGGGGCAAGCAGGGACCTTTGGTCCATCGTGTTGAAATGGAACGACGCATACGACGAGCGGAAGCACGAAAGTCCATCGTGTGTGTTCCCGGGGTTGGGGGGTTGGGTCCAGGGATTGGAGAGGGATTGGAGAGTGTTCTCTCAAGGAGGCTGAGGCGGCGGAGGATGAGGAGGGGAGGGCGCGAGGACCCCCCACTCCATTGGCCCGTCAACAAACTGCCATATTCAGCTCAGCCCACCACCCCATCCCCACCACCCCAGCCAGCGTACCAGCTCGAAGGCGCCGCCCCGCGGGATGGTGTACACATCCGTCAGCGCAGGCCCCGCCGCTGCCGCCGCCGCCGCTGCAGCCGCCGCTGCCTCGCCCTCATCCTCGCCCTCCTTCGCCTCGCCCTCCCCGCCCTTCTTCTGCTTCTTGCCGCCTGCGCCCGCCCCCTGCAGCTGCTTGCCCGCAAACAGCGCCGCCTTGATGCGCGCCTCCTGCACCCGCTCGTCCGCCTGCCGCGACATGCGGCCCAGCGCCCGGTGGGTGAGGAACTGCAGCAGGCTGGCGGCCAGGAACAGCGCCACGCCCTGCGGCGGGGTCGATGGGACGGGTGACGGGCGGGTTATGAGCGGGTCGTCACGCGTGGGAGGGGATCTGAGGGGTGGGCGGCAGGGGGGCTGCGAGGTGGGACGGGGTGCAATTGGCGGCTGGGGACTTTGGGGCATTAGGTGCAGCTCGGCCGGGGGGTTGAAACAGCGCGCCCCCCGCCCCCCCCCGCACGCCCCTCCCCTTTGCTCCCTCATAGAACCCGGCATCCCAGCACCCCGAACCCCACCCCCGGCTTGGGCCGCTGCCGCCGCTCACCGCCGCCAGCCGCGCCCGGCCCGGGTGCGGGTCGGTGACCGCCTGGTAGAGGCGGGTGTCCACGGCCTGGAAGTGCGCGGGGCCCTCACCGATGGCCTGCGGGGGGGGCGGCCGGGTGGGGGGTGGGGTGGGAGGTTGCAAGACGGGGAAACGGGGGGTTTGAGGGCTGGAAGGCGGTCGCGGTAGAGGCGCAGGGGGTGGGGGACGTCAGGAAGCGCTGCACGGAGGTGCTCATGGTGGTGGGGTGTGGCGGTGGTGGTGGTGGTGGTGGTGGTGGATGGTAGTGGCGGCGGCGGTACAGGCTGGCAGCTGGTGATGTAAGTGGCAGGGGGGGCTAGGTACGAGGTGCGAGGTGGCCCCCCGTGTGGGACAGCCGCCATGCGCCGGCCGCCCTCCTACCCTCCCAGCTACTGCGTTCACGCTGGCGCCCTGCGCCCAGGACACCACCCTCTTCATCCTTCTTTCCCTCCCCTCGAGGGGTGAACGAGAGCCCCTCACCAACGCCACCACCAGCGCCATACAAACAACCCGCCGTGCCGCCCCCCCCCCCGCCCACGGGGCCCTGCCCGTTCGCCCAGCGGCCAGCCCCCGCCCAGCTGCCGTACCAGGCTCCAGGCCGTACGCACGATGTCCATGTTCAGCACGCTCTCCGGCAGCAGCGTCAGCGGTACGGCGATGTAGTACGACAGCCCGAACAGGTAGGCCAGGATGTGCATTCGGGCGCCTGGGGGGAGGGGGGGGATGGGGAGGGGGGCACGGGGCGGTAATGGAGACATGGGGACGAACGGGATGGGGGTGGGGTGGGAGCGGGATGGGGTGGGGCCGCGTGGGGCCGTAGGGGGTTCAGGGCACCCGCCGCAGCGTTCGTCGTTCGTACCCCGCAGCCGCAGCAGCAGCCATAACTACGGTCGTAGCGGCAGCCTTTAGAGCCGCAGCAGCCTTTGGAGTTGCAGTCGTGAGGCCAACAAGTGTACGGTACCTGCTGCCGTACTGGTCGCTCCTCGGTGAGCTGGAACCCCTCCCGGGCCACAGGCTGGGGAGCCGCCTCGCCCCTCCTCCTCCTCCTCCTCCTCCTCCCCCCTTCCGACGGGCCCCCCTGCCCACGCTGTCGTACTACTTCTGAAGCCACTGGAGCCGACCCCGAGGTAAGACCGCACCCATGGTGTCAGACTGTCGTACTCACTGTCGGGGTAGTGCATCATGTAGGCGGTCTCGAGGTACCTCCGCAGCACGTGCACCTCAAACAGCAGCAGCGCCAGCAGCGCGTCGCGCTGGGGGGTGGGGCGGGGTGATGGAGAAGGGAAACGGGTGGGGCGGGGGTGGGGGTGAGGTTGGGGTGGTTGGGAGGAGGGGGCATACTCGGTCCGTGGGCAACAGCTGGTGGGGATGGGGGAGCCACACCACCGGTACCGCCGGAGAAACGCGGAGGGGCGGGGCCGGGGGAGGGAGGAGGGGCTGCCCGCTGCCCCCTACGCCAGACCCGGTGCACCCAACACGGCCCACGCTGTCTTCACAATGCCAACGCCAACGTCAGCCGAGCTGCCTCTCCCTGGAGCAGGTGCCCTCCCCCCTAGCCCCTAACCCTCCCATCTCGTGCCCTCCCACCGTTTGCCGCTTTCAGCCCCGCCCCCCGCCACCCCGCCGCGCTACCCACGCCCCCAACCCCCCGTCGCCCCCCCCCCGCCCCAGTCCGCCCACCGCGCCCGCCGCGCTGCCCCACCCCACCCCCGGTCCGCCCCACGCCCTCCCACTCACCCTGACCGTGCTGCCCGGCGCCCCCTCCTCCTCGCAGCACACAAAGATATACACCTGCAGCGCCACAGTGTTGACCAGCGCCCCAATCAGGTAGAAGTGCTCGAAGAACTGCTGCGGCACGCTGACGTCCTAGGAGTAGGGGGTGGGGGGTGGCGGGGCGGGACGGGGCGGGGGGAAGAGGGGAGTGGGGCGGGGCAAGGAGTGTAGGCGGGGAGTGGAGCGGCGGAGCGTGGAGGGCAAGGCGTGAAGGGGAGCGGGGAAGTGGGGATGGGGAGGGGTTGGGGGATGTGGAGGTATGGTTGCATGGGATAAGGGGGCAGCGGAGCATGTGGTGGAGGGCAGGCGCAGCTGGGGGCTGAGGGGAGCGCGCGCACGTGTGTGTGTGTGCGTGTGTGATGTAGGCGACAGGTGCCGTACCTTCAAAGGCCCCAGCGCCAAGGGCCGGGTGTGCCAGAGCTTGCCCCGCGATGCAGCTAGCTGCACAGCGGCTCTGTGAAGGGGCAAACATTGGTTTGGGAAGTCCGCATTGTCAGCACATAAGGAGTTGGGGCGGGGGACGTGGGGAGTAAGGAGGCGATGTCATGGGGATGTCATGGCCGTTGACGACTGACGCTCGTCTGTGATTGCTTACTTGAACGCCCGAGGGATGGGCAGCGGGAGCAGAGTCAGCAGCACCGACGACGAGGCCAGTATCCAGTAGGCTCTCAGCAGCCTCGGCAGCAGCGGCAGCACGGCTTCTGCGGCCTTGAGCACGAGCTCTTGTAGTGTCGCTGATAGGAACATGGTGCTAAAAGATACACCTCAGGGTCAACCAATTGGCGATTGATCGGCAGGCGCACGCCAGAAAGGCTCAGTTGCTTGCAAGCAAACTACGGACAAGTGAAGAAAAAAGAAGTTTCAATGCATGCAAGCAAGTACCATTTGCCTATGTGCAAGGGTCGCATGCCTCTTGCACTGATCGGAGTGTTAGGTTGCCGCTCAAACCGCCAACCACCTCTGACTCGACCCATGCCACCCCAGCCTCTCCCCGTGCCAGCGTAGATGATTGCATCTGCACATGGATAGAGCCAAAGGATGCAATACAGACAGCCCGTAGGATCCCGTAGATTTCGTAGAAATCACACGGCATTCAAGCATCTGCATTACTGCAGCAATGCAGCTACATTCATTGGACGGAAGCTGGCAAGCCACGGATTGACAGCAAGGAGAGGGCCTCTGAACCGTGGGTCAGCCTGGAATCGCATATATCCTTACAAGCCAGAACCCGCGAACGATACAAGAGCGCTGATGTCCTGCAGGGGCATCCCCACAGGCGCGTTACGTGGGTTGGGCGTCTCCGACCCACCCCACAATCCGTGCATCCTCCATGCTCCCGGCGGGCTCCAGTGAAACGCTGTCATCGGGCGTCATTGCGTTTCAATGTTCGGGAGGAAGGTGTCACAAACTCAGGGACAGGCACCCATGATAATGACTGGCTAGGCAGGCGGATGCCGGGAGAGTCGGCGCTGCGGCGTCCTCGGTTCTTCAAGCCCCCCGTACGGCGCATACTACAGCACGTCACCGCGAAAAGGCCATCCTTACACGGGGAGCACTCGCGGACTTGACCACATTCCGAAGCACAAGTTCTGCAACCCGAGCTACCCGGCCGCTTGCAAAGCCCCCCGCTGCCCCGTTCGACAGCGTACCCGCCGAGCAGCGCCGTTCTCCCCCTACACCGGCCCCAAAAGCGGGCATCGCCGCGCGGTCCCCGGCAGCCAACCTGGCGCAGCTGCGTAGCGGTAGCCGCGCGGTAACGCCTGCGTCGTCCCCCGCCCGTGCATGCGAAACAACGGCTCCAAACACGAGCATCCAAAGCCCAGGGACAGCTCTGAGCACCAGCAACAGCCACCGGCGCCGCGGCCAAGAGCAAAGAAGGCGCGCGGACGCGGTCGAGCCTCCAACCAGCGCTACCGCATCTCGAGAGAAGCATCTCCTCCAGCCGCCAAAACGTCCGACCCCCCGGCGCCTCTGGTGGGACTCGATGGACTCGACAGCTCGCCTCATCAGCCCCTCCATGATCCTGCGCTGACAGGCGGCGCGCCGCGGGGCTGGTGCAATCTGCAAACCCCCACCAGCCCCTCCGTTCTACCAACATTCCAATCGGTGAATCAAAGCAGCTGGCTGGGGTGCCGGTGGGTCGGCGCCGCAAAGCTGGTGGCCCGCAACGCAGTGGTCGTGATGCCCCCAGCGGCACCCCAACCCGATCCACACGATAGCCGACTGCATGCACCCCAGTCGGTCCCCTCTCGGCCCCGTCGATGGACGGGGCCGCCCACAGCATCAATACGAAGGACTGGCCATTGTCGCTCTTTGGCGCTGGTGGCGGGCCTTCAGCTATCTGTCCTACCTAGCCCGTCTTGCCCGCTCTGTATCTAGCCTACGCAGCCTCGTAGTGTCCCGCGCAACCACCTGCGAAATATAGAGCACCGCACGCCACGCTACGCCGCGCCTAGATATCAGCATGCGTGTGTACGAAGGATGAAAAGTACAGCCAATGCGCCGTTGGGGCGACTGGCAAGCGGCGACGAAAGAACAGCAACGGCTTCCGACGCGCCGCGTGTGCGCGGCGCTCAGAAGTGCAAACTTGAACTCGGCACCAACTTCAACTCGAAAAATGGGTCGACCACGCCATGCCATAGTGCACTCTCCTCTTGGGAGCACCATCGGGGGGAGGGCTGCCCGGCCGGGCGGTAGCGCCACAAGCACCGTGGCCGCCAGCGCCGCCACGGCACTGCCCCCTCAGAGGAAGGTGAGCGCCCCGCCTAGCCTGCCGCCGCGCAGGAACGGCGCCAGCCCCGGCAGCAGCCGCTCCGCCGCGCCGGGGCCCTTCTCCAGCCCCGCCCCGAACAGCGTCAGCCGCCACGAGCCGCTCCCGCCCTCTGCCGCCCCCGTCCCCCCTCCCCCGCCGCCCTGCACGCCCATCAGGCTCTCCAGGCTGCACTCGGTCCGCGAGGCCTCCTCCCGCACCCGCCCGCTCCGTCCGTCGCGGCCGTCGCCGTGGCGGCCGCCGTCGGGTCGCTCGCGCCAGCGGTATACGGTGAGCCGCGCCGCCGCGCTGGCGAGCCCGATCACGTCCTTGCTGCGGGGCGGCACACAGGGCAATGACGGGGGCCAGCGGAGTTCCCAATTCGTTCGTTCGTTGGCGTGTCAAGCAAGGATAATGTGCGGCCGGGTTCCATGCCACCCCCGGGCGTCTCGTAGTAAGGTACACAAACAGCGGGACACGTTCGCAAGCCCTAACAGCAGGCAGGCAGGTGCCCGCCTCCATGGGGCCGTCTGACGGCAGGGACACCCTCAGCCAGGGCCGGTCCTGGGGCGCCCCGGTCCGGTGGAAGCCACCCAGTCACCTGCTGGTGTAGGCGGCCAGGACGGTGGGCACAGCGCAGCAGACCACGGCCTCGGGGGTGCCGTCGGCCCGGATCCATAGGGTGCCGGGGTACCACTCAAAGCCGTGCGCCACCAGCCGCGAGGCGCCGTTGGCGAAGCAGCCGCTAAGCCCGTGCGGCAGCCTGTGCAGCGCGCCGTCCAGGTCAGCCGCCAGGTCCTCCTGCTTGACCGACCACTCGTACGGCCGCCCGGCGTCGGATCGACCCGCGGGTCGCGGCGGCGCCGCGTACCAAGGTGACGTGCAGTCGTACTTGCCGTACGCCACGGCCGCCAGGGCCTTGCGCCGCGCGGGCGCGTCGCGCTCCGCCCCCGCGGCCACGTACTGGCACAGGAAGGCATGCTCCTCGCGGCTGATGGGGAACCAGGGCAGGCGCGGCAGGAGGGCGTGCAGGTAGGGTGTCGAGAGGTGGCTCAGCCGCACCTGCCGGCACAGCCGCCGCCGAATCGACTCCCGCACCGCGCATCCGCCGTTGGCCTCCACCCATACCGCCAGCGCCAGCAGCACGCTCGCCTCGCTGTCGGTGCCGAAGGCCTCGCAGCGGAGCAGCGCCTCCAGCGCCGCTGCCGGCAGCGCCGCCAGCTGGCGCCGACCCACAGGGCAGCTCAGCAGGCTGGGGGCGTCGCGGAACGCCCACGCCAGCAGCTCCCCTAGCCCCGCCAGCACGGCGGCGGCTGCCGCGGTGGCGGCGGCGCCCGCGGCGGCGGCGGCCTTCAGCGCTACCAGCGCGGCGCCGCAGTGCTCCGTCAATTGCTGCCGGCAGGCCGCCAGCACGCGCGCCACGAACGGATCCCAGCTCGTCGCCGCGGCGGCGAAGCCTGCCGGCGCCGCCCCGCCCTTAGCGGCGGCCGGGGGGCAGCCGTCAGCGGCGGGGGACGAACCGGTGGCGCCGCTGTCCGCGCCACCGGGCTTCTCCGCCAGCAAATGGCGTACGGAGAAGAGCTCCTCCACCCCCGCGAGGGGTCCTTTGCCGCCCTTGCCGCTGCCGCCGTGGGCCACCAGCCGGAGAATGGCCGCCTCGCAGGCCTCCACGCAGCCCCCAATCTGGAGCTGGAGGGCGAAGCGCCGCACGCGGAGCAGTTCGGCGGCGCAGGCGCCCGCCTGCTCACCCAGGTGGCCCGTGTAAATGAACCGGATGGCGGCGCGGACGTACGGCACCTCGGCGCGGCTGGCGAGGCGGATGCGTAGCTCGGGCCGAGCGGAGGAGGCGGCGGAGGCGCCGTGGGCCGCGGAGGCGGCGCCCAGGCCACCGGCCACGGGCTCGCGCTCGCGGCGCCAGCGGAGGACCTGGGCGCGCAGAGTCTGGGAGCCGCCGCAGAGGACGACCAGATGTGCTGGCAGGACTGGGGCCGGGAGAGTGGGGAGGGGGGGTTAGTGTAGCGGGGAAAGGTGGGGGAAAGGGAGGTTAGGCACGAAAGGCGGAGCATTCAAGCTAGGGTGTTACTGGTCCGCGAGGGATGTACATGTAGGCAAACGGACACCAACTGCAAGATGGAGGTCGCCAACTCGCGCTGCTTCATATGTTCGGTAGCGCTTGCGGGTGGCCGACTCAGAGGTCGGGTCGCTTGCTACCGGATTGGAAGGCCCCGCCAGGAATACACACGAGGGGGGAAGGGCGGGCAAGGCAAGGAGCCAGTAGCCATAACTGCACTGCAGGTCTGCATCTGTTTATTTGACACACGCAGCAGCAGGCGCTGTGGGGGTTGGCTCATCAAGCGCCGGTCGGGGGTGAACTCCGGGCGATTCCTTAGCACGCTCTATTGCAGGCTTACCTTCCACCTTGATGCGGTTATACTCTGTCCGCGCCGTTGAGCTTTTTCCAGGCTTGTGCCCATCTTTGGCGAGGCCGGCTGTCCTTGCACGCTTCGCTGCGGGCGGTCCATCGCCTTCCACAAAGAAGGCAATGCTGCAGTCAGAATGCTCCTCGCGTCCGAATAGTTCAGTCAGGTAAGAGAGGCATGCTCGAGACATAGCTTGCCCCCCAGACCCCGGTCAGCGCGACCTACGAACTTCCGTTTAGCGCATTCCACTTCTGCGCTTCAACTAAGACAGCATAAGACAAAAAGAAGTGCATCGAGGTGTCGACGGTGGTCTTCGGTCCAACTTCCGATCCAACTGTCAATTCCAAATGCGTCCCGTGCCCGCTTACCAGCCGCGACAGTATGCGTGCAAAAATGAACATGTACCACCAAATCTTTGAAAGGCCTGGGGCACGAAGCTAGGTTGGCACCAGGGCAGGGCACCAGGGTTTGGCACGTGCTGGGTTCGTGTCGGGGGGGGGGGGGGGGCAAAGAGCGGCCTAGATCGTCCTACCTAGATAGAGGAGCAAAGAGGAGTGGCATGGTAGTGGATGCGATGCTTGCGTCGCCGCGAATAGATTCAGCAGGTGCCCTTTCGACTGCGGCGTTGGGGTGAGAGACCGCCGCCTCACTTGTCTTGCCCGCCTTGCCTTGTGACAACCCGCCCGCCCGTTTGTTCCGTGGAATATGTTGCAGAGGAGAGGTAGAAGCAAACGGCGGCAGTCTCAGTATGATAGGTCGTACAGTACTGTAGGGACTCCCGATCCAACGGTCCCGGTCAGGTTGGTTTCACCCGGAAAACGGTCGGTTTTCAGTGCATACTCAATACCTGACAGTTTTGTGCTGTTTCAAATTTAGATGATGAGCTGAGAGGTTTCGGCCGCGGTATCCCATCGGTTGGCAGGACGTTGCACCACAGGACCTGTACGGTATGTCTGGCAGGTCTGGCCTCCACCAAGAGCCCATGCCGCAGCCTGTCTGTCTGTATTACACGATGTGACTTGGCACAGGTTTGGGACCATTCTTCTGAATTGGGGACGGGCAGAAACACCCGGGTTTTGAATTGGCACACATTCCAAGGGCAGGGGAAGCACACGGTCCCTTGTACGGAACATGAACGCCCCAGGCCTTCAGACCTCTGGGAACTACGCGGGCTCCTCAACTACGCGGGCAGCAATCCTACCCCTGCGGCGCCCAGCGCCCGCGCTTTAATCTGACGGCACAAGTGCCACAAGCTCCTTTCGTCCAACATCCCTGTATGTATCCAAGTTCACGGCGGCGGCAGCGGCCGGAGCCCTTCGTTCGTCCCAGTATAGCGCTATGTCCTCGTGTTCAAGCGTATCCCAGCCGACGTGCCTATACAAATATGCATAACCCAAGTTGCCTCCACCCACATAGCCCCACATCTTCCGAACTAGCCATGCTTGGTTGTAAGAAGGGGAAGTTCTCGGCCTTCGGGCCTGCGGTAGGCATCGGGCTCTTGCACCGTGTCACCCACGTTACCGACTCCTGAGCTTTAAACGCTGCGTCACGCAGGTAATCCTGGTCCAAGACTGTCGGATCCAAATGCATCCCGTGCCCTGCCGGCCGCGACACACCGCAGGTTGGCACGTGATGGGTTCGTGTCGGGCCTGTGGCCCCCTCTTTCTGTGCAGGTTTCTCTCTTTTTTCCCCCCTACCGCCCCTGGGGTGGGAGGGCCTGGAGGGCCCGTCGCCTTACTTGCCTTTCTCGCCTTTACCAACCGTTACCAACCGGCCGCCGTACTGGAGATGTCGCACCTTCGGGCGTACATGACCGTGGACCTCTTCCTTTGCAGCTTTCATGTTCCGCCGTATAATAAATGACAAAAAAAATGAGCCTAGTAGCACTGCGCTGTGCAAGAGGGGCTCCTTTCCAGATCACGAGTTGTGCGCAGCGGGCAATCCGGCCCCAGAGCGCAGGGATAGATGGAGAGCATGGAACGTGTCGGGGGACGTCGTCAAGGAGCAATGTGGGCAAGGAGGGTGCGCCCGTGCGCGTATGGTTCTTACCTCAAGTGACCCTCTCCACGAAGCTGCAGGCGGTGGGGTGCGGCAAGAAGCTGACCTCTGTCCTTCCACTCTCTTTGTCGTTCATGAGGAGTGGCGCCCATCGTCAGTGGCTCATGTGGCATCGCAACAAGTAAACAGATACAGGGAAGGCTAAGTCTACGGTCATGCTTACCTTAGGGTGCGATGCTGCCAACAGGGCGCCGAGTACACAGGCTTCTTCCGCGGCCCGACGTGTCCTCACCTGCTGGTGAACAGCGGGCCCCGCATGGCAGGTGTAAGGCAGATTTATCTCTACAGGCTTCTTAAATGGGCTGGGACGGTGTCACATTGAGCAAGTGTGCGCAAACCCTGCAGAATGACCTTGTCTCTCCTGGAGTGCCGACCCACGGTTCGGCATTCCTCCACAAGTTGCTAATAACAGCTAGAAGTGTGAATCGTAGGTAGGGGGTGCAACGTTAAGGCAAAGGCCATGCAATTGCTAGCCCACACCATCCCCAAAAAAGTACATGTTACCTGATACGAACAGCGCGCTCTTCGCCTCCTTATTTCCGCGCTATAAACTTATGCATTCGGTGTATTCTTCGCATACGGTACTTCAGCCCTATTGACGAAGCTGTTGCGCAAGCCGCTGTCCTCAGCTGCTACGCAGGATTGTAACGCAAATGAGCTGAGTGTGCTGCTGTATATCTAGTTAGCAGGCGTGGTTTAGGGTATGGCGCAGAGTGCTCTACGCGGTGCCCGCTCCATTGGCGGTGGCGGGGGTGGAAACAGTCGCTTGGGCAGCACATCTTCTAAGTCCTTGGAACTCACGTGGGATGTCATCAAACGGGCTGCGACGGAGAACGAGGTGCGGGCGGTGTCGCTTGCCGCGACGGACTGCGCTGCTACTGGCAACATGTCAGCTGCTGGATGTCAGCGCGCTCGTGCTAAACGCTGCTCCTACCTCAGGTCCGCCTCATCACCCTCGTCCGGGAGTTTACTTCCGGGCACGAGGATGCGCGTAACCTGGAGAGCATCTTTGAGCTGCTGTATGAGGAGACGTCTCCGAACATCATGGACGGGGTAGGCGCTCGCGCATGGGGCCCGAGTCGATGCGGTTACTGTCTGTGCGCACTTTTAACCAGGTTGGGCCCCCTGCCAAAGGACTCAAACAGCACTCCCCCGGGTTGAACAAGGCGCTAGGCGCCTGCGCCGGCAGTGTGCTTTCTGTATTGGGGCGGCGGGGGCGGGGGGCGGATGCGCGCGCCGTCCGCAGGGACATCTCCACTCTACCCCGCCCGTTGCCACTCCTAAACCCCAACACTTCTTCCCGCGGCACACTCCACTGCCCCAACACTTGACGTTTCCAGTCCTGCCGCCCGTCATCACGGTGCCCCCGCCCCCCCTCCCACT
>LSYV01000012.1:114400-144791 GCA_001584585.1 Gonium pectorale | reverse complement strand
CCGCCTACCGCCGGCGGAGGGGACGAGGCGAACCTCGCGCCGCTGCTGGCGGCTTGGACGTCCCCCACGGCGACGCCGACGGCGGCGGGACGGCGGGTCGGCAGCGCGGGGAGCGGGGAGCCGGGGGGCCACGGGCCGTTGGTGCCCACTCGGAGCTCGGGGGCCCTGCAGCCGGGCCTGCCGGCGGCGGCGGGAGGGCCGTCACCGCTGCCCGAGGTGGGCCTGGGCGGCGGCGCGCTCTATACTGCTGTCTACACCATCGCCGCTTCGTCAGGCCACGCGGGGACGCATTCGGCCTCCGGCGCCGGCGCTGGCGCTGGCGCCAGCGGCGGCAACGGCGCCGTCAGCAGCCTGCCCGGCATACCGTCGGCGGGCAGCGAGGTCAGCGTCAGCGTCGGCGGCGGTGCCGCCGCCGCCACCGCAGGGCGGCTACAGCCTCTGACCCACCACCAACAACAACACAACCATTTGCATCAGAAACAGGAGCAGCAGCACCTGGGGCCGCTGTCGCTGCCCGCCGCATCGCACTTCAGCGCCGCCGCCGCGTCGGCGGCGGGGCTGGGCACGGGGGCGGTGTCGGCGCTGGTGACGGTGACCACGCCGTCGGCCATGCTGGCAGCGCTGCGGCGGCCGCCCAGCGCCTTCAGGCGGCTGGGCAGCGCGGACGTGCTGTTTGCGGGCGCGCGGGCGGCGACGCCGCGCGGCGGGCGGCCGCTTCGGAGCTCGGGCGCTGCGTCCGCGAGGGGCGGCGGCGGGGCGGGCGCCGTGGGGGGAGGGGTGGGGACGTCGAGCGGGGCCGGCGACGGCGCCGCAAGCCTCAGCGGCATGTGAAGCGCATGTGCGTGTGTAAATAGGCGCCGCGTCGTGGCGGTGGCGGCGGCAATCCACACCATTGCATCCGTTTTAGGTTGGAAGGTAGGCTGCTCGAGCACTCGCAGTTTATACCGCATACGGTTCCACCGAAGAGATGTGGTTGGGACTGAAACACGTTGTGGGGAGGGGGCGGGCTGTGGATAACGGCCAGGTGGTACCGTCGTAGGTGGAGTATCGGTGCATAGTGGGCGGTGGGAAGCCGGCAATAGCCAGCTGGCGTTTCTCTATGCCTGCCGGCCGGCCGGCAAGCAAGCAAGCATTGCAGGGGCGCCATGATGAGTGTGTGTGCGCGCGCTAGCAGCCGCAGAGGCGGCTGGTGCAGTGGGGGCGTGAGCTGTTACGTTGCCTGCCTGCCGTACCGGGCGGTTGGAATAAGGCCCTGGGTGGATGTTTGACCGGCATTGTCTACGTCGAAGCGGGCAAGGGGGTGGGGGCGACACGCACAGCAGCGAGCGGCGTGAGCCCCCGGGCGGCGGCCCGAACGGGCGGGTGGGTGTCGAGGGGGGCCACTCCCGTTCTTTCTCTTTTTTCATCATTCGCAACCCATTTCATCATTCCCGCAACTTACACGCCCAGCCCAGCCCAGCAGCTCCGCCGCCCGTTGCACTCCCTGCTACAAACGCAGCTCCTCCACAGCTCAGCGCGCACCTGCCATACCACGTGCACGCGCACATGTACAGCCGTGGCGCCGCCGCGTGGCGGACTGGCATCGCGCCGGGACGTTTGCTGTGCTCCGTGTACGGGCGATGGGCGTTGGTAGGCTTTATACCGCATGTGTAGGGAAGCCGCCAGGTATGCACTTGGTAGCGTGCGATGGTCCTTTACAATTCAAGGCGCCGAAGGTCAAGCGGGCTTCACGCCCACTGGAGCCTGCTGCATTAGGTAACCGAACGTTTCCAGGGCGGGCGAAAGGGCGCCGACGGGGCCGCCGAACGTCAGCCCGTGAGGCACCAGCCTCCTAATCCCCACCGCCCGCGCGGTGGCAGCGGCCGATGCCTCGTCAATCATTTCACTTCGGCAGTTTGTTACTTGACCACGAGCTCTTCCGAGCCTCTTCTCCTGTAACCTTTCCACAGAAAAAAAACAGCAAGTAAAAAACACTAGCCACAGCCATCTGTCCCGTGAACGCATCACACGCCACTACCTGACACAGGCATCGAAACGCAACACAACCGCAAGCCGGCAGGCCGAGTATTTAAAACGCTCCGCACGCCCGCCCGGCCCCCCCACCAGGAGCCATTCGTTCGCCGCCCGCGGTGCCATACATTGAGCCTTCCAAGTGACCAAGCCGTTCAAGCAACTAAAAATGCAGGTCGCCCTCTCTTGCATAAGAAAAAAGGCTACCCGGTCTGTGCATTCGCGTCGGGTGGGGTCGTCACGCGACGGCGCACCGATCGCTCCCTTGCCTCCGCGCGCCGGCATCGCCCTCTGCGCCGCCACACACACTCGCACACACTCACTCCAAGCTCCTCAGCCTGTTCACTCACTGCCGCCAGAGGCGGCGGGCTCGTCGCCGCCGTCGCCTCCCCGCCATGGCAACGCATCGCTCACTCCTTCGCCTTGCCGCCCTTGGCAGCCGCGCCGCCCCTCGCCCCGCCCGCCGGCGGCTCCCCCTTGTTCTGCGCCGCCACCAGCCGGGCGTAGGAGCCGTTGGGCAGCGCCATGAGCTCGTCGTGGTTGCCCTTCTCCAGCACCGACCCGCGGTACACCACCGCGATGGTGTGGGCGTTGCGGATGGTGGACAGCCGGTGCGCGATGACGACGCTGGTGCGGCCCTCCATGATGCGGTCCAGCGCCGCCTGCACCACCGACTCGGCGCGCGCGTCCAGCGCCGAGGTGGCCTCGTCCAGCAGCATTACCTGGGGTGCGAGGGGGGGAGATGGGTGGGGTTACTGAGACCCAGCGGCGGAGGAGGGCAGGTGCGAGTCGCAGCGTGTGGAGGCGGTCCGAGAGGCAGCGCGCGGGAGCGCGGTGAGGGAGGAACAGGAGGAAGCGGGGCGACGCGAGGCCGCAGCACGCGCACGCGCGTGTGAGCGCGGGCTGTGGTACGCCTGCTCCCGGTCGCCTGCCCACGGCCCGCCTGCTGCCCGTCACATGCCGCCCCCAGGACCCCCCCATTCTCCATGTGGACGCCAGTGCGTTCACGGTCAACCGTTTGCTCCTTTAAAACCCCCATTCTCCCCGTGTGGGCGCTCACCTTAGGGTTCTTGACCACGGCGCGCGCGATGGCGACGCGCTGCTTCTGGCCGCCGCTCAGCTGGATGCCGCCCTCGCCCACCTTGGTGTTGTACTGCTCGGGGAGCGCCTCGATGAAGGCGCGCGCGTTGGCGGCCTCTGCAGCCGCCCAACACCAAAACACACATACACACATGTAAGAGGCGTCTTCAGACGGGCGGAGCGGTGCGAGTGTGTGTGTGCGCGCGCGCTTCGACGGGCGTCGCGTCCTGCGTCCTGGCCACTGAGCAACGCGCGCCCGGACGGGCGTCCCACGCGACGTACAGTGCTACTGGATGCTTCCATACGCGCTGAAGTCCACGCAGCGTACGGAAGTACGGAGACGGCCACCACAAGATCGCACAGCCAGCGGCCCAGCCCTCATCATCGCGCACATGTCCCCGCGCGAAGCGCCGTAACCACACCTCGTACGGGCCCCCCCACCGCCCGCACCTGCCGCTGCCTGCAGCTCCTCCTGCGTGGCATCGGGCTTGCCGATGCGGATGTTGTCCGCCACCGTGCCGTTGAACAGCAGCGGCTCCTGGCTGACCAGCCCGATCTGGCAGGAGGAGAGGCAAGAGGCGAGGGAGGGTAAGGGTAAGAGAAGGGCGGGGCGCGCCAACACATGAGAGCCCGCTCAAGCCGCTTCACGCTGCTCAATCCGTCAAGTACGCGCCGGACAGTAGCAGCCAAGACGGATCGTAATTGTTGCACGCAAGAACCCAGGCTACCAGCACCCAACCCGGCGCAACCCACCAGAGCGCGCAGGTGGCGCAGGTTGTAGCTCTTGACGTCCCGGCCGTCCAGCAGCACGGCGCCGGCCAGCGGGTCGTAGAAGCGCTCGATCAGCCCCACCACGGTGGACTTGCCGCTGCCGCTCTCGCCCACCAGCGCCGTCACTCGGCCGGGCGCGACGGTGAGGTTGAAGTTGTTGAAGATGACCACGGAGGGGCGCGACGGGTAGGCGAAGCGCACGGACCGGAACTCAATCTCACCGCGGAGAGTCTGATGGGGGCGGGGGTGGGGCGGGGAGGGTCATGAGGGGAGTTTGACGCCATGTGAAGGGCGGGAAGGTGTAGCGGCGGTCCGCCTCTACCTATTCGGACGGTCGGACCGAGAACAGCGCCCAGATGATGCAGCGTGCGGCTTCGTACACTTCATACTTCGCACGGCCTCCTCCCCCACCCCCGAACCCATTAACAGGTCTTCCTCGCCCCCTGAGATCTGGGGCTGCGGGCGGCCTCACCGCGGGGTCCGGCTTGTCGCCCGTCGGCTCGGCGGAGTCGATCGCCGGCTTGCGGTCGATGATTGGGAAGATGCGCTGCACCGCCGACTTGGCGTTGCCCAGGTCGGGGAACGACATGGACGCCTGGCCGGGGTTCGGGGGGGGGGGAGCGGATAAGGGCGGAGGGAAGGACAAGGGCAAAATGTATGACGGCTTGGAGGCGGAAAGCAACGATGGAACAACTGTAAAATCAGAGGGTTCAATAAAGAAAAGGCGGTATTTTGGTTTGGGGAGGGACACGGTGTGTCCACAGCTTGCCGCCCGCTTGACTGCGCGCCAGGCGCTCCGACGCCGCGCCCGAGCAGCACCCCGACCAACCCAGGGACAGGAGCCGCACGCAACCGCATCGCTCGGCTGCGAATCAGCCGCAGCTACATCACTGCCTCGACCCTCCGTCCTCGCCGCACAGGCAACACAGCAATAGTACGATGGTTACAACCCCGACACCCGCACACGCACCTGCGCCATGCCCAGCGCCGCCAGCAGGATGGCCAGGAAGGCCTTGAGGCTGTCGTCGAACTCGACCCAGCCCTTGTCGATCTCGTGGCCCATGAAGAAGATGATCAGTGCGTACATGGCTGTGGGGCGGGGGGCGGGGAAGGGGGGGTACACAGTCCGAGGGCGTGGCGTTGGTGACTGGGGACAGCGTCCGGTGTGGAAGGAGGGGCAAGGCGTTGAGCAACGAGGACGAGCGGAACTCATGGCCAGCCCGCCCCAGGCGAGGGCGGTTTGGGGGTGTGCAAACGCAGTGAAACCTCACTGGCGTCTAAACACGTCCTGCCCTTGGATGAAGAAGAGGCAAGGGCGGCGGAGCAGGTAAGCGCCATGGCCGGAAAGATGGTTGCGTGAAGAGCGGAAAGCTGGGCGGGTGGTGGAGGGGATGGATGGAGGGCCCCTGTCGCCCCGTTGCCCTGTGCCGGGCCGCAGCCGTTGGCTCTGCGCGACCCGCTCGCTCGCGCTGCCGCCCTTCCGCAACGCTCCACGCATGCTCACCAAACATGACGAAGTTGGAGTACGCGAACGAGATCCCCGCCACGTTGCTCTGCCTCACCAGCATCCGGTTGGCGGTGGCCTGCAAGGAGCAGCGGGCACAGCATGATAAGAAGTGTGCGCGCGGGACGGGAAGCACGGGCGGGCGGGGCCCGGGGACAGGGACGGGCGCAGCGGCCGGGGACCAGCGAGGAGGAAAAGCAACTGGGACAGCGACGGTCGCCCGGATGGGGACGGGCGCAGGGACGAGGATCTCATAATCTGGACAGGACGAGGGGCAACTCACAATCATCTTGTCGTAGGTGCTCGTCACAAAGCCCTGCAGGTTGTATGCGTGGATGACGCGGATGGAGGCGAAGGCCTCTGTGACCATCTGGTTGGCGCCCGCGTACAGCTTGTCGGCGTCCGACGTGAAGCCGGTGTGGAACTTGAGGTGGATGACGGCGGAGAGCACCACGAACGGCAGCACGCCTTCGCAGCGGAGGCAGGTGCATACACACACACACTTGTCATGCATAGATCTTCTAGATCATATAGAACACACAAAAAAACACACACTCGCAGTCTGTCTTGAGCACGCTGCCGGTACTTTCATGCATGACGCACGCAGCGATGTGTCGAGACGCGCTGCGCCTGACGAGCGGTTGCGGAATGGGCAGGGAAACCGCGGCAGGCGAGCAAAAACGCTTTACCTCTCACTCGTCCCAACGGCTATCCTCAACGGCCAGCCGCCAGTCGCCGACCAACTGACAACCGCCCGCCCCCGCCCCCCTCCCCGCCGCCTCGTTTGCACGCACCCGTGATGAGCAGCGCCATGCGCCAGTCGTACGCAAAGGCGATCAGGTAGCCCAGCGCCAGGGTGGACACGTTGGAGAAGGCCACGCCGAAGACGTCGCCCACTGCGCCGCGGACGTAGGTGGCGTCGGTGGCCAGGTTGGAGGTCAGCTTGCCGCTGCTGTGGTTGGAGTCGTCGAACCAGGCAACCTGGGGCCGCCAGCCGCGTGGCGAAGGAGAAAGGGAGGATGAGCGGCGGAGGGAGGCAGCGAGGGAGCAGCAGAAGTGGCTGGGACAGCGGGAGGAGCGTGGCTACGGGCCGGGCGAGTCGTGTAGTCGAGTCTGTTTGAGGGGCGGCTGGGCCCGCGGCAGCCAACGAGACGGACCGAGGGGCGGTCTGGACGGGCATGCGGGCAGGCCGCGCAGGTAAAGGCAATCAAGTTGCAGCTTGGTTCAGAGCTGTCGGCGCAGGCGCGTCGCCTCTGCCCGAACGAACCTCATATAGCTCACGCACCAGACAAACATACACGGGATTACACTCGTCGGTCATTGAAAGAAGGTAATCTGCAACGTTCATTGCACACGCACATGCGCGCAGGCGCACGCACACGCCGCACACGCCGCACACGCCGCACACGCCGCCACGCGCACACGCACGCCACGGCGAACGCCCCATCCCCCACCCGGCCCCGGCCCCCGGCTACGCACCTCCTGCCGCAGGATGGCCCCAAACAGCTGCACCCGCACGCGCCCCGCCACCGCCTGCGCCACGCGGCCGAACGCGACCTGCTGCAGCAGCAGCGAGATGAAGGCGCCCATCGCGATCACGAAGAACATCCAGCAGTAGAACGACGCATCCTTCTTGAGCTGGATCTGTCAGTTGGGGAGTTGGGGGTTGGAGAGCAGCGGTTGGTGGTTGAGTTGCGTTGCGTAAGTGGCACAAACCCGCCTGAACCCGCCCCTCCTTTCCCGCCCGCCCCTCCCATGGTGGAAGCTGCATCCCCGGCGGCGGTCCCCGGCAGCGGCGGCGCACCGTGTCAGTGGTGTAGAAAATGCCGATCATGGAGGCGATGACGAACGCAAAGGCGGGGTGTTGCGCGCCCGAGGCCGCCGAGGCCACGCAGCCAACAATCACCGCCAGGCCCTGGCCCTTGGCGTACGACAGCAACCGCTTGAACGGCACGTGATACGGCTTCTCCTTCGCTTTGGCGTCGTCGTCGTCGGCGGCCGCGCCCTTCTCGCCCGAGGGCGCGGCGTTGGCAGGAATGACGACTGCCAGCGAGTCGGAGTTGGGCGCCGGGGCCTGTGAGATGGACGGGCGCGGGCCGGGGTTGCTGCCCCGCGCGTCACGCGACCCACGGGCTACCTCCAGCGGCGAGAGCGGGCGGGAGCCGCCTCCCGCCTCCACCGAGGTGCGGCCCGCGCCGTGGCCATGCGCATCACTGGCTGCGCTGGTGGGGGCGGGCACGAAGGGCTGCACCGTCGCGGCGCCCTCGTCCTCCTCCACGCCGTCCTCCACAGCCTCCACATCGTCCTCCCGCCGCTGCTGCGCCTCCATTTGCAGCTTGACCAGAATCGAGTAGGCGCCTGGTCGCGTAGGGTAAGCCAAGGGGCAAGTCGGGAAGCGCCCCGGCATGGTAGCAGTGGTCTGGGAGCAGCGGCACGAGACCCAAGGCGTTGGCTGGTGCCCCAGTAGCGGAGAGGAGTGGCGGGGAAGGGAGGCGGCAGCACGCACTAGCCTCCAAGCCCGCATCTCAGGCGAGATTCGAACGTGAAAGGGAACAACGCAGCAAGTGATCTAGGGAGGGCTTTGCAAAGCCTCCATGACCGTAGGCCGCAGCTCAGCTGGAACATCACCGCGCCAGTAGTAGCTGCTGCTCACCGGTCTCGTCCTTGAGCAGCTCGCTGTGCGTGCCAATCTCCACCACCCGGCCGGCCTGCACCGCCGCGTCACACGCGACACACACATACACATTGGTTCAGGCAATGCCCTCAGGAAATACGAACTCGCCGGTCGGGTTCGAAGGTACGCCGGGACCATGGGTATAGCGGGAGGCATGGCCAGGTAGTGCTGCCTACACGCGCACAATGCCCATGGGCGTGTCGGACATGGAGACGGGCGTCTCGCGCATGGTTTGCACTCCGACTGGCCCACGACAAGCGCATGGCAGTACACACCATACGGCGCATGTGGTGCGACAGGGGAGGGAGGGTGGAGCGCTGGCGCACCTGCACCACCGCGATGGCATCCGCGCCCTTGATGGTGGACAGCCGGTGCGCCACCACCACCGTGGTGCGACCCACCACCAGCCGGTCCAGCGCCGCCTGCACCAGCGCCTCGGAGCGGGTGTCCAGCGCCGAGGTGGCCTCGTCCAGCAGCATGACCTGGGGTCCGGAGATGAGGAAAAGCGAGGAAGGCACATGCGTCGGAATTCGTGACGCGGGGAGCGGGGTAGGAGCGGGGAAGCAGGTGAACCGTAGGGCGTGGTGACAGACGGGGTGGGGTGAGGAGCCATCGCCGGCCTCATCCAGCAGCATCATTTGTGACAGCTAGACAAGAGGGGGTAGCGAAGGCAGGAAACGGGTCGGAACGCGTGATGCATGACGACAAGAGGGGAAACGCATGAGGGGACCGCAGGGGAGGCTTGACCACGGCTGTGCCCTGTGCGGTTGAGGGCCATGGGGTTGCAGCGCCAGACCGCAGGCCCTTCGAGCAGCACCACACGCACGCCTCTCGACGCGAATGGCAATGACGGTAACGCGCGGCGCCGTACTACTGTGCACCGTGGCGCACCTTTGGGCTCTTGAGGATGGCCCGCGCGATGGCGATGCGCTGCTTCTGGCCGCCGCTCAGCTGCACGCCGCGCTCGCCCACCTGCGGCGGCGGAAGGGGCGCAGGCGGGGCACCAGCACGCCGGTCAGAGCGCTCAATGCAGCGTACGTTAGTGGGTTGCACTTGTTGATGTGGGAGGAAGTCACACAGGGCACCCGTTATGTTGATGTGGGAGAAAGTCGGCATTCGGTTATTCGGTTATGCCGAGCTCGGCATAACCGAATGCCGACTTTCTCTCACATCAACAGTACTCGCCAGCCTTGCCGGACAGCACCCCAACGATGTCCGCTGCGCCCCCGTGTCCAGCCAGCCGGAAGTGGACAGCAGCACACTCGGGTCCCTCCTGCTGCCGGGGGATGACTCACTGCCCTCTCCGCGGCGCCGCAGGCGCGGGCGGGGTCCCCCTTACAACCATCCCCCCGGCCCCTCCGCCTGCGCCGCCAGCTGCACCTGCGTCTCGTATCCCTGGGGCAGGTTGGAGATGAAGGTGTGCGCGTTGGCGGCGCGCGCCGCCGCCTCCACCTCCTCTGCCGAGCAGCCCGACAGGCCGATGGCGATGTTCTCGTAGATGGACGTTGCAAACAGCGTCGGCTCCTGGCTCACCAGACCGACCTGGGGGCCGGAGCCGCAGGCGGCAGGGGAGGAGGGGATATTGATAGTAGGTTTCCAGGTGCACCGTCGCTCAGCAACACTACCACATCCAAGGAGGGTGCGCACTCGCAAGCCGGCTGAGTGGTGGGGCCACGAGGCGGGTAGCGCCGTGTATGGGACTGTGGGCACGGTTGCGGGGCTATGGGCTCCCCGGAGGCCCTCACCCAAACTGAAGATGCGTCCGTGTTGAAATCCAGATAGGGAGTGTGGGGTTGGGTAACGAGGCGTGGGCCACCACGCCAACCCGCCCAATCGCCCTGGCGCGCCACCCATTCCAATGCCAAAGACCAGCGGAAGCCCCTCACCCCGGCCCGCACGCCCCATCCGTACGAAGGCTCCAGTCATCCGCCCTGCCGTTGCTTTGCCTCGTGCAGCCACCCTGGCGGCCACAACCCGTAATAACTGGCCATACGCCCGGCCCCGCCCCCCCAGCCGACCCAGGTCCCAGTCCTGGCCCCCTTCCTCGCCGTTGCCAGCCCACCACCCCTCCCTCCCTCCCCCACCTGCTTCCGCAGCCACTTGAGCGGCAGGCTGCGCAGGTCCCGGCCGTCCAGCGTCACGCTGCCCGCCAGCGGGTCGTAGAAGCGCTCAATGAGCTGCACCACGGTGGACTTGCCGCTGCCGCTGCTGCCCACCAGCGCGACAGTCTTGCCTGCAGCGGGCGGAGTATGTTCAGCGGCGGGCGGTGCACCCGACGATGGGGTGTTGGGGGAGCACTCAGTCCGAGGGCGTGGAGTTGTTGACTGCTGGCAGCGTCCGGCGGCCGGCGCAAAGCCGGCGTCCGAGCCGGCGTCCGGTGTTGGGGGAGCACGGCTGCGGCCCTCCGCACATGCGTGGCCGGAAGCCGAAGACACTTTATGTTATGTTATGTTGTGTTACGTTACATCCGCCTAAAGGCGGGTGTCCTCACGAGCCATAAAGTCCAGGACACGCCGTCTCTCTTCCGAAACTGCGAAGAGAAATGCACCCAAGGCCCTTTACTCCCAACTGCCAAAAGCTGGGCTTCGCCGGGACGAACGCGTGCAGTGGCGTTGCACCGGCTGCCTCCGTGCACCCGCGCCCCGCTGCACTGCTGCCGCGCCCCCCCCCCACACACACACACCTACCGAAGCCCCCACTCCCCGTCCCACGTACCCGCCGGGACCCTCAGCGAGAAGTTGGAGAAGATGAGCACGTCGGGGCGGGAGGGGTAGGCGAAGTCCACTCCGCGCAGCTCGATCTCGCCCTGCACGCTGGTCGGCGCGCCGCCCACCGTCACCAGGGCCTTGCCGTCCGCGGCATGACCGTTACCGTTGCCGTTGGCGTGGCCGTTGGCGTGACCGTTGGCGAGCTGCTTGTGCGCGCCGTGGCCGTGGCCGTGCTTGTCGTCCTCGGACTCATCGCGGATCTCCGGACGGCGGTCGATGACGCGGAACATGCGCGCGCCCGCGACGCGGCCCTTCGCGAAGTACTGCAGGTTTGGCGCAGCCTGGCGGGCGCAGGGGAGGGGGCGGGGCGGGGGCGGGATAGGAAGGGGAAGGAAAAGAAGGACGGCAAGGAGGCCATGGCTTGCCTCCACCCACCGCCGCGCACAAAGGATCGCCCTCCTGGGCCCAAGTCCCGCCCCCGGCCCCAATCCCTCCACACTCGAAGGCGGCCCCCAAGCGTACCCCCGCCCGGCTTACCTGCCCCAGTGAGAAGCCTCCCAGCAGCGTGGCGATGAGGACCTGCATCACCTTGCCGCCCGTGTAGTCGCCCGCCGCCACACGGTAGGCACCGAAGAACAGCCCCACCGCGTACGTGCCGTACATGACCATCTGTACGGCACCCAGGCTGATGCCGCTGAGCCACGACTGGCGGACCGCCTGCGGGCCCGCGGTCGGAGGCGGCGGGCGGGCACGTGGGGCGGCACGGGGTTAGTTTCTCGTGAACCAGGGCATGACCGGTGGGAGCGTGCTCCACACGTACCGGCAGTGGCCAACCAGGACAGACTCTGCACGGGCCCTGCTGACCACACAGCAGATATTAGCCCGCCCCAGTGCCCCAGTCCCAAGTAATCAAGCCCTTGCATCCCCACCACCAACAGCGTCACTTCCTCAAGCCATCCTGCCTCAAGCCATGCGCAGCCCGCCCCCACCGGCGCCCCACCATCCTACCAACTTCCCCCTCTTCATCACCAACCACTGGCACCTAAACCACCAAAACCACCACAACTACGGGCCCCAGCCCCGCCCACCATCTGTCGCGGCCCCGCCAGCGCGCGGTCATACTCCTTCATGGCCGCCTCCTCCCGGTTGTACGCCGCCACGGTGCGGATCTGGGAGATGCTCTGCTGCGCGATGGCGCTGGCCTGCGCGGAGCCGTGGAGGGCGGGTTGGGTGAGGAGGGGATGGGATCGGGTGCTCACGGGAGCCGCAACCGCGGGGCGGAGCAAGCAACTGCTCGCGGATTGACGGGCGCCGACTTCGTTGATGTGGGTCGCGCGCCCTCGGCCCCGCCCACGCCCTCCGAGCCACCGTGCCCGCCGCCGTCCCCGCCCACCTCGGCATAGGCCTTTGCCGATGCGCTGTTGGCCATGGCCGTCCCCTTTGCCAGGATGCCTCCGATGATGGCCAGGAAGGGCATGCAGCCCAGCATGACCAGCGCCATCTCCCAGCCCCTAACGAAGCCGATGATGAAGCCCACCACAAACGTGGAGCTGCGGGGAGGCGGATGGCGTGTGGGGACCGGGGACGGGGGGCGGGTGAGGGGGGATGGATGGATGATAGTTAGGCGGGACGGGTGACGCCCAGTGCTGTTGCTTTTTAGGGGACCACCACCCCGCCTGCCACCACCCTCCCATCCCGATCCCCATTCCCAGCGCCGCGCATGCCTTGAGCGACAAAAGACTGCTCATCGCTCCACGCACCTAGCCCCATAATTGGCCCATCAAGGCGCGCTCCCCCACCGCCCAGGCCACCCGCCGTGCCACGTCGCCCGCCCGCGCACCGTTGCGCCACTCTCCTTCGCGCGCCCCCAGCAATGCCCCCAAAACATCGACCCCTGACACCGCAAGGAAACGCCACTGCCGCTGCCGCCGCTGTCCCTCCGCTGCTCAACCGCGGTGCGGTCAGGGGCCATGGCTCCACTACTCGACGCTCCCAATCCTCCCAATCCATGCTTCCGCCAGTCGTCCAGACCTCCTCCCCACAGCCCCCCAGCGCAGCTGCCGCACCCGCCCGCCGCACCCGCACCCGTCCTCGCACCGGTTCCCACACTCCCGGGCGCCCGCACCTGTGATGCAGGAAGGCCCCCAGCTTCTCGCTGATCGCGTTCTGCACGTCGATGCTGTCCTCATTGAGGCCCTGCACCAGCCCGCCTGCGAGGTGTGGAGAGGGCGCGGGGAGGCGGATGACGGGCGGGGGGCGGGTGCATGAGGGGCCAGGGCTCGGGCCTCTCACCGCACGGCGCGGCACACCGCACGGTTGCTTGCTTGTTCACTGCCCTTTCCTTGCCATTCTTATGAGCACGCCCATTGCATTTCCAACACCGCGCCTGCATGCGGCACGCGCATGCCTCCGCCAGCTGATGCCAGGCGTCGTGACTTCCCCCTTCCACCACTTCCGCCCGCTTTCCCGCTGCCCGTGCTGCTCCACCCCGCAACCCCGCTTGACCCACAATGCCAGCGGCTCCCTCTGCCACACCCACACCCCACCCACACCCTGATCTGGGTTGCGTCGCAGGGTTGCCGAAATGTGGGTGTCGGCCTTCTGGGCCTTCCCTGAAATTGCTAGTGACCCGTTGTCGCTGATCGTACATTCCTAAGAAAACGCGGCCTGGTGAACGGCCAGTACAGCGCTTGTCCAACACCCCATCCCGCTCTCTGCTCACCACTCCCGGCCCGAGAGTACCGCCCCTCACTTCGCACCCACCCGTAGTGGAGTGCACGTCAAAGAAAGCAACGTCCTGATTTAGCACGGCAGTCAGGAAGCGCGTACGGAGGCGGTTAGTCTGGCGGTTTCCCGTGTACATCCACACGGCCGCCTCCAGGTACGATGCCGCCAGCGCCCCAAGCGCTAGCCACAGGAACTTGAGCGCGATATTCGACACCGTGGCGATAAAGTCCACGCTCTCCGGATTCCCGAAGGCGTCTGTTCAGGGGCCGGTTTGAGGAATTTCAACGCGAGGGGAAGCCGGAGGGAGAGACGCGGGCGCGCGAGGCCGCGTAGGCAAGCCTGGCGTGCAATGTGGCGTATACAAAGCAAATAGGGGCGAAGCTCACGCTCCGTCGCAAGGGAATGCGGAACCGGATGCTCACGGATGGGCGGCGCCGCGCTACCGCGACAGCAAGGGGCATCTGCAGACGCACACACTACGGGCCAGCCTCACCGGTGAATTCGCCAAAGATGACCGCAAAGAGCGGCAGCAGTATACCTGCATGTGGCAGGCCACGGCTGTGAGGAAGGAGAGGCATGAGGGCGGTCTTTCATCGCGTCATAGTAATATGCAACACGCACCATTCCCAAGCGCGCCAATGGTACCAATAATCATCAGGAATACGTCCGTCTTGTCGGCGGTGCTGCGCGGTGGGAGTCGGCTGAGTCCACAGAAGCTTCGCAAGTCCATATGATCGTTTAAGCACGCATGCCAATGGCCCCTACCTGAGCAATTTGAAGTAGCTAACAGGAGGAATTTCCTCTGATTTGGCCTCATCCTTTGCCGCTGGAGGGCTTTCCACCACATCCTCCTCAGCCATCGACTTCTCTGTTTCTACGCGTTTCATGGCAGAGTTGTTCGCGTCTTGCCCTTACGGGCTATAATTTGTATCTGCGGCACTGCAAGCAGCTGTGGCACTTGAGGCCGCTGGGGGGCCGGATCACGTGCGCCACAAAAAGCCCCACAACTGCCTAACGGCTGTCCGCGCTTGCGCACACTTCTGCTAAATGTCACATAGGGGCGGAAGCTACGCACTGTAATGCCGTACGCGGGTTACTTGGACGACATTGACCATGTAGTTCACGGGCCAGGGTACAATTGCGTTCACATAGTGCAAGTGCCTATGCTGCAACGGCGTAGGAGTGCAAGTATGTGTCATCTGGACGAGCGTCTGAAGAGGGACGAAGAGGAGCGGGGTTGCCAGCCGTGCCGTAAAGGGGGAAGGCTGCCTTATTATGGTCGATGTCCTCGCCGTGCGTGCCTGGGTGTGGGACGTGTCAGACATCAATTGTGCAGCCTATTGGGCCATAGCGTCTGCTGGAACCTTTCCTGTAATTGGTGCTGACCTGCCAATTATACTGGGAACGACTGTCTTGGGCATCTACGCCCGGCCCACCAGCGCAAGGAGCCGGGCGACAACGGGGCGACCCGCGCACCAACCACGCCGCTACAGAGCCAACTTCCTTGCTTCACCCGCCGCAACCTCCACTCGACCCTGTCACTGCCCCATCACTGCCTCTTTCCAGCCCCAGGGCCCTCGTCTAGGAATGGGCCCTCGCCTCTTGCGCCGCCGCTGTAGAATGCCTTTACTGCCCCACAAACCACGCCATGTTTCCATCCCGGCACCGAGAGCTGCGTGTTCCCACACGCCACACCTCGGCCGCACCGCACCAGGAGGCCCACCAACAGCTGCGCTGCCGGGTGCACTTCCGGCGCCGCAGGATCTCGGCGGTGCCAGCACCCCCCGAGCGCGTCCGTTGCGCGAGAAAAAAGAGAAACCTGCACAGACAGAGGGAGAGAGGGCGAGAAGCGGGCAATCGACATCAGCCCGTGGATGGGTCGATGTCCCAGCAGGCCCGGGTGAATCTGCAGTCCAGGACCGGATCCGCCAGGCGGCCCTTCCACGCAACAGCCAGGGCGCAAAGCGGCCCCCGATCGGTCCCAGGCCTCCTCCCGTCCTGCGTTGAGGGCCTGAGGACGCTAGCCCTGACGCTCGCCCCTCCCTCCGTCGCTCCGTCTGTTGCAGCGTTGTCACTGTTTGTATGACCTTAAAATTCAGGCGGGTGCATGCAATTGAGAACAGACATGCCTGGCTGAACCAGGCGCTGCGGGAAATGAAGGGCTGCCAGGGAAACAGGGGAGGGGGGGCGCGGTGCTGCATGACGCGCGCGCCGGGCGGCCGTGGTTCCGCTGCGAGTGGCAGCCAGGCGGGCTTGACAGGGGCGGGGGAGAGGCGTGAAGCAAAGCCGAAAGTACAGGGTTCAGTACTATACAGCGGAGGACAGGTAGGCAGATCAGGCAGGTCAGGCAAGAGCGTGAGACCCTTCAGAGTTTGGACCCACGCCAGAGCACGCCCTTGCCGTCAAAGTAGACTGGCCGATAATCCCAGCATGACAGACAGCTGGCAATGGGCGAGGGCAGCTGTGGCGTGGCGTGAAGGGGCGGGGGGGGGCTGCTAATCTTTGGCGACTGTGGGGTGGCCGAGCCGCTGCTGAGCTGCTTTGGAGCCCGCTCCGGAACCAACACGGAAAAAACGACCAAGGAAAAAATGCAGTGAATATGTGATGCTTATTGCTTCGCGACTCAGAAGCGAACGCAGCGTTGCTCATGAGTGCGATGTGTGACCCTGTAAACTGCAGTCCATGGCACAATTCAGTCCGAAAATGGTTGCCGCTTCGAACGCCCGTCAGTAGTGTCCACCCCGCCCGCGCCGCAACGCTGCGGCCGGGCTGGCGCCGCTCCCGCGGCAGCCTCGGCCCCGCCCCAGACGCCTGCGCCGGCAGCGCCCGTATCCGCGCATCGGCACGCGGGCACAGGAGCACAGGCCTCCCCGCTGCCACTAGCGGCACCATCCGGACCGCCGGCGGCGACGCCAACCGCGGCAGCGGCAGGATTGGCGGCGTTGGAGGCAGCGGCAGCGGCGTGCTCTCCCGATGGCTCCCGGACCAACCCACCTTTGTGGTTCCCCCTGGGCTGCTCGCGGTGGCGATGGGTGCGCACGTCGAAGCGGTTCGTGTCGTTGCGTCGATGGTCTGGTGGACTCACGGGGGGGTGTGGGTGTGAGGGAGGTGTGATGACTGATGAGGTGGTAGACAGGCCGCCAGGGGTGGCGGTGGGGGGTAATAAAGATGGGAAACGGGTCGCGGTGGCGGGAGGGGGGGTGATGGTCTTGGTTCTGCCGTTTTACAGCTCGTAATGCGTACCACCGACAGGGGGTAAGCAGGCAGAGGTTCGGCAGCGGTGCGGGCTGCACTGCCTGGCCCTGCTCACGTCTACATGCAAGGCAGGGGCCTACCGGTACCGATGTATCTGCCCCACAGCCGTGGCCCCAGCCGTTCCGGTACTGACAAAGGAGATTGCCCAAAACTGTGTTGCAGCCGAGACCCGCCTATAACAAAAGCGTGTCTTGGCACCTCCGTTCCTCCCGGCCAGGGTCGCCTCCGGAGCCCTCAGACGAGGCCTGGGCGGAGCGCGGCGTCTACATCTGCTACGGCAAGACCGACCTGTCGTACGAGGAGGCCGAGCAGCTCGTACGACAGGTACGTTCAGCGCGTCCCAGCGCCCCAGTCCCTCACGTGAACCGCCCTCGCATGTACGACAGCTGGGCGGCCCCGTCTCACCGTACCTGTGCGTACCACCAGGGGTTGATCTGTGTGTTGGCCTGCCTGCCTGACTGCCTGACTGCCTGACTGCCTAATTGCCTACCTACCTAACTGCCTAGCCGGCTAACTGGTTATGAGACCGCATTGCCTGCCTAAGTGGCGATGTGGCGCGACCAGCCGGCGGCTTGTTGCTCGCTCCCCTCGCGCTGGGGCGCTGGGCTCCGCATTCGCCTCTGCCGTTACGCTAAGTTTGACCGTCGTGGCTGGACCTCAGGGCCTGGTCGTCTGGCATCCAGCGCAGCTCCTACGACTGGGTTTGCTTTGCACCCTACCTTCCCCCGCCCAGCCGCTCCCCCCTATTCGTCCCCGCCCCACCACGCTCAGCCCGGCTTCGGCTGCTCTGCTGAAAACGCCTTCCAGTCCTCTGACTCCGTTCCGTCCCACTCAGCCGCCGCCCCGCCCCGTCGCGCCCTTGTATTGTGGCCACCCGCAGGCGGGTCTGGACCTGACGCGGGAGGACTTCCGCGACGCCGCCCAGGTGGTGTGGGCCTACCGAAGCCAGCCGCCGCAGCCGCCGCTGCCGATCGAGGCCGCCAGCGGCAGCCGCAGCGGCGGCGGCGGTGGCGGCGGCGACAGCACCAGCTGGCGGCTGGTCGGGTACGCGGCAGCGGATGTGATGCTCCCCGTCACTGGAGTGCCGGCGGCGTCAGTGGCGGCGGCGGCGGCAGCGGTAGGCGCGGGGCCCGGTGGGCGGAGGGGGAGGCGCTCCCGGGCGATGCCCCGTGCCAACCCAGCCGGCGTCCCGGTCGCACCCCACCCGGCCGTGGCCACCGCCAACACTGCCACCGCCTCCGGCGCCAGCGCCTCCGCCGCCGTCGCCTCGCCCGCCGCCGCTGCCACGGCCGGTGGCGGCGGCGACGGCCAGCATGCGGGGTGCGTCGCCACCGTGTGGCACCTTGCGGTGGCGCCAGACTCCCGGCGCGCCGGCCTGGGCCGCGGACTGCTGTTCCGCCTGCTCGCAGCGCTGGCAGCGACCCATGGGTCTGCGGCGCAGGCTTTGCGCGCAGGACGGCCGTCAGCAGCAGCAGCAGAAGCGAGAGCGGAAGCGGGAGCGGAAGCGGGAGCGGAAGCGCAGGCGGCGGGGGCATGTGCGGAACCGACCCACGGGTCAGTGGCCGCCGACCCGCTCATCATCACGCTGCGCGCGACCAGCCGCTCGGCCTCCCTGTATGACAAGCTGGGGCTGGTGAGGGACTCTGCGGCGCCACTGGTCAAAGGCCCGCCCGGGCGCGCCGCGCGCCTGCCGCTTCAGGCGCACCCGCGGGCGGCGTCGGCGCCGCAGCCGCCGCCAACGTCGCCGGCGGCAACGCAGCCGCCGGGCCGGCGATGAGCGGTCCAGCGGCCGGCGATGAGCGGTCTAAAGGCCAAACACCCTCCGAGCTGGCGCAGCGCACACCCGCCGGGCAACCCTGGCGATGGCTGCAGCGATGGCCGCCGAGGATTGGAACGTTAGGAGGAGGGGCTAGAGAGGCAGAGGGAGACGGGGTGGGACGCACGCCCCACTTCGGGTGCCGCCGCCACCAGCGCCGCCGTGCTGCAGCTGTTGCCGGTGGGGTCACCAGGGCGTGGCGGGTGGCAGCAGTGCAGGTCAGTGCTGCGCCGTGCACGCAGGCGCAGGGTTCCACTGGCTGGACCTCGGGTCCTGCTCGAAAAACTGAAACGCCGCAATGAGGGAGCCGCACCTGACACCTCCACATTACACAACCGGAGGCGCGACGGTTCCGGTAGGGCGAGCGGGCGGGCGGTCCAAGACAAGGCAGTCTCGCGGCCCTACTCGCCCAGGCAAGCCCACATGGCATGGAGCTTGGGCGGAGCTGCGCGACTTGACGTGGGCTTGCCGGTAGGGAACGCGCAGGGGGGTGGCGGGCCAGGCCGTTGCCGCGCGCGGGGGCTGCAGGGGCGGCAAGCAAGCCGGTGGTGCGCCGGCGCGTGCGGTAGCCGGCAATAGCCGAAGTAGGAGGGCGAATGGCGAATTTTTTGAGCGTAGCTCTCTGCCATTCCTTTCGTAACGTTCGGGTTCATACGATTTCGTGCCCGCGCGCTGACTTTGCTTTTAGCCACAGCTCTCCCTCGCTTTACTCCTTCCCTCCAGCTAGTCGCGTGCCAATGGACGGTAGCCAGGAGCAGACACTGCAACACAGGGCATCGAGAGTGGATGGCCGGTGGAATCTTGGCTTGGGGCGTCGAGGGGTGGGGGTAGCGGATGCGCCGCCCGTCCGCCGGCGCCCGTCCCCAGCGCCGGCAGAGCTCCGGTCAAGGCATGTCAAGGCGTCAAAGGAGGTCGTGCCTTGATGCGCCCGGATGGAGGGGCCTCGGCATCGGGCTCGAGTCGCCTGGCTATCAAAGAGGACTAGTCGCCTTGTCTGGTAGCGAACCGTGTTCCTTTGTTACACTGTGCTGCATGGCCTACCGTGGCCCCACGAGCGCCCTGCAGCCCGTTCCTTAGGCGGTGCGGGCCGTTGTGTGCAACGGCGGACACGCAGTCGGGGTGCAGCCTATGGCGCCGGTAGTAGGAGGTCAGGCGAGGCAGCGACGGGCAGCGATACGTATGAGACGCACACACGCATGGGATGCATCATGATGATCGGGCGGTGTTGCGCCGGACTGCCGGTTGCTGTGTCGTACGGCATTTGTAGAGCATGCCGGGTGCCCGAACGGCATTGGCAGGGCTGCATGGGCTTGGCGGAAGCTCCTCCCGAGACCAATGGTTTGGAATGGGGACCAGCTTTCATCGGTATGTTCAGCGACGCCTCGGCTCCCGGTTTCGTAAGTCCTTTTCTGGGAACTCCTCGCAGCTCCTCGGCCCCCGAGAAACAGTGCGGCGCCACACTCCCAAAGCACACGTACTCTGCCATGCGGAGACGGGCAGATGGCCTCTCGCATGGTCTCAAGAGACATGCCGCATTGGCGCGGGTCCGGTTTCAGAAAACCTTACAACCTGCATACATGTCCGCCACAGCACGGCTTGCACAGGACTCAGGTAACACGCAACATCTGCTCTTTCCTCCCGCCTGCGAATGCAGTTAAGCAAGGCACGAGAATACCCTTCAGCTGCCCCAACAGGCGGCTCATACGAGGTCTGGGAGGCACGCCAAAGCACCGGCCCCATTCTCGTCCACCAGGAAGCCATGTCGTTGCAACGCCTAACAAGGTTTGCCGTCTTTGTTATCGACCCGTGGGGCATCAAGGCAATGCCAGGCTTGCGGGTCTCGTGCAAGGCCAGGAACGCCTTATCGCTGTTGGGAACACTGCCATTCGAGCTGCTGTCGCACCGACCACCGTCCGAGGACTGACAGGACAAGGTCGGTTGTCGAGTCGTGGGCACGACCAAGCCTCCTCACACACCGCCAGCTACCCTGACACACGACACTAACACCGGCTCACGCGCGAATGCTGGGATCAAGTCTAATCCGCATGCCGACACCAGCATATCAACACATCCAATCAGGCTCCAGTCTTCTGGCAACATCCGAAAACGTTTCGGTCCGATGTAATTGCCAACAACTCGTGAAGCGCGAGGCCGGCAGGCCCTCGTGCCGACTCTCGGCAGGCACTGGGTCTGCATCCAGGGGCTCGCCCCCCACGCCCCTCCGCTTATTGCAAGTGCGCGTCGAGCTTCACCGACAGCACGCGGCCGTGCAGGTCGTGACCGTTGAACTTCTGCACGGGCATTCCAGCGGAACCAAGGGATTAAGCTTGCCGCCGCCGGTCTAGTTCGCACAGGGCCCACACGGGGTGACGCGCAGTCGTGATTTGCTCGCTTGTTTGCGCCGATCATCGTGCCCGCAGCCCCCCCTTGACTGGTGCTCCCGCTTCGGCAAGCGAGCAAGCTCAGAACCCACCTGAATCGCGCTGTTGGCCGCCTCCGCGTTCTGGAACAGCACCGTGCCCCAGCCTTTGCTGCGGCCCGTCCCGCGCTCCCGCTTGACCTCGGCCTCCAGGATGGGCCCCGCCACCTTGAACAGGTCCCGCAGCTGCGCCATCTCGTACGAGAACGGCAGGCCGTGCACCACAATCTGCGCAGGCGCGGGCAGCGGGGTGTCAACGAGGGATCAGCTCGGCTCCATCGCGGGCCTGGCGGGGTGTCGGTCAGGACGCAAGCGCTCGCTGCCTGCTGGGCTACGCTGTGGAGATGCGGCCGACGGGTGCAACCCAGGCTGTTAGCTCGGCCCAACACACGCTAAGCCCGTCGCACGCGGGCCAGGCAGGCTGCGGACCGAGACGTAAGGACACGCTGCCCCAAAGATGAGGCCACGGCTCCTGCTGCGATCGAGGAGCACTATGCAGGAGCGGTGCAATCCGTACCGAGCACGGGACCTTTCCTTCCTCGCTGTTCCGCGCATGTGGCCCGAGGCGCTGCTGCTGCTGCTGCGCGTATCCGGGCCGCCTACCTGGCACGTCTTGCGCAACTCGGGGTCCGCGTTGGAGCGGCGCTCGCGCTCGCCGCCTCCGCCACCACCGCCGCCCCCGCGCCGGTCGCGGCCGCCTCCGCCGCCCATCATGGGCGGCATGCCGCCCATGCCCCCCATGGGGCCGCCCATGCCCGGCGGCGGCATGCCCTCCTGCTGGTCCTCGCGCACGTGGATGGTGCGGCCGTCCAGGATCTGCGTGAGGTGCGAAGGGCAGTTTAAGAAGCAGGGCTTGAAATGGGACGGGCTGGACGCCAGCCGCATTAGCCCGCGAGGGGAAAGGCTTCAAAAGCGCTCCAACTGGACTAAGGACAGGCGTGTGTCCGCATTGATTGAACGATTCGCCGCTCAGCGCTCACCCCCCGACTGTGTGGACTTCATCCCGGGGTCGGGGAGGGGCGGCGCTGGGGACGGCTCGGCTGCGAGTCGATTCGTTAGCAGCGCCGACCATTACACGCCCCCCTATGCGGCCATGTAAGCCTGTCGGTCCTATCCGCAGCATGCGCAGCGAGCAGGGAAACGCCCGTCACCACCCCTCCATCCTGCCGCGCTTGTCCCGAGAGGAGAGAGAGAGAGAACGCCGGCCGTCGGGCCGTGACTCACCGATCCGTCCAGCTTCTGCATGGCGAGCATGGCGTCGCGCGGGTTCTCAAACTCCACGATGCCGCAGCCCTTGGACTTGTTGGTCTCCTTGTCCTGCAGTGCGCATAGCACGGGCACAACAGGGCAAGGGCCTCAACATGACGGACAGCAGCCCAAGCAGGCCCAGCAGCGTATACGGTGATTGGTCGCGGCCAGCCGGTTGAGGCCGCATGACCCCAAGGACAGAGCTTTTGACCCGCGTTCCCCACCGCCAAACACCTTACCACGATGATCTTGCTGTACGCGACGGGGCCGCACTGCTTGAAGTGGTCCTGGAAAACGTGTGGCGGACAAACCCACGTAAGCAACCATGCACAACGGCAAACATGACATATAACGGACACTGCGTCCTGTGTGACAACGCCGAGAGGCACCTGCTGGCGTTTCTCGCAAACACCCACTAGTCCCAAGGGTCCCACGCCCAGGTTGAATAATGCGCAATTTCTTTCCTTGTGGGGGAGGAGCCAGCCGGAGCAACCCCGCCCCCCCCCCCGGCCCACACCACACCATACCCTACCTTGAGGGCGCGCCACTCGGTCTCGAAGGACAGGTTGTTGACAAAGAGCCGGCGGCCGGGCGGGCCATTGGGTCCCGGGCCGCCTGGCCCCATCATGGGCGGGCCCATGCCGCCCATCATCGGGGGCATCCCGCCCATCATGGGGGGCATGCCACCCATGGGCCCCATGCCGCCCCACTGCGGGCCGTCCTGCATCAGACCGGAGGGGGGAGGGGGGAAAGGGGCACACGCACAGCGCACGAAAGCTCAGCCATAGCGCCGTAGCCAATGGTCAGGCAACCAGAACAATACAGTACGGAGCAGCTTGCGTGAGCAGCAAGCGGCGAATGTGAACATCCGCCAAGTGCCAAGACATGGGTGCAAGCTGAGCAGCGCGCGGGCAGATACGGCAATGCAGGATGACCGGCGCTGCGACAACCAGCAGTCCGGCGACTCACCATTCCTCCCATGCCGCCCATTCCTCCCATACCGCCCATTCCGCCCATTCCGGCCATGGCCCCCATGCCCATGCCGGGCATCCCGCCCATCGCGCCCTGCGCGCATGCAGGAGGGGGGCGGGATCAGCGGGGATGCCGGACGAAACGAGGCGAGGCGCACGGGCTGGGCCCCAGTTGGATCAGTGTGAAGCAACTGCTGGTGCGGCGCAGAGCAGGTCAAACACCAATCATGGCAACACACGATGTACACCTATTAGTAGGACTCACCATGCCGGCCATGCCCGCGAGGCCCATCATGTTGGCGAGGGCGGCCATGCCACCCATGCCACCGCCCGCGGCCGCAGCTGCGTTGGCCATGCTGAGCAGGGACGCCATGCTGTTGGCACCCTGGAGGCCGGCGGCAGGCTGCTGCGCCTGGGGCTGCGCCGGCTTGTTGACGCCCCCGAGCGCGCCCATGCCGCCACCCATTCCGCCAGCTCCCATTCCACCGGCGCCCATTCCGCCAGCATTCATGCCGCCGGCGCCCATTCCGCCGGCGCCCATCCCGCCAGCTCCCATTCCGCCAGCGCCCATGCCACCGGCACCCATTCCGCCGGCGCCCATTCCTCCGCCGCCCATTCCGCCGGCGCCCATGCCACCAGCACCCATTCCGCCGGCGCCCATGCCACCGGCACCCATACCGCCAGCATTCATGCCGCCAGCCCCCATTCCGCCGGTGCCCATGCCGCCAGCATTCATGCCGCCCATTCCGCCGGCGCCCATGTTGCCAGCGCCCATGCCGCCACCCCCCATCCCGCCGGCGCCCATGCCCTGGCCACCGGACATTCCGCCAGACGCGCCCATGCCCACGCCTCCGGACATGCCTCCGCCGGCGCCGCCTCCCATGCCGCCGCCTCCCATGCCGTTGCCAGCCGCCGACGCTCCTTGGAGCCCGGCAAACTGCTGCATCTGGGCCATGCCGCCCATACCACCGGCGTTCATGCCAGCCATGCCGCCTGCCCCCATCATACCACCCTGGGAAGAACCTGCTTCCAAGAACAAGGGAACCGCGCAGCGACAACCAAGGCGTCTGATTAGGAATCGGGCACTGCAGCACGTCAATTCGGTGGCGTCAGCCAATCGAGGATGATTCATGTTACGGGGGAACGGGCGGGAGACGTAAGACCGGCCGGCAACGGGGCGATGAAAGCGGCCAATTGGATAACCATCCATTCGCTGAGCCGCAACACCAGTGAAGCAGCGACCAAGAGGGCAGGGGCATGGCGGCACTTCGCAGGACAGCACTCCCCGAGCTCTGACAGCCTTCTCGTGCCAAGCGCCGCGGGCCTAAGCGCCTGGGCCGCTGCTCGTCACTCACGCCGCCGGTGTGGCTCGTGCCAATACAAGGCAACTGAAAAGGGCTCACCTGACCCTACGGCTCTGTACACCGTGCTCACCGGACCTCACCTGTACCTGTACCTGCTCGTAACGCCAGTGCTCTCAACCTCCGCCTCAAGCGTTTGCTTAGGGACCCATGCTATGACCAGTGCCGTGGCCTCCTAGCCCTCCGAGCGAGCTCGCAACGAACGATGCACGCTTGCCTCCAATCCCAGCCCATTGCAACGACCGAGCTCTACGCCTCCAGCCCACCCGCGATAACTTTCACGGCCCTGCTTCCCGATGCGACCTCACCCGCCCGCCTGCGCAATCTGACGGCACGCAAGACCCGCCCAATAGCCCTGCCACCACCAGCACATACCATAGATGGAACCATCGTTGCTGCCCATGCCGACGTTTCCGTACATGCCAGTGCCCATACCGGCACCCATGCCCCCGCTGGCAAGCTTCTTGGCGGCCGAGGGCCCGTCGCCGCCCATGCCCCCTATGGTGTTGTCTTGGTCGAGGCGCACGTAGATGGTGCGGCCCGCCATCTGCAAAAGCCAGTTGCCAGCAGGGAACCATCGTCATCACCACGTACGCAACCTCCTCCACTCAGCTCCAGCCGTCCACGGCAAACCAGCGTACAGCACACCAACCCCCGCGCACCACACACCTGCGTCCCGTTGAATAGCTGGATGGCGTTCTGTGCCTGCTCAGCAGTCTCAAACTCCACCACGCCGCATCCCTGCAGGATGCCGAAGGGGTGTCACACGGCCGTGGTTCCCCGTACGCGCACGCAAGCGGCAGCGTCGGCCGGCCGCTCCTGTCCGCCCCTCAAGGGCAGCCGCAAACAGCGCATAAGCCACGTTGCTTCGAGGAACCAAGGAGCCTGGAAACCCACCTTAGAGGTGCCCTTCTCCTTGTCCTTCATCACACCCGCATACGTCACTGCATAAGCACGGCAAGCCCGCTTAGATCGCCACAATATAAATCCGGAAGTACTAGCTCGGACCACAAGCTCCAGCCGCTGGACAGGCGCTAGCGCGCCAAGTCGGGGCACCCACCATTTCCCGCAGTCCGAAAGTAACGCTTCAGCTCCTGCCAGTCCACGTTGAACGGCAAGCCAGCGACGAACACCTTTTTAATGCCCTCGCCTGCCGGGGCGCGGTCCAAACAGTCACCGGTCGTCCGGTCAGCCCAACTTCGGGATGGCCGCCGCGTGGGCAACCGCCAGGCTGCTCACCCTCGTCTTCACGGCCTCTCTTTCGCATCATTCCAAAGTCGGCGCCACCCATGCCCATCATTTTTCCCGGCTCCCGGCTTCAAGATTCAGCCGATCTCGGTCTCTGATTAAGCCGTATAGACTCTGTAATCCCTGTTGTGTAAGTTGCTTGAAAGGTTTGCAGTGCTAGGCTGTGAGGCAAGGTGCTCCCGCCTGCTTGCGGAGCTGTGCAGGCCGAGCAACTTGTACTCGTACTCCTTGAGCTCTCCCTTCCAAGGCCGATGCTCACCCTACGTGTGGCCCTGATTACCACTGCGGGCAAAATGATGCTACCCTTGCTGCTGGTCGCGGGGCTTCTGAGCGCAGGGCATGGCCAGTCCATACGCGGGCTAAATCCAGACCTGACACCGCACTATTCGGGATCAGGGGGGACCTTCACCTGCATTTCAGGCGGGGGGAAGGTGATTCCCTTTTCGCGGGTGAACGACGACTACTGCGACTGCCCCGACGGGAGTGACGAGCCTGGTGCGCCCGCGAGCTGTGATCTACGCTGATCGAGCACCTCTCGTGTGCTTGCGGGGATTCCCGGGCCCATAACTTTCCGGCTCCGGATGTTTCCGCAGGCACCTCGGCCTGCCACAACGGCCGCTTCTACTGCCGTAACCTCGGGCATGAGCCTCGGCTCCTGGCATCAGCGTTCGTGGACGATGGGGTGTGCGGTGGGTCGAAAATGGTGTTGTCTCGATGCCGGGGGGCAGCCCTTGCCGACGCTTGGCGCTCCCTCGCGTGCAGACTGTTGCGATGGTGCCGACGAGCTGAAGGGCAAATGCCAGAACACATGCTTGCAAGCCAGCGCTGTCCACAAGGAGGCGCTGAAGGACAAGATCGCTCAGTATGAGCAGACGCTCGCCAAGAAGGCCGAGTTCATCAGCTCCGCTCGGGCCTTCAAGGAGGACCTGCAGCGCAAGGAGGGGACAATTGAGGCCGATATTGCTGCTAAGCAGCAGGAGGTGGCCGGCCTGAAGGGTGCGTCGCCGACCACAAGGGGGGGGGGGTGGGCCTGGGCTTCGGGAGTACAGGAGGAGCCACGCAACGCATTGGGATTGCCGGCTCGCTCTCCGGATGTAGCTTGGCATACGGGTTTTGGGCAGTAAACAAGTAATGCGGCTCCACGGCGGGTGCCTCGGCTTCTTGGGTGCGCAGCGCGTGCACTGCTGTCGCTGCCAGTTGCTGCGTTGTCGGTGTGGGCCAGCGCCTAATTATTATCACACGTGCATATGCTCGTGCTCCGCCGCAACAATTTGCTACCTTTGCTTTATCCCGCAGAGGAGGTTGCCCGGCTGGAGGCGGAGGAGTCCGCCCGCCGGGCTGAGGAGGAGCAACAGCGCGCGGAGCAGGCCGCAGCCGAGCAGGCAGAGGCGGAGCGGGCTGCGGCCGAGCAGGCGGCAGCGGAGCAGGCGCAGGCCGAGGGCGGCAGCGGAGCGGCGGAGCAGCCTGAGCTCTCCACGGGCACTGAGGGCGGCGAGGCGCGTGAGCTGCAGGAGGAGCAGGCGCAGACCGAGGAACGGGTGCGTTGCGGGGGTATATGGCTTCCAAGGGTTCCTGTAGGTAACCGTATGGGGCCCGGACGCGCGGCCGTGTCACCCGAACTAGGCATATGCGGCGCGGGCGCTGATAAGGACGTGCGTAGGTGGGTCCATGGGATCGTCTGTTCCCGCAAGCCGCACGCATGCGTCCCTCCGACTTGCTTTCAGGGGGGCGCTGCTCACGGGCTCCGCCGCTTGCGGCATGAACTTCTCCTGCCCGTGGCTACGTCCGCGTCCGTGTTTGGCATATTGACCGTAGCGGCGTGCCTTACCCTAAGGTAAACTAACCGGCATCTCCCGGAAAGGGCCCGAGCTCTACACGGGGCTTGAGCGTGCGATGCGTACGCTGACGACACCCAGCAGCTTCGTACAGCTTTTGCTGCGCTCCCTTTAGCAGTGATTCGGTGTGGGAAAGAGGGCGCAGCAAGCGGCTTCGGTGGTCGCGCAGTTCGGCGCTGCGGTCGTGTCGCACCTACCGCTTGGGCGGACTAGTCCTCTTTCCGACAGCGCCAGCTCCGCTGCCTTCTGCACCCCGCCGCGCACAGGAAGAGACGCCGGAAGAGAGGGGACGTCGAATCGCTTCGCAGTGGACGAACGACCCGGAGTCCGCTGCCATTCTGGTGCGCCCGGGGGTGTGTGGGAGCCTAAGCGCACCATTTTGGGAGCAATGCGGTTGGCAAGTGCAGTCACAGTGTTGTGGTGCCATGCCGCTGCCATCCTGGTGCGCCCGGGGAAGCAAAGAAGGGGGTACAGGTTGGACCAAGCACGCCATCATGGACTCAACGCTGCTGGCGAGTGCGGCCGTGGGTGTCGTTGGTCCATGCAAATGAAGCCTGGCACAGCACGGGTGTTCGGCAGGCCACTTCACACATCCATCCGAGGCCATGCTGGGGCGAACGAGCTTCCGCTGACACCACGGGGGTGCCCGGGATTTAAGTCTCATTGGCGCATGGCCAGCGCCAAGGGGCTGGCTCCCTATGGCTGCGATGCCTCTGCACCGGCCGACGGCTGTGGGAACGCTGCTGGATGCCAGGCCGTTCCCATCAGCCATACGGCTCTCAGGCTCCGCCCCTGGGCCCCTGGAAACCCCGCAGGAGAGCGTAAAGAGCGAGCAGCAGGCGGACGAGCCGGCGGAGACAGAGGAGCACCACTACGATGAGCACGTCCCGGCGGGCGACTACGACCGCGGGGTGGACATGTCGGACGAGGACTTCCAGGCGCAGCAGCAAGAGTACCAGCCGCCGCGTCCTGGTAAGCTCCTTCGCGAAACGGATTATGTCCGTAGAAGGGTCGGACGTGGCGAGTTACACACACACACCACCCGCGATCGGTATCGCTTGCAATACGGGGCGTTGCGGGACGTGGCCGCGACGAGAGGCGCCTGGGGTTTGGAGTTGTCGGGATATGAACCCGCGCGCCTCAGCTTGCGCGCGGCAGCCGCAGGGAGGTTCGCACCGTGAGCGCGCACTCGCCCGCACCCGCACGCCCGACCGGTGACGCGTCCGTGTCCCGCTCGTGTGGGTTTCACGGGGGCCCGCAGACGGGCATGCTGCAGCCGCCGGACGCCCGCGGGGCAGCCCCTCGGAGCCGACGTCGGAGTGGGAGGACTTCATGCTCTTTTACGAAGTGGTTAAGCAATGGGCGCGTACTTGGATACATCTCCTATCCAAGGTCTGGAAGGAGGGCATTCGCGACGCTGTCTTGGCTCACCGGGAGAAGTTGCAGCAGCAGATGGCGGCAAAGTTTCAGAGGGACGCTGAGGAGGTGGAGGCCATGCGGGCAGCGGCAGTGGCAGCGTTGCAGGCGGAAATGGTTCCGCCGGCGAGGCAGGACGATGCAGCGGCGCAGCCGGAAGCGGCGGCCACAGTGCCCTTGCGCAAGCCCCCGCGTCAGAGGGCCCGCAGCAGCGACACCGCGACAGGTAGTTGGCAGGCGGCTGGTGTTTGTCCATCCATTATTGAGCAGGCTGCAGAGCTACGGTTGCATAGCCGAGATTGCCGGAGGGCCAGCGCTGTTCCGCAGTTTGCAGTTCGATCCTGCCAGGAAGCTCGTAGCTGGCCCCTTCGCGTGCAGCTGTCCGCGCCTCTCCGCGCGCCAAGAGCCTGGCCCCGCTCGATTCGGGCCTGGATGGCGACGCGCTTGCTGGGCTTGCTCCCAACTGCCGCCCAGATTGCATCTTACCGACTTGCGGCCGTTCCCCACGCTGCGCGGCGCACGGCCCCCGCACTCTCCCTCTACGACTGCGTAAAATCCCCATCCCCGCATCCCTCCTCCAGACTCGTCCACGCCCCTGGGCACCGTACGCAACCGCCTGTACGACGCGGAACGCGCGCTGGAGCAGCTCCAGAAGGACAAGCAGGACATCCAGACCTTCCTCCACATCTACACCGACTTTGGCCCCGGCGACGTCTTCCTGTCGCTCGCCAACAAATGCTTCACCTCCTACCAGACGCGCTGGAATTACGAGGTCTGCCCCTTTAAGCAGGCCGTGCAGCGCGAGGGATACAGCAACTCCGTTACCGTTGGCCGTTGGTACGGCTTCTCCACCGACCACAAGATCATGTACTTCACGGGCGGCGACGAGTGCGCGGGCGTGGGCCCCCGCACCATGACCGTCCACATGGAGTGCGGCCACGAGAACAAGTTGTCCGACGGCGAGGAGCCGGCGACCTGCCAGTACAGCACCAAGTTTGCCACGCCGGCGCTGTGCGGCGAGGAGCAGCTGGAGGACCTGCGCAAGCAGCTGCACAACCTGGAGGCGTTTGAGAAGGAGGTGCAGGCTTTGATCGCCAAGGATGAGTTGTAGGTGTTTACGTGCTCGGTCCTTTGACGCGCGTCTTGTACGTGAGGGGGAGGAGATCACGGCTACGTAGTGGGCATGTTGGAGGGATGTGGCGTACAGGGCGCGCGTGCGGTGTTTGTGTTCGCACCGCCGAGGCTGCACGCGTGCTATCTGCAGGCAACAAAGGGGATTTTCGGCGGCGCAGGAGGGGATTGGGCCTTGCTGGGGTGTGTGCTGCGAGCGGTGCGCGTGCGTGGGGTG
>LSYV01000012.1:82141-95076 GCA_001584585.1 Gonium pectorale | reverse complement strand
GTGGGTAGTACCTGTAAGTGTCAGCTAAAACGCGCACTTCGTCCCGCCTTCGTCTGGGCTAACTGTTCATGGACAGTCAGTGTGCATTTCAGATCAGTTGTAGTTGCCAGACTTCATTGGCTTGGGTTTCAGGTGTTGCAGGCAGCCCATGTCGTACAGCTGCATCACAGCAGAGACGATTGGTAACAATGAGTCCCTGTAGCATACCTCTCGTTCGGTCCGGCGCAGCTGGCAAAAGGATACAAGCAGCTTAGCTGGGGTAAGGCGGCATTTTGGGGTAGTGCCGTACAAAACACGGTAACTGTTCAGTCAGGGGATAAATCCAAATCATGTGCCGTTGCATTTCAGGAATGGAAGCAAATGACGTATACACTGCGTTACTCCCATCTTCAGCCGCAGCGACAGCAAGCATGAAAACCCATTCTAAGCTCGCCTCACTGTCACGGATCAATCAAGACAGTCATCCATCCGTCCGTCACATACCCGCACGGGAATACATTTGCTTCCATTCTATCACACCCAGTCTGCACTTACAGCATAGTGGAATGCAGCGCACAACTGCATCAAGCATGAAAACACATCCTATGTTCGCCTCACTGTCACGGATCAGTCAAGACAGTCATCCATCCGTCCGTCACATACCCGCACTGGAATACACTCGCTTCGGTTTGCTTCCATTCTATCACACCCAGTCTGCACTCACAGCATAGTGAAAGGCAGCGCGCAGCTGTCCGTGGCCGGGCAACGGTGGAATCGACGGGCGCTGAATCGGGATGCGTGGCAGTAGCAGGATAACCCAGCCAACCTCAAGTGCGAGGCCTGTGATGGCACCGACCTCAAGGTCATCGGAGTCGCGGTTGTCCGCATCATATTTGGCTGCCCCATCGGCGTAATCAGCCTCAAGGCCGATGGGGTAGCCAAACATGAAGAGGACGACCACGAGGTCGATGACCTTGAGGTCGGTGCCATCGCAGGCCTCGCACTTGAGGTTGCCCAGGCCCATCTTGCGGCCGCAGGCGGGGTTGGCGCACCTGGGGGGGGTTGCACCTGGGGGGGTGGCAATGAAAAGGAAGGTAGTTTCTGATTGAAGGCAAGCACCCGAGGGTGAGGAGGACACGGTTGGAATGCAAGGAGGTGGTATGGGTGTCAGGGTTGCGATGGTGGTGAGGTGCGCGATGGTGGTGCAGGCATACAGAGGGCAGGTGGTGGATGCAGCAGTGGGGGCAGGCACGAAAGGGCAACTGGAGGGACGGAACTGAGGGAGCTCATGATATGAGTGCGTACCTGATGGCGGTGACGACCATGGGGTGCGTCTGCAGGGTGCCCTGCACCACCGCAGGAATGGGAGCGTCCGGGCAGAAGGACTTGTACGACTGCAGGTGCGGCTGCACATGGGGGGCAGGAGGGTGAGGCCCAGCCCACTGAAACCCGGCTTCAGCGCCAGCAGGGCCTGCTCGCTCATGCCTGATGCACAGGGTGGGGACGACGTCAAGCACCTCGTAGGTGTAGTTGATGATGGCCAGCGTATGAGGGTGGCAGGTGTGCTTAACCGCTGCACGCTGGCGATCGTCAACGACACCTATGAGGTGCTTGACGGTATTCCCCAGTGATAGCGGCGAGCTTAGGAGCCAGCCAGTTGTGGGTGTGCAGCTGAGAGGCAACGGGCAACATGCGGGGTTGGGGGGAAGCAGTTGGCGGCTGGACGAGGGGTAGGCGGCTGGACGAGGGTCAAGGGTGCAAAGGAGGCGCGCCCGCAAGCAAGCACAGTGGACAGTGCAAGGCACATGTGGGGTAGGTGCAAGCCGCAGGCACTGTAGCAGGACAGGGTGACAGAAGCAGGTCAGCAGGGTTGTGAGAGCATGAAGAGCACACTGCCCTCCACCCCTGAAGCCTCCAGGTGTCATGCAGGTAGGACCCGTAACTCACAAGCAGCTTGCCGGCCTGCGGGATGCGTGTGTTGTTGCTGGTGCAGGACACCAGCAGGACGGAGCTTGAGGGCCTTGGAGTCCAAGGTGGTGCGGGCCAGGCTCTGGCCCCGTGCCAGGAAGGTGAGGGGCAGCACCAGGTGGTAGCTGTGGAAGTGGACGTCACTCTCAGTGTTGGAGACGATGCTGATTAGCAGATTGAAGGCGGGGATGTGCTGCATGCAGAGTGAACCAAGGGGGATCCAGGAAGGTGAAAGCCGTACAGCGCAGTGGGGGTGTCGAGTGCTGCAGCCAAAGTGGCAGGGGACAGGAGGCAGCAGGTGGGGGCTGGGGGGAGTGTAAACAAGGCAAAGGGAGGAGGCCCCCCGAGCGTGAACGTAGATGGTTGGGGTGCGGGAAGGGTGCAAGACATAGAAGCAATGCATGACAGGGTGAAGGCCGGAGGGTGCAGGTTGGTCGTGTTTGGGGTGGGACCTCCCTCCCTCAATCGGACGGTGCCCCGGCGGCAACTCTCCCAACACCTCGATGTTGATCCGGCAGGGCCTTGCGGTTGCGGCCAGCTCGACGCCGCCGGCCTCGCCGGCGAATTCTCGGTCATCCGCATTGACCGCATCAACCGGGGTCCGCGGTTGAACCGGACATGCGAATGACCGAAAACGCGCCGGCGAGGCCGGCGACGTCCAGCTGGCCGTGCCGCGCGTGGTTTCAATAGTAAGAAATGGCGAGGAGCGTGCCGTCGTTGACGACGACCAGCGCCTTGCTCGGCGTCATCCCGCTGCGCAGGCGCTCGGGGACGCCGGGCGCCCGGCAGCCGTGCGTGATGGTGGTCTGTGTGTAGGTGGGCATCAGGGGCAGCACGGGACAAGGTGCATTGACATTGTCGGAGAGTTTTTGACGCGAGCGCGGTCGCGCGTGATGGCAGGTACAATATAAAAGGAAATGGAAAGTGCATGTGAAAGGCAAAAAGAGGCAGGGGACGCGGAGTAGCGAGACGCGTCGCAGGCAATTCAGCAGCGGTCGCGGTCGCGGCCGACTCACCACGACGCCGGTAAAGGAGGGAGCGGCCGCGCCGCCTGCACTGGAGCTCAGCATCTGCATGGTGCAGGGGACCGGAGCGCCGGTTGCGCAACATCGCTGTTGCCATGCACATCGGGGTGGCCGGCCGGAGTGCTTGGCGCACATGAAGGACTTCGCAGTCCTTAGCAGTGGGGTGCCAGGTAGGAAGAGGTTATGGAAGAAGACTGGAAGGGACGGTAGGTCCAGGCGACGCGACATGGCCGGTCCCGAAAAAGCGTTTTGGCGGTTACGGCAACGGGGTACGCGGGCAATGAGCCAATGACAGGTGTGCGTCAAAGCAGGCGGCAGTTCGGCGAGGATGCAGAGCTGGCGCTTGAGCCGGCGGTGTTTGTTTGGGGGGACGCGACGAGTCAACCGTTGGCGCGACCGGAGCGAACGCCGTGACTGGAGGCGATACGGGTAAAGAATGACGAGGTGAAGACAGGGCAAGGTGCGCGGGCAAGCGCAGATGATGGGCAGGTGTGTCGAAGTGCTGCTGGAATGCGGACAGTGAGGCGCCCGGCCCCCGCCCCCCGCACCCCGCGCGCAAAGCTGCAGCGATGGCGATGCAGGTAGATGCAAGGCAGTGCTGGCTGACAAACGTGGAGCAGAATGCCATAAGGTGGTGCCGAAGCATGATGTCATGCGGTGCCGCATCCATTCCAGCAAGCGAGGGTAGGGGTTTGTTGTGGGGCGGGGTGCAGAGTGCAGGCGCACGGGGGTGAGGGGGAGATACGTACCTGCGGCCTGCTGGTGTGGCTGCGAGCTGATGCAGCAGTACGCCGGGCGACCTGGTGGTAAGCACCAGGTGTGTTGGGAAGGCGGGCGGAGGGCAAGTGTGGGCGGGGGGCGTGGGATGTGCACATGTACGTACCGGCAATGCCAGGTGCGGCCGCAAGCCAGTGCACGCACGCATGCATAATCGTGCGACACTGCAGTTGAACACACGGCACGTGACGTGTGAGTGTGCACGGCAGATGCGTGTTGCTCTGGCAAATGCGCGGCTGGGGAGAAGGGCTTTGCGGGAAGGATGGAGCAAGGGGAAGGGGACATGTCTGGCGCCAGGGCGGTGGTGCGGACGTGGGGAGGTGTGGAGAGCGAGGGGAGTGACGGGCCGTAGGGGAAAGGGGACGGCGGGTTGATGGCAGGGGTGTGTGCCGGGCGGGACGAACGTCACATGCCTTGCTCTGTACCCGCCTGCCCTATTGGAAACGTCACGCCTTCGGGCGTGTATGACCGTAGAGGCGGGCTCCCTCTTTCTCTGCACATTTCTTTCTTTTTTGTGCCCCAGCCGCTCGCCCTGCCTGGTCAAGCAAGCACACGTCACGCGCCATGCTTACTTACTTGCCCCGCTGCGCCATGCCGCCGCCCGCACATCCCTCCCCCGGAGCGCGCTGCCTAGGACCCTGCGGAAGGAAGGGGCCGGGCATGTTATGGGGCTGAGGACGCAGGCCGTGCCGTAGTGCCCATATGCATACGTGCGGAGAGGGGCTTGTGGAAAGAGGCAGCAGCACGAAGGTGGACGTGTCAAGCTGCCAGGCGGTTGTTTGGACATGGGGATGTGCGGAGACTTGCGTACCTGTGCCTGCGAGCCTGCCTGGCGTGGCCAGAAAAGGAGGCACGCACAGTTGGAGGCGGCACCGAAGGGGTCACCAGCAGGTGTGCCTGAGGAGCAGGAAAACGGCAAGGGTGGAAGGGGGGCCAGGCCCATGGGGGAGGTGCACCGGTGCACCGAGGTGCATCCCCACTGGAAACACCTGACTTGCAGTATGTAGATATGCAGTCACATAAACAAGGATGCATCAGCGGGCAAGGATACCAAGGATCGGTCAATCGAGCAAAGCAACGGTTATTCATTGCTGGCTGGCTGATAAACCGAGAGTGGAGACAGGGGAAGCCACCTCCATGGGCATAAAAAAAAAGAAATCTGCAGACATACACCCCCACATTACCAGTACGGCCCCGATCGCCGGTGATGGCACGAGGGCGCACGACCGTGGTACGGCGTGGTACGGCAAACAGGAACGGCGGGGGGGGGAGAGAGAGGGGAAGCGGCATTCGCAGACATGCACACAGGTTGGCCGGGCACAACATGTCGGCCGGGCCGGACCCCTGGCACCTGGCCTCACGCGGCGTCGCGGCGCGTCGCGGCGGCTGCGGGCACGTTTATCGTTTGTGGAGAGCTTACAGGAGGAAGAAGAGAAAGGGCGCAGACATCGGGCGGGACGGATGGGCAAGGGCGGTGCCGAGAACTGGCACGGGTCATCTTTGGGCCCTGACAAAGCCTCCCGCTATGAGCATGCTGCCCGCCCTCGCGCCCTGCCCTACAATAGGTCCATAGCTGCAGCCAGGGAGCTGCTCCCCTGGCTGCAGCGCACCACGGCAGCCACGACCAGACACCGACGGTGCGCACAATAGGAGGGGGAGCCCTGCACCGAAAGAGGAGTCGTGCACTGATTGCACGTGGATCGGGCTAGAGTACCGTAGGTACCGTATGCCCCCCGCGGCGTGCGTGCTGCACCACTCGGCGGTGCCCGGCTGAGCCCAAGCCTTGATCGCGTACCGCGACGACCTCTTAGCTTATTTAAGAACGTGGTCAGGGCAAGGATCAGGGTCAGAGGTGATCAGGCATCAGGGCCGCGCACAAAAAGCAGCTGCAGCAGCTCACCAGCTGCTTGCCGGTTGCTTGTTGATGATGGACACATGGTGCTAAAGCACGTCACTGGGACGGTGCTGGAGAAGCTGAAGCGGAGTGAGTTCTCGGCCCTAGGGGGGCCATCTACCAGCGGACGAGACGACCAGACATGCCGGGCGGGTGGCAGCTTTGTGCGGTGCTGGCAGGGAAAGGGGTGGTCCGACTGGAACGTGGTGGTGGCTGTGACGCCGTCCCAGCGCAACATGTTCCGCCTCGCGCCTCACCACCCGCGCCCACACCACCGTGCGCCTCTCGCAGCCCGTGCCGCACCACGCCTTCGCGGTGCGCTTCGGCTCCCACGCGTCCATCTCACACCACTTGACGCACGCCCAGCGGCGCAAACTGGTTTGCCTCACCGCGATCAGCGGCGTCGTTGCCAATCTAGACTGCGCGGTGGATGCTGCCGGCGTGGTGCCCCAGGACTTCGCGGCAAAGCTGTGGCAGGCGGCCGCGGCGGGTGGCCACCTTCGTGTGTGCGACCGCCTGCTCGCCATAGGAGTTAAACCCGGCCTGGCGGCGATGAACATCGCCGCCGTACGCGGCAACAAGGCCCTGTGTTGGTGGCTGCTGCGGACCGGTCACTGCGCGGTGAGCACGGACGCGTTATTGCACGCGGCCGCGGCCGGGCGGATAGATATGGTGGTGTGGCTGCTGGAGAGGCTTCTGCAGCAGCAGCGGCAGCCAAAGGCGAGGCTGCGGGTGTCCGGGAGGGCCCTCCGCGGGGCGCTCCTCGGCTACGCGGCCCGCGGCTGCGACCTGGCGACGCTGCAGCGCCTGCACGGGGCGCTGCTCGAAGGGCAGGCGGGAGCGGCGGAGGGACCGGAGCCAGCGGGAGGGGGAGGGGGAGGGGGGCAGGCGCTTCCCGCTGCCGACGGCGCAGAGCACCAGCGGCTCGACCTGTGCGAGAGGCTGCGGCAGCTGCTCCAGCGGCGTGATGGTGGCCGCGGGAACTGGGGCGGCGGCAGCGTGAGGCCACTGGGTTGGAGCCTGGAGGCGGAGCGGAGCTGGATCCTCGCCCACGCCGCCGGCAGCCCCACGCCCGACTGGGCCGCCAAGGTGGAGTGGCTGACGGAGGCGGCGCAGGGCTACCCGCGGACCGCCAAGGCGTGCGAGGCGGTCCCGACCGTCAGCCGCCGTCGCCGTTACCACCGTCGTCATCGCACCTCCCTTGCCCATAGGAGGACGGCGGGCCCTTCCTCGCCGCCGCCCAAGCCGGCGACCACGCAACGCTGCGCCGCCTCCGGCGCCTAGGCTGCCGCCCCTGGGCCGCCCTCGGCCCCGGCGGCCCCTGCCTGCTCACGGCGTGCCTCTGGAACGGCGTCACGGCGCTCCCCACCATGGCGACCCTGCTGGAGCTGGGATGCCCAGTGGACTGGGTAACGGCCCTGGGGCGCTGGGGGCCGCGGCGTTCTGCCCCATCAGTCCCGGCCAGCAGGCGGAGGCGCCTAGCGGAGGCGGGCGGCGGGCGCTGGTGGAGTGGCTGCAGCGGCAGCGGCAGGCGGAGGCGGAGGCGCGCTGGGGGCGGCTGCGCGGGCGGCTGGCGCTGTGGGGCCAGCCCCGTGAGCAGCAGTCTGAGGTCAAGGCTGGGGAAGCGGCGTTCGGCGCGGCGGCGACGGCGGCGGCGACGGCGGCGGCGGTGCTGCCGGCGGGGGCGCTCCTGCTGCTCGTGATGTCGCGCCTCCGGGCGTCCGCGTCCGTAGCGGCGGCGGCGGCGCCCTCTCGCCTTGCAGCCTACAGCACTTCCGCTGCGGCGGCGGCTTGGGCGGGGCAGCTGGTAGCTGGCCGAAGGGCGATCCGGGTCTTCTGGGTGCGCTGAAGGCGGTTGGACGTTGGAGGCGGGTTCGAGGGCAGTTGCAGGCGTTGGTTGCGTATGGTGGTATGGGACATCCATCTTGTCGGGCGGAGCCATCCCACCGCGCACATGCGGTAATGTGGCCTGGAGGCGAGGGGCTGGGGAGTTGCCACGTGCGGGAGTTGTCTTGAGGTTGCCACGGAGAGGCTGCCACGTCGCATGGTGCCCCCCGCCACCACCACCCCCATCACCGCCGTCTTCGTGTTGGCCCAGGGGCCAGCCAGAGAGGGGCAACGCTGCACGGGAAGGGGAACCCAACCCCAGACAGCAGCGCGGAACTTGCTACATGAAGGGGTGCCTCCGGCTAACGCGGACGGTGGCCTCCATGCAGTACGGCACATGTGGTACGGCTGTATGCAATGCAACTCAAGACCGCCTGTTCGCAAAAAAAAGAGAGAAATCTGCACAGAAAGAGGGAGCCCGCCTCTAGGGCCATGCACACCCGGCAGCCCCGGGCCCCCGAAAACGGATAGGCGGATGAAGCGACCCCACTGTGTGCTGGACGGTGAACGGTTGACCATAGCCTGTCAGCATACCTCTGCGTAACTATATGTAAGAGAAGGGGAGCACGGGACATAAACATTTCTGACGTCGGATTCGGTTTTGTTCCCCGCCGGGTTACGCTCTTGCAGGACCTCTCACCGTGAAGCGCGTGTCAAGAAGGCACCGTTGTTACAAAAGATACAAAAGTACAGGGACTGCAACAAGAGAGTGGCCTCGTCGTTGCCCGAGTGCACTGCCTCCCCTCTCCTCGTCTCGCGCCAGCCGGAAAGGTCCCGAACGAGTGTTGTGGTACGTAAAGCGTTGTACTTGCCGCCAAAAGCCACGCCCCGCCGGCAGCGGGTTCCCTTTGGCTATCAGGCAATATGACTATTCAGCACTTTACGCCATCCTATTCCGCAAAGTCAGACGAATCGACCCAAAATATATCAACCCGTGTCGCATCTAGGCTTCTTCTAGAGCGCAGAACGACGCCGAGCAGAGCAGCACGACAGTAACCGTACAACACGACAACCCGCAAGCTGCAGCCTCATAGGCGTACGACCGTACACGGCAAAGTTCACGACAGACGTCATTACGAATTCAACGCCATTTAAGCCCTGCTGCATGGCTACTCAAAAGACTGCAGTTACTCTTCTCTTAGCTGCACATGACAACATGTCGACGAGCCAACGGGGCAGCCACACGCTCGTGCCGGACGCGGCGCCTCTCGCGCACAGAAGCCACAAGCAACGGCCTACGGCCAAAGTGCAGCGGTCGCAAGCCAACGGCGATGACCTGAAATGCAACAGACGCTGCGAAGCGCACCTGTTTGGGATGCATCAGCACCCACACCCGCACCCACCCGCAAGCCCTTGAGTGTTGGGACTCGCTGCCACTTCCCGGCACCACCACCACCACCACGACCACCACCTCCCCAAGAAACGCCTACCTGTCGCCCAAATTTCTCCGCCGATCGGCCATCCTCCCCGCAAGGCAACTCACTATATGTGCGCTCACACGCACATGCACACGCAGACACACGTTTGACTACGTTGGTAAAGCAACGGCAACAGCCCTCCCCCTCTACCCTCGCCCCACCCGCCCGCCCGCTCCAGCAGGGAGGCTCACACCCGACATGCCTCCCCCACGCTGGCAGCGTTCAGCGCTGGACCGACATCTATCATACGACACGCCTCAAGGGAATACATTGCGGACACACAGAAGCGCCGCGCGGGTGGGATGCCACCCGGCGCACCAGGCTCCGTACCCTCTGGTAGTAGTAAGCTTGCTTATCAGGCCACAGGCCGGCCGGGGCTACCCCCCCTGTGTACTCTAAGGAGCACTTGCTGCCGACGCACCGTCAGAGGTGCCGTTGGAAGCACGCCGTATGAAAGTACAATCCCGAGTCCTTGGTACACCATACACCGTGCAATAGCCGCCGCAATCCGGGCGGCTTGGTACAAATTGGCACACGCGATGCGCCGCGGGTAGTAAAGACACGTCATCAAGGTTGGCCGGTCGGCACCGCTCTGCGCGCACCACCGAGCCCCGCACCCGTGCCACATTGCCTGGCATGGCCAAGCCCCGTCTTGTTCACAAGGGGTGGCCAGCACGTAAAGAACCAGACAGACACATGTGGCGTCCTTATGTATGGATGGGGGGTATTGTACAGGTTAAGCTCCCCAGCACGAGGTGGTGCTTAGGGTGCGCGCCCCAGCCTAGACAGCCGTGGGAGCGCTGGTCCCTTCACTCACAACTTGTAGAATTGAGCAATTAGCCCTCGTCCGTCGCGAGATGCTGTCGACTCATACACGCTGGAACAGCAGGTCCGGTTGCTCGAGCACCCAGTTTGCCGCCTGACGCGGGTCCACTCCGTGCCGCCGCGCCAGCATGAAAACGCGCTGCTCGTAGAACGACATGTCACCGTTGGGGACGACCAAGAGCCCGGGTCGCAGCTTGACGATCCCGGAAACATGCTCGGGCGAGGTCCCGAGAATCTCCGCCAGCCTCGCAATCTTGTACTCTGTGGTGCGCAAATTTGCCATGTCGCGTGTCACATGGAGAATTCAAAGGCCGCGAAGGCAGGAGCAGATACGTAGTAGAGAATTGCAACAGTCTCGCTGCGCTCACCCTTGGTCTCCTCCATATCCGGCGACGCTACGCGAGCCTTGTAGCCAGCAGACACCCGGCAGTCGCGGGTCGGCGAGCCTAAGGGTTGGGACAAGTCCGAAATTAGAATCGATGAGAACAAACAATTCAAATCGCGTGAACAGCACCGATTCACATATGTGCATAGCTGTACTAGAGCGACGCTCCGCACAGCCACAAAGAGAAAGGTCCCTTGCAGACTGCTTTGGGGCGCCGTCGATGGTGGCGGCGTCTAGCCTGAGCTTGCGCACCTGTAGCGGGGGTGCGAGCGCGACATGACTTGCGGCCGATGCCATGCGAGGGGATGCAGCGGTGAACAAGGCTTGCCATGGCGATAGTCGATTGAATAGAAAGAGAGGATTAAACGCTGCGATATAAGTGCTCCGTATTAGACTGGAGAAGTATGTTGTGAATAGCGAGCTAGTATGCGAACATGCGGGGCATCTGGAAAGGACCTGCGCGCGCCCCGAATCATGCCGTGCGGATGGTAGCGGACCCTGCGTCCGACCCAAAATCTATACGCTCATAGCATTCTATATCATCGATGCAGCTTGGTGTCCCAGCTTGTGTTTCCCTGGCGTCGCGACCAACGGGTCGGCGTCATACATCGGTTGACTCAAGAACCCTAATCCCGGCCGGTACGCGAAAGACACAACCAGCCGCAACTATGTGTAATATAATTGACTGCTGCCGGTGGGGTGGGGGTGGGTGGTGAATGGCATTCCATGTCGAAGTCCGTCCGGTGGGGAGTGCAGTTGAACGACTGGTATGGGCTGAGGTGGCCTATACCCAGTGCTTTGCTGGCTTGCATACTTTGCTAAATACTTGTCCGAGACGTCACGGGGTTGCGCCTTGGGTAGTTGGGTTGCAGAAATCAGCGTGGTCCCGGGGGCAGGGGCCACCCCCACTGTTACCCGGGGCCAAGACCGAACACACGCCTTCAACGCCCCCGGCGCAACGACAGGCCGTTTTGTAATCGGCACCTCAAACACCGTACACACGACCCCGCACCTCCGCCGCCCACGAGGATTACGGGGTAAGGAGGTCACGTTCCAGGAGGAGGGGGAGCGACACTTGCAGACCTCGCTCACCTCCCTCTCGTCTCCCCGCCCCCGACGGACGGCGTGACCCGACAAAGAGCAATAATACAAAGGCCAGGTACCTCAGTATGACAGCAATGACTCTGGTACAGCCTGACAAACACACGCCTTCGCCGTCCGCCGTGCATCACACGGGATCCCATGCAGGCATCCCCGACCACCCTGCTGCACACGGTGCCATGCAAGCACCGGGTACGGCCGCACATTGCGCACCTCCCTTGCCCACCGCATATGGCCGTACAGTCTGTACGACATGCACGCGCATCAAGGCGACACCGATGATGGTGTTCGTGCAACAGTACATCCGGCGGCAAGAGTGCCAGAAAGGTGGACGGATCCGGCACGGTGCGGAGCCCGCACAGACGCTACGAAAAGGGGCACCTGCTGGAACACGGCATCATATAGGTGAGGCCCGCGGGCGAGCCGTTTCCCTTGATCGAGTAAACAGCGCCCGGGGAGGTTGCCACGCCCTTCCTCCGTCTCCCTCCCGCGCGCCTGCGGCATCACATGCATGAATCCAGCACCAGCTGCACCACACCGCCGCACTGGGGCTTCCCGGGGGCCGCCCCCCGCCCCCCGCCACTGCATTAGGAACAGCCCTGGCTGTCGCTTCGGGTTCAAATTCGGATGTTGAGTTGCAACTTTGTGCGGCTGACCCGCGCCGTCCACTAACGGCAACACGTGCTCCGCCGACGCAAACACGCGGCCATGTGGCGCGCAGCAGCACACTCCCCGCCGCTATCCATCCACGCCACGAACCCCCCCCCTCCGGCCCGCCGCCACAACCCGCACGATGCCGGCGGGCCCGGCGGCCCGAGCTGCGGAGGCCGTCGTCGCGCGCTCACCACTTTGTCAGTCACCCACCCACCCCCGCCGTGCATCACGCTGCCAACCTCAACACAACACAACGCGGCACAAACACACAGCTACGCAGCACCGCAATGAGCACACGCGCAACAAACACACATACACATACACAAACTGCGCTCCATGCCTGCAATCGTGGTCCCATCAAGGGCATGCAGCCCCTCCACAGCTGCTCCGCGGCTCCGCAGCCTAGAGCTTGTTCTTGGGGTGCGTGGTCTGCCAGGTGTACTCGGTGCGGACGTAGCCCGAGTCGTTGGCCAGCGTGTCGGCGGCCGAGGGGCCGCGGGAGCCTGCGGACAGGGGCCAGTGGTTTTGGAAGGCATTTTCAGGGTTTTGGAAGGCAGTTTCAGGGTTTGGAAAGGCATTTTCAGGGTTTTGGAAGGCAGTTTCAGGGTTTGGAAAGGCATTTTCAGGGTTTTGGAAGGCAGTTTCAGGGTTTGGAAAGGCATTTTCAGGGTTTTCGCGCCGTGCCGTCGCCGTGCCCTCACCGTACGGGTACGTGTGCACCGGCACCGCGCCCGCGTCCACCGCCGCCAGCAGCGGCGTGAAGATGGCCCAGGCGGCGCGCAGCTCGTCGCGGCGGACAAAGTGCTGCTGGTCGCCCCTGGGGTTGGAGCGCGGGGGGAGGGGTGTGGGGGGAGGGAGGGAAAATGGGATTGTGAGATTGTGGGATCCGGGTATGCCCGCGTTTGTACGGACGCATGGGAGCGCCGAACGCCCGTGGTTGGGACAGGAGGCAACCTGCCATGGTGTTTTGTTACGCACACGGTACCGCCCTACACCGCCCTAGATCCTGATGCCGGGGCCCC
>LSYV01000011.1:2782507-2796971 GCA_001584585.1 Gonium pectorale | reverse complement strand
GCCTTGAAAAGGCATGTTAGCACTGCCCATTACCCATCCATGATGATGACGAGACGGTTTTCGCCGTCATTCCAGTCACACGAATCGCCCCCGTCTTTCCCCGGCCCGCATTACGTCCCCGTGCCCCCATGGTCCTAGTACCGTACCCCGCCTCTCCGCCCTCCCAGTCCTGCGCTTGGCCACGCCCGAACCCGCACGCAGGCAATGGCCGCTCCAAGCCCGTGTGCGTCAAGAACGCGGCGCCCCGGGAGATCATGGAGCACGTCATGTGGCTGCGCAACTCGCACGGCCGCGGGCAGGACTACCAGGTGACCCGCTCCAGGCACCTCTCGCGTGCCCCCAGCATACAGGGCCCGTGGTCGGTGGACACGTTCGCGGCGCAGCTCGAGCAGGAGAACGCCCGGCGGCTGGCGCGGGCGGCGCAGCAGACGACTTACTGAAGGGCTGGAGGCATCTGGGCGAGGAAGGGCTGGAGGCATCTGCGCGAGGGCTGCGTGGGTTCGAAGGGGTCTTGGTCGTGTGGACTTGCCCGCTGGCTCGCATGCCAAGTGCTGCAGCTGCAATGCGCCGTGCGGGAAGCGGAAGGGAAGGTGAGGCCCAGTCGGGCTTCCAGGCCGCAGACCCGCAGTGCCTCGAGAGTGTAGGGACGGTATGGCAGACGCCGTGACGCTGGGCGCGAGCCTCTTGCTTTCAGATCACGCACGATAAGAAGGCATTCATGTGGCTTATGAAGCGCTTTTGGAAACAAGGGCCCGTGATGGGCACCGAACGTACGGCATGAGCTCTGTGGACTCCACAAAGCAGACTGGGCGCTGCTTGATTGGCGCTGATCGTCGGGGCCTGGTCCTGGCAGGTATTACTGGAACATACCTGAAAGTCCTGGGCACAGGCTTTACGTACGCGCACGGGGTGTTGGGTTTAAGATATAACTGTTGTGCTTTAGGTGCGATGGGTGAACGCGCGATGGTAATCTTCTTCTTCTTGAGCTTATCTTTAGTTCCACTGAAGGCGGTACTGGGTAGAGCACGGATTTCGGGACACACGACTTCGCACACGGGACGCGAGGCTGTAGCGGCCTTGGGCAAAGCGTCCTGACCCCCCGTCCGTAGGCCTCATGGTGCTCGGTAGCGGTAATGCGCGCATGCCCTACCAACGTGTGCTGTCTACCGCGCAGTGTGCTGGCGGGCGGGAGAGGGCGTGACAAGCTATGCACGAGGCGGGCTTATGGTACGGTGCCGTACTCAACTGTGTCGGCACCGCCGAACAGTAATCTTTATGGATGCTGTCATGGGCGTACGAAGTGCGATTTGCTATTCATGTGTTACGGGACCACCATCGCCTGCACAACGTCGCCAGCGTGCATCATGCCCACACGGCTGCTGTGCACACATTTACACAAAGCCCTGCAGCGTGTCCTGTCAAACGATCGTGGTGCAGCCCCTGCAGCACTCCATGGTTGATGCGAGCACCGCAGGCGTGACATGCGGCGGTATCCCATAGGAGAGCGCCCCTGGCAGCCCGCTCCCCGCCACCACTGGAACCAGCGTTGCGGGGACAGGACGCGACAGCTATACACGCAGCCGGTCCAGTGGACGAATGGGAGCCTCGAGATGCTTGGCGTCTCAGGAGGCTTTTGGTCGCCGCAGCAAGGGCGGCAGTGGCAAGCCACATGGCAAGCACAGGGAGTTGGGGCAAGGTCGCGTGCCCCGGCGCCTTGCCATCCCCAGACCCGTCGCCGCTGGGCGCTCTTGTCCCGCAGGGTGACGAGCCGCCAGCGATGGCACGCATCGCACGGAACAGGCGCGGTGGCGACGGCGCCAAAAAGAGGCAAGCCAGCACTGCCTGTCAGGCCCGTTTACCGTTCATCGAACCAACTATGTGCATGCGCCAGAGTTGCAAGGCTGCAAGCGGGACTGAGGGCAGATCGGCTTGACAGGGGCGAAGGTGCACCGCGCACGCCCGCCACTGGTGGAGCACTCTCACAAGCCCTTCAGGCGCAGCAGCACCGGGTTAACAACAGCTCGTATAGGGTTCGCGACGCCCTACCGCGCTGAGTATCCGGTTAGATTGGGAAATGGCTTCGAGCAAGGTGACTGGGAACTTACACTGATGTTAGCGTCCTCTTGACGCGTACACCGGGCTTAATGTCTAGCTCACAACGCAGTATGGTTGAGAGCCGATAAGCGACCTTCCAGGCTCGCTAGCGGCTCAAATAGCAGAACACGCGGACCGTCCGTCCATCCTCGTACTGATCCCTACGACAGATGATAAGGTAAACACAGTATCTGACCGAACTGATTAATCACAGTGCCACATCACACCTCCATGTAATACGCTAGGCAACTCTTATTGTGCCGCGTGGCAACTGGACCAGGCAACCGAAAGACAGTTAGTACCGTCGTGACGGTAGAATGCACGTGACGCTAACCGGGCGCGACAGCTGTCAGGCCCGTTTACCGTTCATCGAACCAACTATGTGCATGCGCCAGAGTCCCCCCCCAGCGTGCACCGCAACGAAAGAAAAGGTGAGGCTGGATTAGCGCATGCCTCGGTATGGCGAAACTTCAAATGATGGACTCAACGGCCTCAGTGTTCCTGGAAAGCAGGCGTAGAGCGCCTGCCGATGCGAAGACAACGATCCACACGAACAGCTGTGCGCCAGCCCCTGAACACGGGCAGCGCAGTACTAACAACCTCCCTTCCTCGCTCATAGCCTTGATCCACGACGCGCGGGCCTCATCCCCCGCAGACAGATACGACCACGGAACACGCACGGCGGCAAACGACTCAGCAAACCTCGCTGCCGCGGGCAGCGCCAGATCGACAGCTTCCCCTTCGATGCTCAGGACGACGGCTCCAACCTTAATCCCCTGGTCCTGCACCCTGCGGTAGAAGCTAGGCGACAACGGAGTGGCGCTGTTGGCCCACTGGCCCTTCAGGACCTGCGCACCCGCCGTAACGAACGCGTGACGGGTTGCGCGCGAAACCTCCCATGGCGTTATCACACTCCCCACGCCAGTGAAATCGACAGCCTCGCTCAAAACGGCAACGTGATCCGCCGGTACGGACGCGAAGGCGAACCTCTCCGTGGCTACGGCGCGGGACAACAGCGCCAGCTTGCTATCAGGATGGGGCCCGACCATCGCCCCTTCTAGCGCTTTTCCGACGTCGGCTGCCGACTCCAGGATCCAGTCATTCGCGCCTGCGGTGCCGCTGGTGACAGCGGCCCGACGCGCCGCTCGCCTGGCGCGAGAGGCCCTCTTGGGCGCGAGCATAGTGCGAAGCTCCGTGGTTTCGACTAGCTCCACGTTTCCGTCCTCGTACACCACGTCGAAAAAATGGCGGCGGCCCTGCCTGCCGGCATAGGTGGCCACGCCCGTGCGCGTGTACTCCTCCTCGCCAGGGGGGCGAACGACGCTGAACACGCGCGCTCCCTGAAGGTCGGCAAGGAACTTGGGCGGGACAGGAGCCTTAGCAGCAGCCTTGGCGTTATCGCCAGTTGAGTTGGACTGAACGGGCTTCGCATCTACCTGGGCAGGCGTGACACCCTTGTCAGCGCATGCCGGGCAAACCCACGTGCCCTCGGGAATGTTGCGGAGGGGTGGCTTTAGGCAGTAAGTGTGCCAGCCCGCACCGCAGTTATCGCACAAAAGCATCCATTCCTCCCCATCGGGCATACGGCACACCTCGCAAGAGTGACTAGCAGTTGGGCGCGCTAAGCGCGGGTCTACAACTTCATCGCGAATAGGCAAGTGGCACGGAGCACAGTGAGTGACATGCGCCTTTAGGGTTTGGCCGTCGCGGCCTTCCAAGACGAGCACTCCACTAGCACGCACCTCAACCACGCGCAAAATGTGGGGCTGAGCCCTGGGCTCGAGCGTGGTGCGTGAACTAGTGTTGCGATAGTACACATAGTCTCCTACCTCAAACTTACGGATTTTGGGGTGATAACCCCCGCTGCGCATGGCCGCGTAACGTAGGGTGTCGCGATGCTGGGCAATCAACAGGTTCTCACCAGCCATGGCCATGTTGCGGCGCATGGCCTCCCCTCGCACAAGCAGCGACTCAGCCGACAGTTCTGGCGAATCAAGATCTACTTCATTCTCAAACCTGGGCTTGACCGCGGGCGGAATGGTGGGCTGCACGCCATGCAGCAGGTGGTACGGGCTGAAGCCGGTCGCCCTCTGCACGGAGCAGTTGTAACCCAGCATGATGTACGGCAGCTGCACATCCCAGTCGTGGTCCGACCGGCGCTGTGCGGCCATGCGGCGCAGTGCGCGTTTGCATATCTGCACGGAGCGCTCGGCCAGGCCGTTAGCTTGGGGATGGTTAGCAGACGTCTGACGATGGTCAATGAGCGAATCAAGCAGCAGCTGGGCGAACTCGCCCTTCCACTCACTACCCTGATCGGAGCAAACCTCAGCGCACGCGCCGTAGCGCCCCAAGATGTGGTGCGCGAAGGCAAACGCGGTGTAGCTGGCATCCTTGTACGGCAACGGGATGAAAACGGCGTATTTCGAAAAATGCTCAACACACACCATGACATACACGTGACCGGACTGGGAACGCGGGAACGGACCGCACAGGTCGACGCCCCACGGCGTTCCTCGGCGGGTGACAGGTCCGGCAGATGGGATCCAGAGCGAAGATAATGCATTGCGGCTTCATCCTGCCAGATATCAGGGAACCGAGCTGTGCTCTCACAGAGCTCATCAGCCTCGGCCTGTTTCGCAGCCGCGAACACAGTTGACCATGATTGGGGCAGCGCACTGCCAACGAGGGGTCTAGCCAGACCCACTCCAGATGCGCACGCCTTAGGGCCAGCAGCCCGTTCGGTATAGGCGGCGACTTTGGTTAGCGAGATTCCACTCGCGACTCGACAAATGGCAAGCACGCTTTGCGTGCAGAACAGGTCAGGGGCCAAGCCAATGGCCCTCATACGCGCTTCAGGCGACAAAACAGAACACCAAGTGGCATTAGGCGGGTAGCCCATGGCTTTTTCCCGCTCAACAATAGACAGGGGCACCCGGTCGCCGTGAACAGGGTCACAGACCAAAGTACGCATGCTTGAGTGATACGGGCGGCTAAGGCTCGGCGCCACGACAAGGGGCTCGCCCTTACGGTTGACTTGGAGATAGTCCTCGCCGGGTGGCGACGCGCAGCCAGCGGCAAAGCGCCCCGGCTCGAGTATCTGTTGGAGGGATTGGGCCGGATCACGCTCAACCACCGATGACACGGCGGACAAGATGGGTGTTGTGGAAAGGTTGGTCCAATGGGTGGAAAGCCGGTGGGCATGTGAGCCAAAACGCGCCGCGTCCACGACGAACGGCAGCCCTAACGCTTCAGAGACGCGCTTTTCAGCGGCTGTGGGATCTATCCAATACCTGCGGCTTTGCTCACAGACAAACATATAAGCAGGAGGACGGCGCTGTATGCTCTGAAGCACACGTAGAACGCGCACGGCATGGTCAGCCAAGCAGGTGCCGGGCTGGAGACCACCCGGCCTCTTGGCGAGGTCATGCCAGCACCAGCTGGCGAAGACAAACCATTGATTACCATCACAAGCGTTGGACAGGAGAAAGCACTCCTCATCCACGTCGGTGAGCGACCGAGGCAAGTCCAACCAAGCACCCCTCCACGCCTCAAGTGGCAACAGCTCGGGGTATTCAGCGCTTAGCTGGTGAAGCCGCGACGAGACAATATGCGCGGCCTCGGGGTCCGGCTCGGTGCACAAGTAGCGATCAACTTTAATGCCATTACGCAGACACGCCTCTAAGCCGGCGCACATACCTCCCAAGGCCTCGTACACGGTGACACCTTGTGACGAGAGGCCTTTGGCAAAGAAACGGGCTGGAACAAAAGATTGGTTGGGTGCGGTTGGGAGATCAAAGACCCGTGGGTCACGCGCCTCGGCGGCTCTAACCCACCCTGCAGCGTTGCGCAAGAGGGCTTGCCGCTCTGAGCGGGCCAAAGGCTCGCTCTCGGGAGGCACGTCAACCGGGTCGGTGGGCAAGCCTAAGCTGCCCATAAGCCAGCCGTCGGGCATGGAACAAAACTCGTCGGAGAAATTGGCAACCGGCGCATGAGATGCAAAAGACACACGCGAAGCCAGGTAGCTCGCGCGCGCGTGCGACAGGGACAGAGTGGCAGCACGGACCTGGGCCACGTCCTCGTCCAGCTGCGCACCAGTGTTGTCTGTGCTGGACTGGATGGGGGCACGGGACAACAGGTCGGCGTTTTGGTGCTTGACGCCAGGGCGATGAATCACCTCAAAATCATACTCCTGCAGAATCAACGCAAATCGCGCATACTGGCCCGTTAGGCCATCCGCACCCATGAGGTACTTCAGGGGCTGGTGTCGGTCACCAACTTGAACTTCGGCCCACCGAGGAGGTGGTGCCTGAACATCTTAACGGCCCAAACGGCGGCAAGCATCTCTCCCTTGTAACTGCTGTAGTTCTTCTCATGCTTATTGAGGGAACGGCTAATGCAAGCGCACATGTACTCGTTCCCGTCGTCGTCCAACTGACCCAAGACTGCCCCTATGCCACGGTTCGAGAAGTCCGTGTGTAGGATGAGGGGCTTGTCATAATCTATGCGACGCAAGATCAAACCTTCCTTGACGAACACTGCCTTGATGGCGTCGTACGCAGCCTGCTGGTCCGGGCCCCAGACCCAGGGCTCGTCCTTCTTCAGCAGCTTGGTGAGGTCAGCCGTGAGCTGGCTCATACCAGGAACGTAGCACCGATAGTAGTTTATGAAACCAAGCTGGGCGCGCAGCTCGGACACGTTGGTGGGCGGCTGCAGCGACATAATGGCAGCGACTTTGGCGTGGTGGGGGCTTATGCCTTGAGCAGTCAGGTTGTGGCCTAAGTACTCAATGACGTCCGCCCCAAATATGGACTTGTCGGGATGCGCGCGAAGCCCGCACGCATGCAGCATGTCAAGCACGGCAGCCACGTCACGCACGTGCTGCTCTGGCGACTCACTGAATATAAGCACATCATCAACGAAAGACACGGCACAATGGTCCAGGCCAGCCTTGCCTATTTCATAGTCCATCACGCGCTGGAACTTAGCGGAGGCGTTCTTCAAGCCGTACGGCATGCGCGTGTACATCATCAGCTTGTTGTCGCACCAGTACGCCGTCTTGGGCTGGTCTGCAGGATCGATGGGAACCTGGAGGAAGCCCTGGCGCAGGTCAAGCTTAGAGTAGAAGCGAGCTTTGCCGCAACGTTGGAAGATATCCTCTGGACGGTGCAAACCGTAACGGTCCGAGCGGGTGTGATTGTTTACAGGCCGGTAATCCTGAGCCATGCGGTGGTCAGTCCACTGACCGGTCTCGGGGTCCTTCTTAGCGGCAATGACCGGGTTAACAGCACACATGGTTGGACCGCGGTGCTCCACCACGATGCCCGACTTAACGAGCTCCGCTGTCTTCTCCGCAATCACCTGCTTCTCCTTCTGCGAATACCGCCTAGGGGGCTGTACGACAGGCCTATCCGTATCTAGCTCAAGCGTAAACGGCCCCTGATCCCCCGAGTAACCGGGCAATTCCTCCATGCTGTAGGCAAACGCCTTCCCCTTGCGCTCGCGCACGACCCTCTGTAGGGCCTCCGCGTCTGACTGATTGAACAACACGCTGTTGCCCCATATCCACCCACCGTCCGCATCCTTGCGGTATCGCTCGTAGCCAGTGGGCGCCGACTCACCCTCCGGGGTGAATGAGCCGACGGAGGCGAAGGCCATAGAGTGGCCGTGCACACGGCTCCAGTTGTTGTAATCTCCAGGCTCACACTGCTCCCACAGCCAGGCGCCAGGGACTGGAGGTGGGCGCGCGGTATAGCCGGAGCGCTCAAGCAACACAGCACCAGTATGCATCAAGTTTGACGAAACACCAACACCCTCAGAGCCCATCACGGAGCCCTGCACAGCACCGGCGCTTGCGGTGAGGGTAAGCAGCAGAACAGACACAAGGGTAAAGGACGCAACACATTTCCACGTTTTGGCGGGTGGCATTATGCGCGTGGCCGTGCGTGGCGCAGCGGAACGAAGGCAGGGACGCTTCCGCTTGCCTTTCCTGCGGTGAGGGGAGCGCTCTTCCCCAACGCGGGCCTGCTGTGAGGGGTGCGAGAAGATGCACGCCTGCTCTACAACAGCGTTCGCTACGGTGGCGAGAGGCTCGCCAACGCGCGTGCGCAGCGCGTTGTACGCGCAAACGGCCGGGCTCACCACAATAGTTGCCAACAGAGAGCACAGCACCGCCATGATGAACCCGAAACCCGAGCGGATGGGGGCCGTGAGCCTGCCCACTGCGTAGCGCATGACGGAGACCACCCTCTTGACCGCCCGCCCGAGTTCCCCAAACCGGTTAGCCTGGGTGACGTCGTTGTCGGCGCCCACGCCGCGCTCTTGGGCCACCGGCGGCGGCTCGTACTCGTTGCGCGCGGACTGTGTCGGAGCGGCAGGCGAGGCGCACTGGGGCAGCCTGCAGTCCTGGCTGGCGCCCTGCTGCGGGGTATCGTGGGCAGCGTTCTCGAGGGAGGGCTTCGTCACGTTGGCTTGCGGGCATCCCCCCCCCCAGCTCTGAGCCGGAAGGGGAAGCGCTGGCGACAGACACGCAGGCGACACGGGGCTTGGCCGTGAAGTGCACCTGGGCGCTGTGCGGCGTGGGCCTCATGGGAATCGTGACCTTGTAGTCAGGGTGCTCAATGAAATTCGGGCGAAAGTGCAACATGGGCTGCGGGTATGAGTCGAGGCCGTCGCCCAGCAGCTTGGCCTGCTCGTTTCCGACCAGGAAGTTGAACAGCGTCGGCTTGATGTCCGACACTAGGGTGAGGGTTAGCGGCACAGCCGTCTCGTGTGGCGTACCTGGCAGCATCACGAGGGAGAGGCCGTCCGTGTCCAGCTCACCCAGCACCGTGCCACCCGTGTCGGTTGAGGTGGACAGGCGCGTGCTGGTCGGGACCACCGGCAGCTTCAGGGTGTGGGCAACCTCAGCGGGAATCACATTAACATCAGCGGCAGGGTCGCGCATGAGGTCTTTGGCCATGAAGTGGCCGTCGAGCTGCCTGATGCAGGCGGCTCCAGGCGGGTAGTAGTACATGCCGGGCTTCTGCTGCAGGTAGTTAGCCGCGGCGGGATTGGCCGTAAGGGCCTGGCCGCGCTCATGCACGTCCATCTCAGCCAGGGTGCGTGGGGGCTTGGACCCCGCACCGCTCACCTGGTACTGCAGCCCCTGGGGCGTGCGAAACTTATCTGGCGGTCTGATGCGCGAGGTGGCAGCCGCAGCCGCCTCCGAGGTGCCTCCCGCACCGGCGACGGGCCCCTGCGAGCTGGTGCTGGGGCTCGAAGGGCACGAGGGCAGCTCAGAGGGGACACACTGGGTGCCCTTGTGGGCGCGGGTGCTGCCGTCGTCCGCCTCGCTGCCCTGGGCCCCGCTACCCGCGCTGCCTTTCACGAGCGCGAGCAGTTCGGACTGCATGGCCCTGCGGTATTGCTCAAGCAACTCGTCTATCTGGGCCTGCACCTCCCGCCGGGTCGGGAGCTGCTGTGCGGGCTGCTGTGCGGGCGCGGGCACGCGCGGCGGGTAGTCGCTGCCTAACGGCGCGGGCTCAAACGATGTGGGCACGGCCTGCGAGCGCAGCGTGGCCATTGCCGTGCGCTGCTGACCCGCGTTGTCCTGGCCCACCGGCATGCCGAATGCAGTGGTGGGCATGCGCTCCCAGTACACGGACGAAAGGGGCACCGTGGGCGACCCCGTGACGCTCATGGCGTGCCTGTGCTTGGCCTGCGTGGCGCACGCTTTGCGCACCTCTCTCTCATCTCTCTCATCGTCGGTCTCTGAGTAGTCGTCTTCCACGACAGCCTTGGCGGCGGCGGCCGCCTTGCCCTTTTTGGCGCTCTTGGCCTGATTCTGCTCAAACAGGGCCTTCAGCACGGAGCCAGGGGGCTCGTAGTTGGGGTGGGCCAGCTCAGGGTGCTTAATCCAGCAGCCACTGTCGTCGTGGCCGCCGCGGCCACAGTACGAGCACGGCTCCCGGTCCCGGTACCTGCCCCGGTCCCCGTCGCGATCCCGCGCCCGGTCGCGGTCCCTGTCCCGGTCGCGGTCGCGCTCCCGGTAGCGGTCCCTGTCCCGGTGGCGACCGTTGTCGCCTCCCTGGCTGCGGCTTGCACCTCCCGTGCGGCCCGAAGCAGATGCGCCCGTGCTGGACGATGCGTGCGCGCCGCTGCGGTCGCCACCCTCCCCCTGGGACAGGAAAGCCCGCAGCTGCTGCATTATGCCCTCCAACTCACCCCCACCCTTGGTCACGGCGGCGGTTCTTGACTGGCCGGCCCGCCGCGCCTCGCAGTCGACGGTGTTGTGGGTGTAGTTGGGGCCGTGCAGCTCGCAGTAGTACCTGCCCGTGCCGCGGGGGTAGCGGTCGCGGCGGCGCCGCTCGGACCCACTCTCCTGCGAGGGCTTGCTTTCGTGCGCGGGGCTGGCTTTGGGCGCGCGCGGCTCCTTGGTGCTGTCTTTGGGCGGTTTGCGCTCGTGCTCAGACAGGTTGTTCCAGACCACGTCGGCTTCCTCAGCGGTCTTGGGCAAGCGTGCGTACCACTCGGATTTGGGGATGGCGCACAGCGTGCGCTTGACGGGCTCGCCCACGGCGGGAATGAGCCCATCCACGAACCGCTCACCCACCTCATACTGGCTCACCCGGCCCGCCAGGCCCTTCTCCGCGCGCATGAGCCTCTGCAGGAACAGGCTGGGCGGGTCGGAGCCCTGGGCGGCCGTCTTTATCTCTGCCAGGAGAGCTGTGACGCGAGGGGTCTCGAAGTGCTTGTCAAGCAGCGCGACAAAGAAGTCAAGCAGCTGCTCAGCAGACAGGACATTTTCCTGCACATTGTAGTGGGCGGCAGCGTCCGCGAGCAGCGTCGCCTTGTGCTTACCGTACCACGTCTCGTACGAGCTGTAGCGCACCGGAAGTGCGTCCAGCACAGCCTTGGCTTGGGCGGCGGTGTGCGCCGCGCCGCGCTTGATGCGCGGCTCAGTGATGCACAGGTGCCTGACGTCCTGCACGAACCTGTCAAGGCCCTTGTAGTGGAACGGATCAAACGTGGGATAGCGCGTTGACTCCATGTCGTCGTCACTATCGCAGACAGTGGGCACTAGGGGAACGGCTACTGCACCGGGCTCTTCCGGCACGTGAATGCGAACCCCTCCTAAGTGCTGCAGGAAAGCAGTCCAAGCGGGCGGACCGGTGTGCCTCCCCCTCACTCGCACGGCGCGGGGCCGAAAGTGCCGAGTGCTGCTGGCTGCCCGCACCGGACTCACTAGACGATGGACGCCTATTTAACCTCGCTATCAACTGCGCGGTCTCTGCGTCGTCACGTGCCCTACTGGAACGCAACTGCGACGATGTGCCTTGCCGCTGCGGGTTGCGACGAAGCTCCTGATTAGGGCGAGGGGGCAAGCCTAAAGTATCCACGATGCTTACACGAGCTAGGCAGTCTCGCAAATATGGCCAGCAAGGGTCTCAACGTGCGCGTGACGCAACGTGCGCGTGACGAAGTCTGCTACGTGAACTCTATACTCAGCGAAATGACAACTATTGCGTGACTATAGCCCACTTCTCGGGCAGTACGATCGCTCTCTCAGCGCAAGTGCTCCTCCTCGTCGAGGCCGCACGATACAACGGCTCCCCTAGTTGGGGCAGCACAGCTCAGGCTCCCCTAGTTGGGGCAACCCGCGAATAAAGGCTCCCCTAGTCGGGGCAACACCACTCTTTTCAACCGCCTACTGGCTCATGCCACCCGCGGCGTTCTGCTGCGGGGGCAGGGCGGGCACAAACGATCCCGCGCGGAACACCGGCAGCCTAACCGCGTTCCCGCCCGGAACGCTCACGGTCGCGATGCCGACCGGCTCCGGCAGCTGCTCGCTGGGTGCGAGCTCGTAAATGACGACCACCGGGTTGTAGTTGGCGGTGCGCGGAAAGTAGTTGTTGCGCACCGGCAGGCCCTGCTTGGCCTGCTCGTCCGAGATGGGCGGCGTGAGCGAGCCAATGAGCCTGTGGGCGACGGGCAACTTGCGCTTATGGTCGCCGCCGTTGTTAGCAGGATACGGGCGCTTGTTGCCTCGGCTCTGCTGGCCGGCCGTGATAGCCGCGATGCCCGTGATAAGCGCGAGTTGAGCGGCGGGGTCCACTGCGAACGGGTCGGGCACCACCCACCGTGTTAGACGCGATTAGATCAAGAGAAAGCGCTTGTCAACGAGCGGTACGCTACGAGCTGAGCAAGTCGCAAGGCCGGGATTCTGTGGAGCAGCAGCTCGCATATTGCCAGCTGGCCGGTCCACGCCGCGGCAAACAGGGCCGTGCAATTGTGGTCACTCCCAGGGGCGCAGTGGGTCAGGAGCCACTGGCAGGCGTCCAGACGGCCGGCATTGGCAGCCGCGCAGAGCAGCTCGGCCTCGTGGTCGGGCGCTTGGACGCAGCCGGCGAGGCGCAGCGCGAGCTGCAGGTTGGTTACCACGCCGCTAGCGGCAGTGAGGCAGAGCAGCTGGTGTCGCTGCGCGAGCGTCAGGTGCGTCATGGCCCCGGGGGCGGCCCAGCGGGCGGCGAAGGCCCATGGCGGGACGGGGTGCGACAGGCGTACCGTCGCGAACTGCGGGCGCCCGCGGAACTGCGCCGAGGTGGCTTTATCGACGAGGCGCAGTGCGCAGGCGACGACGTTGGGCGGGAGGAAACGGGCAAAGCGCTCCACCAGCTCTGGAAGCCAAACCCGCGAGTGCGGAGGCGTCTCGCCTGCCATGTTGCACATCACAGCTAGTGCACTTGAGCACCCGCTCCCAACTTCATATTTGGAAAACAGGTTGGCTGCAAACAGAAAACCCCCGGACGAGCAAGTACACGGACCGAATTCTCTTTGGGTGTGTGACCATTATATAACCATTTGATAAGATATTCGTGCCCTGAGCCAAAACTGTAAACCGGCTTTCCACATGGGCCCAGCAACTCCACCTGAAGTGCAGCTGCTGACAGGGGGCGAAGGGGCAGCGTGAGCGTGAGCGTTAGCGAAACGCGAGCCCCGAGCTTCTCCCCTGCACCCCCGTGGACATGGGCGGCCATGAGGAAAGTGGAACTGGCGGAATCCACCCCTCTGTCTCCGACGTTGGGCTCGCCCTGCAGTCGTCGAGGATGTTGGAGGGGGAGGACCGACTGAGTTGCTCGGGCTTGGAGAGACCCTCCAGCTGCCCCGAGGCGGCCGCTGACCGTTGGGATGGGCATCCCCAGGTGTGGCGGCCCTACCAGCAGGCGGAGGGCTTCCGTGGCGTGTATCAGGACATGAGCCAGCCGCTGCCATGCTACTTCATCTCCTCGGGCCACAACTCCTACCTGACTCGCAACCAACTGTTCAGCGCCTCAGGCACGGCCACCATCGTCAAGGTGCGTCAGAGCCAAGGGCGGACGCTGCCAGGCGTATGTGTTAGGGTATGCGTGACGGAGTACATGCAATAGGTATACGATGTAGCTAGCAAAGGCATCATCCTAGCCGGCAGCCCGTGAATCCAAATACCTCCTATCGCGCCCGGCTCACCAGCCCAGCCCAGCACCCCAGCCCAGCAACTGAACGCTGGGCTGAGCTGGGTGTGTTGAAATAGAACGACCGATACGCATACGCATACGACACGCATACGCTTTCACCCCTGCACGCACACGCTGGGTGTGTGTGTGTGTGTGCGTGCAGGGGTGAAAGCAACCCGATAACATGTTACAGGAGTCCCAACTGACAAGTACGGCAACCCCGTGGCCCATCCCAGTTACCCGGGACCTGCACGTAGGCGTCCCTGGACATCCTCACGCTAACCGCCGCCTCGTCGCCTGCCGCGCCCTGGTACCGTCCGCAGTCGCTGCTCGCAGGCTGCCGCGTCATAGAGCTGGACACGTTCAACGGGCCTGTGTGCAAGCACGGCGGGACGCTGACCAGCTCCGTCGGTGTGCAGGTGGGCACTTCAGCACGGCGGGGATGCGCGGGGCGCCCGGGGGCCACGGACCGGAATGGGCCGGGCTGGGCCGGGTTGGAGCGCTCGGATCTGCTGGGCGACCCGGGGGCCACGGACCGGACCGGGCCGGGTCGGATTGGAGCGCTCGGTTGCAGGCTCATGGCGACATGCGGTCGAGTTAACAACGAGCATCTTGCTAGGGTGGTAGGGTAGGACGGTGGGACGGTGCATGCGTCGGAGGCTGGGTCGCGAGGGCGGGTGCAAGCACGGGCCTCACTGGCACTGGTCAGTCTCTGATGGGTGGTGGCCACATTGGCGCCCGCCGTGGAGGCAGCCCGCCCGTTGCAGCCCTGGCCCGCACTGCACGCAGAAACGTGTTGCCGCGCGTTGGATGCGCCAGGCCGGCTAGGCTGGCAGATGCCCGGGACTGGCCACGCGGGCAGCGGGGACGTGGAACGGAGGAGAAAAATATCGCCCAAC
>LSYV01000011.1:2738282-2754766 GCA_001584585.1 Gonium pectorale | reverse complement strand
CTGGGCCCTGCGGCGTCGGCGGCGCTGCGACGCAGCCTCTCGAGCCGCTGCTGGTAGAACTCCTCATCCGCGTCGTCGTAACCTGCGTCGTCTGCAGCATCACCGTCGCTGGCGTCGGCGCTGAGGGACTCGCCGCTGCTGCCGGCGGAGCCGCTGCCGTCGCTGCCGTCGCTGGAGTTGTAATCCAAGTCGCCGTCGTCGTCCGGCGCGTCGGAGGATGAGGGAGGCGATGCTGGAGGCGAGCCATCATCGTCGCCGTCGCCGGCCCTCCTCCGGCTCCGCCGCCGGCGCCGCTTTTCCGCCGGCTCCTCGCTGCCCTGCCCCGCTTCGTCTTCACGCCCCTCCTCGTCACCATCCGCGGCTCCGCGCCGCCTGCCGGTCCCGGGGCGCGGCCGCCTGTGGCCGGCTGGCTTGGCGCGGGGCAAGGTGGACTTCCCGCGGAGGCCCTTGCTGCGCCCCGCCTTGCGCCCCGTGGCGGCCTGGTGCCAGAAGTGCGGTGCCACGCGCCGCACGTCCCGCTCCTGCGGCCAAGCGATGCCCCATCAGTGTGGGGCATAGGCCACATCAGGCGCGGCGCATGGGGTGGCATGAGACGAGGGGCGGCGAAGGATGACGGTGGTGGGGCGTTGCTCAGAGCACGTCACACCAGGGAAGCCCCAGGGAGGGCACGCCGGCAGGCGTCAAGTCAAACCAAGCACACGCCCGGAGCCCGAACCCTGCAGGCAATCCAGGCATCCCCCAAAGAATCAACCTTCCCCTCTGCTGATCTACCACCCCCGGCCAGGCCCTGCACACCATCCCAAACCCTCCACACCACACCAAACCCTCCACCCGCGGGCGCCCACCTGCTGCGGCAGCTGCTCCAGCTCCATGAACTTGGCGGTGCGGCGGGCCGCCCTCGCTTCCAGCGCCTGCCGCCCCGCCTCCTCAATCACCTCCCCCACCGGCCGCCCGCTGCGAGTGCTGGTCGCAGCCGCCTCCTCGGGCCGCAGCTCGGCACGACCCAGGTGGCGCAGCGACCCAAACCCCGTAGCTTGGAAGCGCCCCGCACCAGACGGCCCGCCGCATCCGCTGCCCCCGCTGCCCCCACCGCCGCCACTGTCGCCGGGCCCTGCGGCTGGCGGCGCTGCCGTCGGCGCATTCTGCACCTTGCGCTCGAAGCCCGCCAGCCGGTCAAAGGGCGTGAGGAGGCCGCGCCGGATGAGCCGGTCCTTCTCCGTCTCAGCCAGGGCCAGCCCGCCGGGGCCGCCTGGCGCGCCCTCCCCGTCGCCGGCCTCGTCCCCGTCCACGTCCCCGTCCCCTCCGTTGAGTTCAGCACCGGCCGACGCCGCCGCGGTTGGGGGCTGCATCCGAGCCTTCTTGGCCGGTCGCTGCCGGCCTTCGCTTGGCTGCGAGGGCGCCGCCGTGCCTTGCCAGTCAGCCAACGGCGGGGGCTTGCGGCTGGAGGGCCCCGCGGGAGCCGAGCCACCGCCGTCAGCGGTAAGCACTTCACCGCCCGCTGCTGCCGGCGCCGGCGCCACCACCGTCGCAGCTGTGGCGACAGTCGCGGAGGCGCTGGCGCCCTTACGCGCCAAGGCCCTGGCGCCGAAGCGCGGCCGTCCGGGCGCCGTCGGTGCGCTGCCGCTGGCCGCGGCGGCCGCCCCCGTGGCGGCCCCTTGCTGCTGCTGCCCTCGCAGCCTGTGCAGGCGCTGCCGCTCCGCCCGCAGGCCCGACAGCCGGTCGCGCATGACCGCCAGCTGCAAGCCCAGGTTCCTGCAAGGGGGACAGCGGGGTGTGGAGATGCAAGCCAAGCCTCGCTGCATGTCGTACAGCCCCATGCAGCGGCGGGGAGCCCCAGAGGGCTCCGCGGCGCGACGTTGAGAGGCGGAGAAGCGTGCTGGCCGGATCCGGTCCGGTTTTGCCGGCAGTCGCGTCATCGGCCCTGACGCAATGAAAGCCATCCGCTGAACCCCGTAACACCCCGGCGCCGACCGCTCAGCTGCTTAGCCCACTTACGAGGCGTCGCCACCGGGTCCTGGCAGCTCTCCCGCCTCCGTCAGGGCCTGGGTGCAGTGGAGCGGGGCGTCACCAGTCGCACGACAGGGGCCAAAACGCGTGGGCGCAGCGCAACAGGCTCCTAAGGCTCTGAAAAGTCAACGGGTAAGGTTGAGAGGCCAAAACTTCTCCACCATGAACTGCCCAGGGACCAGCGACCACCGTACCGTACCTTGCGCCCGTGCGCAACCGCACCTGCTCTTCCTCCGCTGCCGCCAGCGCCGCCTCCATCGCGGCAATCTCTGACTCCACGCTGGCTAGCTTGGCCGCAGTACGGCCCCGCTCCAGCTCACGACGGCCGCCGTCGCCGCCGGCTTCCTCCGAGCAGACGCCGGCTTCGGCTCCGCGTCCGCCTTCGGCCCTGCCATGGTCACTGCCGCCGGCGTCTCCCGCCCCAGTGCCCTCGCCTGACAGTTCAGCAGCGGCATCCAACGCCTGGAGCAGGAGCGGGAAGTGGGGGCGTCTCGTCGGTTGCAGGGGCGTGGGGAATCCCCGCAGTGCGGCAGAAGCGGATGCGATGCAGAAGGCCCGTGCGGGTGGATGACGTCGCACGTGTGTGCGTCACACCGCCATACCCTCAAGCCGACAAAGATTCTAACCCGCCCTAGTCCCCCATCACCTCTTTGATGACCTCGTCCTCCACTGCAGCCGCATAGCACGCACGCACACCCAACTCGGCCAGGCCGATTTCATCCTCCATCATAAATGTCAGAAATGCTGCAAGTAAAGCCAACCTTTAATCTTCAGGCAACATCTGCGGTGGCGCGCACGGCGCAACCTCAGCATCTGGGCATGGTAATCGCTGGAGGAGGACCGAGACACTAATCAGCGGTGGAGAGGTTACATAAGCTTATTCAGTTGTGCAACGCACTGCATCTTTCACGGGGTTTTGACGAGCGTGCTGCATTGCCGTGCACATCTGTTAGTAAGCTTGACGGTGCATGACAAGCCCACACCTTCGAGATTGTGCATATGTGAAAATGCGTGGGATGACACTAACACGACCGTCACCCGCTTGATGAAGTCCCTCCGTTTCGCTCCCGTTTCGCGAGAAGCATTCAGGCGGGCGTGTGATGGAGACTGACATGTAGGACGCCCTGTATTGCGCTTAGGGCTCTGGTCACGAGCTAATTGTGCAGATGGGCGGCACTGGTGTCGAGTGGTGAGTGCGGCCTCCATTCGCAGGCTCTGTCGCAGAAAATGTGGGGGAGCACAAAGGGGTGAACTTGCCCTCTCGTGATGTCGACGATGCCGTGAAGGTGGCAACCTGCAATTGCCTCGTTTGAGGACGTGACGGTACACGGTACGCGTTTCAGAGGTGCCATCGGACGGTTGCTACATCAGGAATGCTTATGAACAGCTTCTCCAGGGATCTGCGCTTGGCCTCTTTCTCCGCCGATGCAGGTCCGGCGGCCCCTCTCCTCGTGAAGGCGACGCGGCGGCAGCGCCTGTGGGGCCCAACGCCCACTCAGCCGGCCTCCCAGCACGCCGGCCTCGCTGTTTGCCCGGCTCGGGTCTGATCGTGGCTACGGCAGCCACGGATCCAGGGATCTCACGCTCCGCGCTCGTCTCCCTTGGGAGCGCTGCCCGCGGAGCACATGCGGCAGGCAGACGCAGAGCCCAACCCAGACGCGTCGCATGCGCGCTTGGCAGGGCTATAGTACTCACACAAGCGGCACCTAACCCGACACGCACCAACGCCAGCTGGACCCCTGTTCTACCCTCGCCTGTGGCCGGCCCGAGTGCCGGCCCCAACTCCTGACCTCCTGCCTCCTACCATTTCCCCGCCGCCTAATAATCCCAAGCTTTTAAGTCTCCCCCGGTCCAGCCTCCCCCTCCCCTCCCGTCCCTTCCCCGTTGCACCCTCAAAGCCCATCATTCCCCTGTGTCCACCGCCCCCATCTCAGTCCCTATGGGATCCGCGCACCGAAATTGCCCGTCCACCACCGATAAGATCGGGTGGTCGGGCCCAACGCCATCCCATCCCCGCCGCGGCGTGCCCAGTTCCGCAAAGCCCTTCAGCTACTGCCACAGCTCCAGCATCGCACGTGCTTTGGCCACCTCTACGAGCGGCTGGACATCCTCGTGCGGTGCGCCGGCTGGAGCTGCACCCTGCTGGGCGCCCGCGTGCCGAGTGGCGGCCCGCAGGCCTGCCCGGGCCCTCTACATGGCGGTCAGCGCCGTCAGTGCTACCACGTGTGTGCGGTGTTACATATCCGGGCCGACGCTGGCCTCGGGCGCTACCCGCCCCAACGCGAGACCACCTCAACGCCGCGAGGCGAGGGGTGTGGGGGACCGCTGTTCCCCCTTGCTCAACCAATAGAACAGCCTGCAGTCCTATGCAACTGCAGCTACCCTGCAAAGCCCGCCGCGGTGCTGCTCCTCTGTTCGTCGTCCGAGCAGCTGCTGCACACCTAGGTCCTTGCCGCACGGGACCATGCCCCCCGGTGTGGTGCTGACCACGCGTTTCATAGCAGTCCAAACAAAAGCATGGGTCCAGATGGCCCGTTAGCCCGAGATACCAGCTACAAGGCATGTCCTGAGAGGCGCCAAGCCAGTCAGCTCGCCACTGGCACTCTCACATGCGGCAGGCAAACGCAGAGCCCAACCCAGACGCGTCGCATGCGCGCTTGGCAGGGCTATAGGACACACATAAGCGGCACCTAACCCGACACGCACCAACGCCAGCTGGACCCCTGTTCTACCCTCGCCTGTGGCCGGCCCGAGTGCCGGCCCCAACTCCTGACCTCCTGCCTCCTACCATTTCCCCGCCGCCTAATAATGCCAAGCTTTTAAGTCTCCCCCGGTCCGGCCTCCCCCTCCCCTCCCGTTGCTTCCCCGTTGCACCCTCAAAGCCCGTGTGTGTATGTGTGATTGCACGACAATGTCCGGCCGACGCTGGCCAGGGGCACAGCCCGCCCTAACGGAGACCAACGTAAAAAGCGGAGGGCGACACTGACCCAAGGGCCCCTGAGGGACCACTTTGAGCCCTGGTCACAAGGCAGCCAACATGCCTGCCTGGAAACAGAAGCGCCTCCCGTTCCCCTCAACCAAAGCGAGCAAAGGCCCCAGGGGAGCCAGTCCAACTCAGCTAGCATTGGGGTGTGTCTTTGCGTGTAACGCGGAGCGCGTTGATTTGTTATGTCCCCGGGGATCCTTTGAGACGGATGTCCTCGAGGCCGTGCAGTTGGAGGCGGATCCGTCGTTCGGCGCTGCGCACTTTGGAACACCCTCCTTGCCCTGCGTCAGCAGATGGTCGGCACCGGATAGGCGCCGGGGTGTGTTACGTAGCGACACGGAGTGCAGAAAACAGGTCTTAAATTTGGCGAGCAAAGGCATCCTTTGTGTGTGGCCGTTGACGTGGACAGCGCGTGGACAGCAGGCAGCCGGTAAAGCCGGCGACCAGCTTTGCCACACTCGTTTATTTGGACGAGGAATTGTTACAGGTAGAGAGGGGAGAAAGGGCGCAGACGACGGGAGGGACACACAGCCCTCCCGTGACGAAGAACCACCGAAACCCTGCCCTAACTACAGCGCACCATGGCAGCCAAGACCAAACACCGACGGCGCACACAAGAAGAGAAGGAGCCCTGCACCTAAAGACCACAGAGCAGGAAGGCGAGACGACGAAAAGAAAGGAGGAGACTAACACCAGGACAGGAGAGAAACAGACGGAAAGGACCCGCGGAGCACAGACAACAAGATAACCCCCCTCCCCTAGCAATAGCCGGCAACCCGAACCCCTACCCCCCCCTGCGTCCCGCCGAAACAGAGCGGTAAACGGCACCTGCCCCAACAGGGGAGCCGCACCTCAAAACACCCAGAACGCACCACCCATCAAGAACCAACCACACCCCCCGAACCCCAAGACCAGTCACCAAACACAGCGGGCACCCTGCGACTGAGCGCGAGGCCTGCAGGAGACCACCCCGCCACGGTGTACCGGTATGAGCCGCTTGCTGCCCCCTGGGCCGTGGCCGCCCTGGTGAGGGTGCAGGCAAGACCCATGCCGCGCTGACGGCGCTCAAGGCGGCGTCCAGCGGCATCTACTGCGGGCCGCTCCGGCTGCTGGCGTGCGAGGTGTGCCGTGAGCGAGCGGCCTCCGCAGCGGGCTCAATGCCGGGGAAAGCCAGGGGGGATGGGCCGTGTGCGCACCGGAGGCACGAGGTCTACATCCCCCTTGGGATCGTTTCCCCTTCTTTATTAACCCCCTGGCAATTCGCTCATTTGCTCCTCGCTATGCCCCAGTGCCCATTGTTTCCGAACGGAAAGGCACGCGCAACTAGCCTCAAAGGCCAGTCGGAATGTGGGAGTGCCCCTAACCCCTCATATCCTCCCGCTCCGCCCTTCAGGTTGCGGACCGGCTTGCGGCAGAGGGCCTGCCCTGCCGCCTGCTGACCGGGCAGGAGGTGCGGCCCGCGGCCTGGCCCGGCGGCAGGCCGGCCAGCCACACCGCGTGCACCATCGAGATGGCCGAGGTGACCCACGGGTCGGTCGGCGGTGCGGCCGGGCAACCCCCCTGGAAGTGGCCGTGCTGGACGAGATCCAGATGCTGGGCGACCCGCCGCGGCAGGGCGTGGACTCGGGCGCTGCTGGGGATGACGGCGCGGGAGGTGCACGTGGCAGGCGACCCGGCGGCACTGCCGGTGCTGCGGGCGCTGGTGGAGCAGTGCGGCGACGAACTGCAGGCGGATGGCGGATTGAGAGGGTCGGGGGCAGTGGGAAGGCGGGGGAGGGGGGTTCGGCCTGAGAGGAGGGTATCGGTATCAAGACGGTGGGTGGGTCCAATGGGACGAGGGTGGGTCCAACAAGGACGGAATGATGAGCCCAGTGAACCGCAGCAAACGGCTCTCCGTGACGCGTAACAGCACCACGTACATATGGCCCGGCGCCAAGACATCTTGTGCGTGCATGATGGTGTTGCTCTACAGGGTGTCGCCCTGTGGTCGTGGTGGATGGGGTTCTTGAGGTGAGTGTAGTTGAGGGCGATTTCTAAGCACGGCGCACAACGGTAGCGGTAGGCGTCGTGGACCAAGGGCCCAGAGCAAGGTAGCGACCGGTCACGCACGTCGCAAAGTGCAGGACGGCGGCACCCAGCGGTGGTGCTGGGCAGTGATTGTATGATCGGCTGCTGCGGCCCTCTTAGCTGCTGACTTGTGACACCCGACGCCCCGAGCAGCGCAGCGCCTGGCAGTCTGCCACGAACGGATGCCAGAACTACAGGCTTTGCGCATGCGTTTGGATCTTGGAACATACACACACTGCACTGGACCAGGACCAAATTTTGCTAAACGAGCCAACCCAAGCACGCGTGTATGCACGCAAAGTCAATCGAAGCCGCTCGGTGACTGTACACGATTCTGCAAGCGATGCCATGCACGATAAGCTCACCCTCTAGGTGCTGCTGCAAGAGTGCTGGAGACAGCATCGCGCGGCGCACTAGCGGTAGCTGGCCGCCCCAGAGCTTGGCATCCCACTCCCACTCCCAGCCCGCTGCCTCCCAGCGGCTCTCCGCCTGCGCTGCCTCCCACTGCGCCGCCCGCTCCCGCCACAGTCGGGCCTGCCCCGTGAGGGCTGAGCGGCGGCGCCCCGCCCCCACCCTGGGCCCCGCACCTCCCCCGCCCAACGCCCCTTCTGACCCCGACCCTGCCAGGAACTCGGAGAGCATCGCATCCACGTTGAGTACGCAGGGCCGCGCGGCCGCCTCCTTTATGAGCAGGCCGCCCGGGGTGGACTCCTTGAGGGCTGTGGCAGGCGGCAGCACGGCGTTCTTGGCAGCTGTGGGGCGCGGCGGGCGGAGCGGATGCACCACCGGGGATGTGACGCACCCCTCGCTGGCTTTCCGGACCTACACCGCTCAGTCTTACCTGCCATGACTTCGGCGTTGGCCACCAACTGCGCATCGGGCGCCTCTTGCCACAACGCGCAGCGGTCCAGCGCCAGGTCAGAGGGCGAGTGGGATGCCACCCCCAGGAAGGCCTTGTCGAATGCCGCCTTCAAGAGCTCCTCCTGACCCAACAGGATCGCCACAAGGCCCTGGCGCTCCTCGCAACGAAGGGAGAAGGCCGGGTCGACGTCAGAGGCGGCGGCGCGGCCTGTGGTGAGGGTGGCGAGGGAGGTGACGTTGAGGCCGGAGGGGAGGCCCGCCAGGCGGCGGCCGCTGGCAGGGCGTCCGGCGGCGCCCTGGCCGCACGCCGTGGAGGCGCTGCTGGCGGCGGCGGTGGGCTGGGGCCGGTGGGCTGGGCAGCAGCGCAGCTGAGGTGGGCCGCGAGGCGTCGCCGCCAGCGCCACCGCCGGGGTGGCGGAGAGCGCTTTCGGGCCAGGCATCGCCGCCGTCGCCGTCGTCGTGTGCATACCGACAGCGTCGACAGGCGGTCCCTAAAACACGGTCGAGCCGGAGAGCCCAATGCACACCCGGCATTACCGAGCTACTCAAGAGACAAGCAAACCTAGCAGGCGTAGCAACGGGGAGTGGAGTGAGCGGGCGAGCGGGGCAGGAGTCAGAGCGTACCAAGGTCAGGGGACAACCACCCCTGCCACACGGGGTGATAGTTCCGGCCGACGCTGCATTCCCGGGCACAGGCCTGCACAGGTACGGGCCGGCAGTGGGTGCCACCGAGAGCTTTGGCTCCTCAATCGCCGGCGGGCCCGTGGGGCGCGGTACGCTGTGTGCAGGCGGGACGATGTCGGCGGCACCATTCCGATGGGCTGAAGACGTCGGGACGCTGCCACAGCCATGGCGGCGACGGACCGCCGCCCGCATGCGGCCTGCGGTATCCAGGACTCCCGCGAGCCCGTGAGCGACGTCGGGACTAAATCGAGCTCCACCCCCCACGCAAACGTCCAAGGCAGTCAGCTGAATCGCCATTCACGCCACCGAAGCTACGCGAACAAGTGTTGTACACCGGCGGAGGGTGGAGAGGATGGGGACAAAAAAGGCGGGAGGCAGAAGGCGGGCCCTCAGGCAAAGGGCATTCCTCAAGGCCCCTACCTCCCGCCCGCAGTATCTGGTTGGCAAGTCCCGCCGCTGCAATCAATCAGTCCCCGTGGGCGCCCAAGGCACGACGCCCGCGGCCGCTGATCCCGTTGCCTGCGCACCGCTTGTTGGCGGTTGCCTTGCCGCAGGTCGGGTGCGCCGCCGCCTCCCCGCGCGCCACCGCCAGCTATTGCTTGAGCCGCTCCACCTCGGCCTGCAGGGCCGCCCCGCGCCGCATGTAGCTGCCCTGGCGCAACCCGCATCGTAGCGGACCTCGCGCATGCGTCCTAAGGATGGGGCAGAGGGAGGCGTGGAAGGTCTGAGAGCACAGGGTTGGGGGAGGAGAGGAACCGTGCCCAGGCGGCGGGCCGCATGGACTTCCTGTACCTCGGGAGCTTCACCTCAGGACCAGATGGGTGAGGGGAGTGGACCGGAGAGAACGCGTCGGCGCGTCCCAAGCGAGCGGTTTCCGTCCTTACAAGCGTGATGAGCAAAAGCAGGAGTTAAAGCGGTATGTATATGCTTATCATGCTAGCGTGTTTGTTGAGGTGCTGGGTCCCTGTGCTGGTCCTTTTGCTGGTTCCTTGAATGGATTCGACAGCCACAGAAATTCGACGTTGCGCAATGACTTTTGGCGCGATTATAGACACTTGAGTAAGACACTTAAGCAGAGAGGCACTTCCTTGGCAGCAAAGGGCTACATGAAAGCAGAGGGGTTTGTTTGAGGTGAAGCGGATAGGTACTTTGGAAGACTGGGTATTCTGGAGCTCATAATCGGAGACGATGACCTAAAGTTGTCTCTTCACGGGCGCAACAGACGAGCTCGCAACTGGCATGATGGACAAGCGGAAGCAGGCAGGCAAGTGGCGGTACTCTGCTGCTTGGCGCTTGGCTGCGTTATTCGGTCGCTCTTCCGGTTGGCCCTGGCTACTGCCTGAGTAGCGCCTGGTCCCTCTGGCCCCTTGCGCAAGTGACCAGCCTTGGTGGCTGCTGCTCATATGCAACGTGACGTCCATTACGACAATTTTCATGTGTGTTTGGGGGCGGGGCACACACACCGGCAGGCAGCAGGGTGGATTTGCACGGTCGTGCACCTCTGGGTGAGTCACCGTGCGTGGATGGGTATTGGAATACGCTGTTTGCATGTCCAACCCGGTGTTGGAATACGCTACTTGCATGTCCAACACAATCCGCTGCCATGCAGGCCAGTTGTTGGGGCCGACGACCGCAAACGCCGACGCCCTGGCGTCCATGGTTGCGGCCAAGGTGCGGCTCGCTTGCTACCTCTTGTGTGACAAGTAGGGGTGAAGGCTTCATAGAAGCTTGGAAAAGGTACAATGCATACCGGCCGTGACATGCAGGTGGGAGCTTGACACGCGTGCGGGTGTCACGGAAAAAGGGAAAGAGAGGCTTGACTAGCACCCTTGGGCGAGGGAATGGCCTCCGGATACCCCAACCCGTGCACCCATCGTGCAGAAGGCGGGGTTCGCAAAGGATACGAGTAACCATGCGCATGCAGCTCATCCAATGCATACAAAGGTGCACCCGACGTGTGTGGTGCGAGTTGCAGGGTTCGGGGGCGATAAGGAAGGTGGGAGATATTGGCCATTGCAACCCCCAGAGGCAGTAAACCGGGCAATCCAGCGGCCAGGCGCCTATCATGGCTATTACATTATGTTACGGCATTGATTGGATTCAAGAGGAGGGCAGTTGGTGGCTGAAGGTTTGACTGTTGTGACTGTCGCGAAATGCTAACGACGCGCCAAACAAATTATATTAGGTTTGGCCCACTACTGCAGTTGGTGCGCACGGACGAACGGACGGACGGACGCAGGCACGGGGTAATCCCAGGGGGCGGCGCCCCCCAATGCCGCTTCGCGGCGGGGGCTCCGCCCAAAGATTGACACGACCATTCGCTCACTGACCTCACCCTCTCCTACCCTCTTCACCACTCTACAGCCCTCGCCGGCTCTTGGACAGGAGACCTTCCGCCGGATTTCTGTCATCGCCTCTCAGTGCTCATCCGGTGTGTGCAAGACTGTTGAGCGCATGATGCCGGAGAGGTACAACTACTCCAGCTGCTGCGCGGCGCCGTGCTGCCTGGTTCCGCCACCGACGCCATACACGCCAGAGCCGTTCACGTGGCCGAGGCCAGATGATCAGGATGCGCCCGAGAACACAGTCAGCGCCCTCAAGTGGCTGGAGGAGAACCTGGTGCCTGAAGGTAGGCAGGGACAAAGGGTTGTAACTGCACATGGTATGAAGTTGGGGTCCATTGGAGGCACCTGATAGGGTCGGGGTAGCTGGAGACAAGAAAGGAGGTGCATGGGAGTGCATGGCCATGGCTTGGGGAGCGGGAGGGATGCTCGATAGTGGGGCCCTGAGGCCAATGAGAGGCGGGTAACCAAGAAGCGTTCATGAGGGGCTTCCATGAGGTAGGAGACGCTAAACGAAAGGCGTTGCCCCAGTTTTTGGCCTTTCACCCCGTCTGACCCGCTCCTCACACAGGAGTGGTGGTGCTGCCGGTGCAAGGCGTCCCCTGGCTGGACCGCACGGTGGACTTCAGCCCGACCACCAGCATCACTATTGAGTCCTCGAAGACCGGCTACATATTCGTAAAGGAAGCCACATGGACAGACTGCCAGGTGCAGTTCGGGGCTACGGTTGAGGGACACGAGTTGCGTGTGGCCAACGGCTGCGCATTCAACGCTCTGGAGTTCATGCTGCCGGGCATCGTCGGCATTTATACGGCCACCGCAAACACGGTGACAGCGGGGGTGCTGAAGCTGCGTGCACAGGCGCTGCTGCAGTACCTCGCCGTCAACGACATGCTGGGCTGGCCTACGCGTAAGTGCGCCGAGCGAGCCCTTGAGTCTTCTGCGGGGGATGGGCGGCGAGCCCAGATCCACCGAGCCGAAACTGACCAGGGACTGTGACGTAGTTTGGCTCACGGCGTTGTCAGACCTGACAAAGGAAACTAGCAAATCAGTTAGCACCGACCGGTGCAACAATCTCATGCCTGCCGGCCTCGTGCTGCCGTGCAACCGGACAATACGAACGTACACAGACGCTTGCCATCCGAACGCAGGAAACCTTGGTTTCCGCTACTACGCTACACTTCATATGGAAACCATCGTGATTCCTAAATGCTCCCTGTCACTTGGGGTCATACCTCATACGGTGTGAGGGCGACGCAGTTCCGTGTAACGTACTGGCCAACATAGGCCAGCCTGACGGCATTTTGATTGTCCGTGTATGCCTCGCTGATCCTGCAGGCGACGTGGTAGTGGTGTACGGTGACCTCCGCAGGCATTGCACAGTTCACGCCGGCCGGAAGGACTCGGAGGACCGCATGCCGTCCCTGCATGTGGCGTGGCCAGCCAAGCCGCGCGGCAGCACAGCGACAGAGCATGCTCCTGTCACGAACGCGGCCAGCAGCTCCGGCAGTGTGGCCGTTGGCTTCATCCGAGCGCTGCTCTGCACGCCGAGGACTGTTGCAGCGCCCAGGCCATGGCCTTTCGGTGGGGCGGCCTAATGTTGGGAATAGCCTTCGGCACTACGTACGTCCTGGCGGGCCTCCCGTACGCTGCCATGATGCCGGAGCCACATGCGCAGGACAGAAGCAGCTGTGGCTAAGCCAGGGATTGCGCCATTGCAGGATGCTCAAAACTAGGACGCCGGAAGGACAATGGCTGAGGTAGCTGCAATGGACTTCCAGGGACAGCGTTCTGGGACTCGGCCGCCTTTGATGCGAGTGCGTCGGCACCTTACGGCCTGATTGCTGACATGATGCCTCGTTTCTCGTTTGCGCGGCCGTGGTGTGCAGGAGGCGCGGCGGAACCTGCTGGCGACGGCGGCGAGCAGGAGGGCGAGGGGTCGAACCGCTCGGACTCCAGCAGCGCCTCAAGCGACTCAGACGGCGCTGACGGGGACGAGGGGCTCATGGAGGCGAGGATGGACAACATCAGCGCGCAGCGCTACATTTCGGTGCTGAGCGTGCCGGAGGTGTACGAGGGGCTGGGCTTCAGCGCACCGCCCACGTCCTTCACGCCGCCGACCAGGGAGCAGTACTTCGACAGCTTTGGGTCAGGGTGGGCCCCACGGCGCGCAGCAGGCGCCCGGCCGTGATGAGACTCGCGGTGGCAGAGGCGGGCTGGCAGCGTTGCCGCTGGTGGCCACCGGCTGCAGGCCAGGCCCGCTCCACGGTCCGACCGCGGGTGCTCTTGGCGCCATGCCACAGCGCCGAGCCAGCCCAAGCCCGCGCCATTGCTGCTGGTCACTTGCGGCTCAGTACCAGCCCCTGCAGCCTGCACCACGCCGTGGTGCTGCCGCTGCATGCACGGGGTAGTGACAGCGCAAACAGCCCAAGCCGGCCGCCAGTCCATGCTTCTGGCCGGGCTACTGCCGTCTGTAGGGTTTGGCAGGTGCAGTAGCCAATGCGGGTTCGCAATATTGGAGTAGCCAATGCACCACAGTGTTCTATTTGTGACGGCATGTGTTCAACATTGTCCTCCACCTACGCCCTAGCTCTGCACTGCGGGGCGTCAGTACGCCGATGCCGGTGCTGGTTGGCTTGCGGCACTCCTCACCCCAGAGTTTTGAGCCCTACTCGCCTGAGGCCAAGATGGCGGCTGCCGCGGCGCCATCACGAGGGGGCGGGCAAAGGGGCGATGGTTTACAGACGCGCTTTGGCTGGTAGGGTGGGGCGTTCTGGGAGGGGGAAGGGGCGGAGCCGTGGAGTGCATGTGTATGGCCATGACTTTTGGTTGCAGAACGGGCAGGAAGCCTGCTGCTGCTGACGCTTCATCACCACTCACTGCTTCCATCGCTCTGTCAGCAGCTGATGAGGGGAGTGCTCGCTGTACGTTCAGATGTCTCCTGAGGGTTATTCAGGGTCCCGTCGGTCGGGGATGCCGCTCCTGTAGAAAAGCTATCCATGTACGTTTTGTTAACGGGCACGACGCCAGCGTAGTACAACGTGACCTACTATACTGGAAAGGGTGCGGATGCTTCTGTGTGAGGACCGGACACAGACCGTGGGACGGCACGGCTTGTGGCAACTTGCGCCGGGGCCATTGCGTCTGCTAGATACCTTCGGTGTTTTGTTACGTGTGCCGGACGGTCCTTTTTCGAGCTAATCTTAGACGTTGAAGGGTCCTGTCGGCGCTTCAGTAATGGCCGGGTGCGACGCCCGCATGACTGCTATGGCGTTCAAGTATGGCCGATCTGAACTCCGGAAGCCAGGTCTTGAGGCCCCACGCGCCGGACAAGACGATTGATGGGCGGAGTTCCGGGGTTTCAGGCGCCGTCGCCGCAGCAATCCGGTCAAAGTGGTGTTTGGAAAGAAAAACAAGACCCCTGCGTATGGTTTTGTCGCAATCTTCTTGCAGCGTTCCGCAGCGTTGCGGGGTGATTATGGCGCCTGCTATGTTGTGCTTCCGCCTGGAGCTGCACATGGGGCAAGGGACGGGCAAGGCAATGCCGAAGCCCTCGCCACGATGACAAGGGCCCTGCCCGCGTCAGGCGTGGTGCGCAGCGTTTGGGCTGCACTACTAGGAGGAATGCTGCTCCCGTTATACTTGTCCCTGAAATGATGTTGTTAAGTGTACTGCAAGCATAGCTGGCATGTTGGCCGGTGCTTCCCACGTTGACTGCCCGCAGGTCCTTGTACGAGGAGTATAGATGGCTCCCCTGTACCTAATGCCTGAAATCCGTTCATTACATTACATATTGCAGCCCGAAGACTGACATTCACACGGTTTCTGCTGACGGTCCGTATCTGCAGCACACCCTTCTGCTAGACCCGGGAGCCCAGGGAGGGCGGAGACGTAGCACGGCCCATGATCGAGAGCATCCTGCAACTCTGTAAACGACTCCAAAGCTTGCACGGTTTGCACGTCTGCAGTATCTGTCAATGGTATTTGTGACCGTCCGCAACACTGCTTGGTGGGCTGGACTGGCACGATTGTTGAGTTCTTGTCGTCTTACCGGTACCCTACGGCACGTCAGCAGCAGTACATACATCAAATGCTCATATTCATTAGTAAGGGAGCGGAAAGAGGGAAGCCGAGACACAGAGACACACCTGTAGGCGCAACGCTTCCAAGAGGGCGGGCGAAGGACACGAGCAAGCGAGGGGCCAGCGGTAGAGCAACCTGACATGACGTGGTGGATGGATGGGTGGGAAACAGGGGCGCTGTCGTCGACGCTGCCACCGGTGTGCCCTGCGGTTACGCAACCAGTGGGCACCCAGCCTGCCAACCCGGAGCGCAGCGCCAGCGTCACTTCAGGTTTCGAATTGCGGCACGCCTTAACTGGCTTCGCCGCACAGACCACTGCGCCAGCTGTACGGACTATAGCAGCCGGCAATGCAGCACGGCTGCACGTTATAACAGTGGCACTGAATCTTGTGGAAGGTGTCTGTGCTCCATGCGCCTTGACACCCTCACTATCCCCAAGGTGCCCTCAGCCCTTGGGCTTCATTGCCTTCTGGGCCTTACTAAGCCGTTTGCTGCATGTCCCTGAGGGCACCAGTCTGGTTGTCTTCGATAAACGCCCCTTCTTGCGGACATGATCAAAGAAAAATGAGAGTGGGAAATCGAATCGCACGTGTCCGATCCCATCTGCCGCCAATCGTGGACGGCCGCGGTAACGTCCCACAAGGCCCCTACTTGGATGTGATGCCCGAGCGCTCACTTTCGATTCATCAATATCGTTTTCGTAGTGCTCCTGATGCGTGGTGAAGTGTCAAGTGCTTCTGTGTGTGATGATTCGGTTTTCGTTTTGCACCACTGGCAGCACCCCTCGAAACGTGTACGAAAACGGCACGGTGCCGTGAGGACGAAATCGTCCCCAGCCAAACGAATTTCGTGGCCTCCGGAGGAATGGGAAACGTGCGGCCTGACGAATTTCCAAAATGGAAGATAGCCAGGCTGGCAATGATGGTGGTGAGACTGGATGGTGTCACGCAAAAAATCGCCTGTGTGCCCAGATTGTGTCCTGCCTGTGCTCACCCCTGGGCTGCCGTATGATGACGAGGCCCAGTTCAGCCCTCACTTCATCCATTTTTGGAAGAGGGACCCCACCTCCGGCCAACTGGTCAGCGACCCCGCCAGGGTGCCGCAGATCACCGCCAACTACTGGCGCGATGTCAGCGCCCTGCCAACGGAGACCGAGCTCCCTACGGCAACCAAGCAGGCCGCTCTGGCGGAGGTCATGGCGGCGCTGCGGGCCCATCCACTGCGCCTACCCGCAGATCCTGAGGGCGACCCGCGCACGGCCCCCAATCCACAACTTCTCCGTTTCAACCTAAGCCCAAGCCGTCAGACAGAGAAGCCGAAGGACTTATGAGGGAATAGCTTATGGTTGCTAGATCCCTTGAGTCCAGAGAGTTGACGCCGTCCGCATAGGGGAACGGGCGTGCAAGAGGGCAGCACGGCACTGCGCATTGCCCGAGTCCAGGTGCTCGTGCCGT
>LSYV01000011.1:2704781-2726570 GCA_001584585.1 Gonium pectorale | reverse complement strand
GGGGGGAGAGGGGGAGGGTGGGGAGGGGGAGGAGGGGAGAGGGGAAGGCGACGTGGCGGCGGCGGAGGGGGACGGGGCGCGCGCGGCGGGGTGTTTATTACGGAGGCGACGGTGGTGAGCGGCTTCGTTGCAGAGCGGGGCAGGGCAGTGTGGCGAGGGGAGGGCGAGGGTTGAGCGAGCATGTTCGGCCGCTGTTCATGGTAACGGCTACTTTCGGATGGTACACGCGGTCTAAAATGCAATGCCGTCTTGATCCTTTCCAATTTGCTATACCATAGTCTCTGGTGCGGAACGGTGGCTGGGTCACTTCACGCTGTGTTCGTCCAAGGGAAGCCGAAGCGGCAGCCTACGACCTCCGGACGATCCTGTTTCTAAGACGCCATCGTTTTCAACCTTATATGTTACTCGAGTGTTTGGTGCCTACGCCACCTACTCGTAGTTTAACACCGACCGACAGCGTGTCAGCGTACCGCCAGCCTTCGGGCCTACTCTCTTCCCCTCCCGACAGCTCGGCGCCTTTGCTGTGCGAGCCGATTCTGTGCCTAAACAATGTCAGCGATGCGCTTTTGTGCTTCGGGGGCGCCCTCGCTGGTGAGTCCGACGACGCGCAAGATGTTTCGCGCGCTCTGGGCCCCGAGGCTTACCACGAGCGATTGCCCTGATGCGTGAGCGGGGATGCGACTTATCGCTGCAGGGAAGGCGGCCTGCATCGTGGGTTGGGGCGCTGCGCCCTACGACAGCCTTCTCCAACGTCTGCTACTCGTGTTGCTGCGGGGCCCTTGACCAGCACTGGGCATCCTGCTGCGGCGGACCATGCGGCCGGCTCTCTGCCGCTGCAAATGCCGCCGCAGCCAGACCATGGCAGCCCAGCGCAAGAGGCAAGCCCCAGCTCGAAGCCTCCTGCATCGGCGCCGCCTACGTTGCGCGGGATGGTTCGTGGCCTAACTGCCATAAACGTGCTCTTGACCGCAAACGCAGTCAATACCCGCCCGCAGCGTCGATGCCGCCCGCAGCGTCAAAGGCGAAGCTGCCGCGGGCAAGAAGGCACTGGGAGCCCCGCCCATCGCGCATGCTGCGAAGGGGGGCGCAAAGCTTTGCCTCGAATGCATGTAGGAAGCGAATTGAGCATGTTGGGAATGTAACCCGCCCGCCAGATCCTGGCGTGGGTGCTGGCGTGGTAAGCCAGGCATGTCTTATGTCCCCTGGAGTGGTGCAGGCTTTGTCGACTGTCGAGCGTTGTGCTTGGGGTGGTAGGTCATACCACGGGAACAGGGCATTTTGTGGGCATAAGGCGTGGTTAGGGAGGGTTTGGGCGTGGCCTTGTTCCTCGCCACAAGCCCCCTGTCGTGTAACCGCCATAGTCATAATGGAATGAGACTCTGCATACTCATGGTACGTCTCCCCCTCATAACCCGCTCCTGGGATACCCGCGGAAGGGCCCGTCGCGGGTCGCTAGTGCCCATGCTGGTCGTTGCGACCCTTTACGCTTCCGGGCAGCACTGGGCAGCCGCAGAAATCTCACAAAAACCTATCTAGGTTGTAACAAAGCTATCGGGGGCCTGGGCGCGCCTCTCGAGGCCTCTCTGCGAGCTCAGTGGGCCACAAACGACGCGCCGTTCACATGGCGAGCGTCCAGCGCCTCCACAAATACCATAGACTCCGGCTTTGATATCCGAGGAGACACTTTTCACAACAAGTAGCGATTGCGACACGTCGCGCAGGTGTAGGCGCAATATCAGGCCGGCCCGACCATCGCGAGAAACAGCCTCACGAAAGTCAGAATCAGCGAGCCCTGAGGGCCCCTAGGGCACCCTTTAGTATTACAGTACTGGTCGGAAGCGGTCCGGGCCGGTTCTGAGGGCTCGTAGGGTGCAGTTTGCGACCGTTACGGCCGGTAACGGTCAACCGCCCCCGAGTTGCACTCGCCTCTCCCCTGGCCTTCTCTGTGGTGCCGTGCACGCCGTTCGAGCGTGCCAACTGTGTCCCAACATACAACTCCGCATCCGGGGGCACCTACCGCAATGACGGAGGCAGGAGCAAGGCACCGAAGGCGGTTTGGCAGTTGGAGGTAAGCGGGCACCGGGTCACCAGCTTCATTGCAGTGTTTTGCAGTGTTTCCTTTTTCATGAGACCCGAGATGCACGCCCTTGCTCTTGTGTGGTGCAGTCTCTCCACATGAGCGGCATGCACACTCACGTCGCTAACAGCGTCTCGTCACCACGCTGCACGCTGCATTGCATACATGATACAACAACTATCCCCCCTCAGGATGCAGCGTCCCCGCTCGCACGCAGGCGAACACGGTTCAACTCATCAGCCATGTCAGGAGTAAAGTTGCGAGCAGGCTCCCAACTGTTAACCGGCCCATTTAACCAAGTACTCATGCACTTTGCGCTTGCATGCGTCCGCCAGCCCGACCTACACGCCGTACAGGGTAGTCCAGTACACGCTCAACGCTGTACAGGGCTTGGTTATGCATCCATTCCACAGGATCCGGTTCCGTCACATCCGGAGCAGCAGCATCTGCGCTTCGGTATTGCCGCACAAGCGACACATGGAACGTGGGGTGGATTTGCATATCCGAAGGCAAACGGAGTTCAACCGCAGCCTTACCGACCATACGTACGACAGGGTATGGACCAATCCAACGCAGCAGCAGCTTCTTCGGACCCTCAGCGCGCTTGCGCAGGTTCTTGGTGTTGAGCAGCACCAGTTGATCAGGAACAAAGCTCACATCCTTCTTGTTGCGGTTGTAATAATCCGCAGCTCGTTGTTGAGCAGCCTCCAAACAAGTTTTCGCCTCGGCCATGCGGGAGGCAAAGGAGCACACAAAGGCCTTAGCAGCAGGTACCGTGACCTCAAGATCTCGCCAGACAGGCAGAGCAGGGTGGAAGCCGTAGTTCAGAAAGAACGGGCTCTTCCCAGTGGAGCGGTTGACTGCGTTGTTAATGGCAAACTCAGTCAGCAGTCAAGTGCGTGTCCCACGTGTTGGGGTTCCGGCCCGCAAAGTTCCGGAGCATGTACCCAAGCGTACGGTTCATGCGCTCAGTCTGACCAACAGTCTGAGGATGATACGCAGTGGACAGATTCACGCGCAGCCCCGCAAGCTCACCCAAGGCGGCCCAAAACTTAGAGCCAGACTGAGGACCGCGGTCAGACACCACGTTCGCAGGAACGTCGTGCAAGCGTACGACATTATCAAAGAACAGGGGTGCAATTGCCTCAGTCGTGCACTTGGTGGTGGTAGGCGCAACATGCACCATTTTGGTCAAGCGATCAACCATGACCAACACGGCGTCGTATCCCCCCTCAGTTTTGGGAAGCTCGACAATTAAGTCCATGGACACAGAGTCCTAAGGCCGTTTCGGAATGGGCAGCGGTTGCAACAGGCCCGCAGGCTTACCGGAGGTAGCCTTGTTCCGTTGGCAGGTGTCGCAGGACAGCACATAGTCCTCTGCATCCTTCGCCAGCCGTGGCCACCAAAAGACGCGGCGCACAAGCTCAATGAGGCGCGTGACCCCAGGGTGCCCATCAAGCGGGTCCGCGTGGAATTTGGCGAGGATGTCACGCCGTAGCTCAGCGTCGTTCGGTGCAACGATCTGGCGGAGGCCCTTGTCTGCACGGAGCCATAGACCGTACTGCAGGGTCAAAGGGTCAGTGTTGCGGCGGTTAGCAAACCAAGCATTGGTCGGAATGGCACGCTTGATGCGATCAGCGAATGATTCCGCCGTCAAAGACTCCTGCACAACCTGACGGGGGGTGACGGCCGTGAGGATTGCGGCATGCAGGGAGGGATGCCGGCTCAATGCGTCTGCGATGTTGAGGGAATCCTTCAAGTACTCCCATTCAAAATTGAAGCGGGCCAGGTATTCCATCCACCGCGCCTGGCGGCAGTTCAGCGTGGGAACACCTTGCAAAAAGGTGAGGGGATTGTGGTCAGTTTTGAGCACGAAGGCGCGTCCTTCAAGGTTACAGCGCCACTCCTTCAAGGCATTCAAGACAGCCAGGAGCTCTTGTTCGCCCGTGGTATAGTTGCGTTCGGCATTGCTGAACTTCTTGCTGGTAAAGGCGACAGGACGGCCATCCTGCAAGAGGACAGCACCGGTACCACGGAGAGAGGCGTCAGATATTACCTCAACTTGAAAGGGTTGGGAATAGTCAGGGAACCGCAAGATCACATCCTCACAGATGGCGCGCTTAATGGCTTCAAAGGCGGCCAGGCACTCAGGCGGCCAAGCAATGGGTGCAACAAAAGCACCAGCGCGTGTGAGGTTGTGCAACGGCGCAGCAATGGATGCATAGTAGGAGTTCATGCAAAGAGGCGGGGCCGTTTTCTTTGGATCCATCCGTACCCCATCGGCGGACACAATGTGCCCAAGGTACTCCACCTCAGACCGGGCCCAGTGGCACTTGGACAGCTTCGCGTAGAACTGCTCACGGCGCAGGATAGCGAAGACGGCACGGAGGTGTTCAAGATGCTCCTCCAAAGTCCGCGAGTACACCAAGATGTCCGAGTAGCAAACGACAAAGTTGTTAATGTACGGCCTGAACAGGCGGTCCATGCAAGCCTGAAAAGTAGCGGGCGCATTGGTCAGCCCGAAACTCAGGACAGTGTACTCAAAGTGCCCAAAGGGAGTGTTGAAAGCAGTGGTGGGAATGTCAGCCGGATCGATCCGGATCTGATTGTACCCCTGCTGCAAGTCAATGGAGCTGAAAAATGTCGCTCCTCGTAGGTTATCAAGGAGATCATCAACGCGTGGCAAGGGGTAGCGGTTTTTCACAGCGACCGTATTCAGCCCCCGATAGTCGATGCACATGCGTAATGTGCCGTCCTTCTTGCCAACAAACAAGATAGGAGCAGACCAAGGTGACGTGCTGGGACGAATCATACCCTTTTTCAGAAGGGACGTCACTTGGGCTTAGACCTCTTTCAGCTCCGTGTCGCTGAGCCTGTACATGGGCCGCGAGACAGGGCGGGCTCCAGGCACGAGCGGCACAGTGTGATCAACCGGGCGAACGGGTGGCAAGCCAGGAATCTCCTGGAACAAGTCAGCGTACTCATCAAGCAGAGCACGGACCTGTGGGTCGGCACTGGCATCCGTCACGGTGTCAGGTACCGCATGGTTTGCACGCAAGTTAGGGCGAACAAGCAGCCCATGTGCACCCCGTTTCAATTCCCGGGCGGCCGCCTTGCGGCCAATGCGCTGAATATCCCTGGAGCGATCTCGCTCAGCAGAGCAAAGCGCAGCACAAGCAAAGTTCAAGCAGGGCGGGTCAACAGCCTCATCCACAACGGGAGCCACCGGAACGGAGGCGAACGGCACCGCATAGCTAGGGTTGTGCGTGACCTTAGAATGAGATTCCTTCTACCATTATTTCTAATGAGAACTAATTGAGAACATTAGGATGAGCATGATAATTTCGTGGCTATCTCGGGATCCACTGGGTTTTTCGGGCTGAAACTTTGGGGGCGTAACCGCTCAAGGTATTTCAGACGTTTCCAATATTTAGGGTGCGGAGACTTGGTACCGGCACATGTGAACCGGGAGGTGGGCTCCCTCACAATTCTAGGGCGCCCTTGGGTGGTATAAAAAGGCCAGTACTAAGGATGCAACACATGAAACCCATACAGGGGCCCGAACATGATATCAAACTACATTGTCGCCTTGTGCGCCGTGACAGAGGGAGCCACTAGAGAGCATGCAAGCCCCGCCTAAGCACCAGACCCGTGCAGGGGCCCGAGTACGATTCCCCTCCGCAAATCAGTGCGCGAGCCGTGACAGAGGGAGCCACTAGAGAGCTTCTTGTCACACGCCTTGATGTGCTGGCTGCACACTTGCGACGGGTTCTTGGCACTGAGCGTCTTCCCGCAGCGGCTGCATTGGAGCCACACAGCCTGCGCCGTGAGCACCACGTTAAAGCGGAACCACCACCACGCCCGCGACTTTGATTTTGCATCATTGAGCGCGTTAGCGTACGCCGGGGCGTCTAGCATCTTGTCGCCATGCGCAGGTTTGAATCTTTGACTCATCGGCTCCTTCGACTCGTGCGCCGGCCTTCTTTATTTGCTCTGACATGGCGCTTTTAATGGTTGTATCATAGATCAGTGCATAAATTTTGCGAATTTTCCGCTTTTTGTGGCGTTTCTCATGTGAATCCAACGAATTCTAACCCGGATCCAAGCTTTAGGAGTAGAATCGTACTATAATGCACTTCTACCCCTTCTCGCAAGGGATTCTCAGTTATAGGCGTATTTCTCATTAGAATAATTGTACGTTATAAAAATAATCCTAATGCCAGGCACAACCCTACGCATAGCACAGCCGTCCCTTGCACAGGCGCACAGAGCGCTTGCCGTAGTGAACAACAGCAGAGTACTGTGCCATGGTGGTGGACCCAAGGATGTACGAAGCCGCATCAGTAATTGCGGGCAGTACGTACGGCTTCACAGTTAGCCGGAGGCGTCCCACAGCAAGTCGCAAAGAGACCTGCCCCAAAATGGCCTGCTTACCTCCGTCGGCCAAGGTCACATGCGATCAACCGCAAGGCATGACACGAAGGCCAAGGCGCATGAGGCATGACAAAGGCCTCGGAGATGAAATCATGTGCTGGCACCAGAGTCGACCAGCAGCTGAAGCCAAATGCCAGCGACTTTCGCTTCAATCAGCGGCAGTCCATCGCCTGCAGCAGCGGCAACTGGCAGCCACACGGAGGAGGTACAGGGCTCCTCGGCGGCAGAGGCCGCAAGAGAGGGATGGTTATACCACACCTCAGCAGAGTGCGAGAGAGGAGGCAGTGCAACATGCGAGCCCTGACTGTCGATCCCGTTGAACAAGACAGAGCCCCGGGGGAACACATGCACCCGGCGCATACCCGAACACGGTGGCGTCCCACGCGTGACATAAGAGGGCTGCAAGAGGGCGACAGCAGTGTCAGGGTGACGGCGTTTGCACTGGCGGAACTGCTCAAGATTAGCATGCAGTTGTGAACGGGAGGAGGGGGCAGACCAGACAGTGTGGCCACCAAGGTGGGCCACAGAGAGCGGACGCGACAGCTTCCCAAGGTTACTCAAAACCCGCACAGCCTGCGCAGGCGTCAAAAAAGAAGCGTCGGCCAATCTTGGACTGAACCAAGTCAAGAACGTCTAGCCGGACGGCGCGGTGCACGCGACAAAGTGCGACCGACCGAACACATGGTAACCTGCCCCCAATGCAGACCTGGGCAGCCCCCTAGTCCAGCGCCTCCAAGTCAATGTCCGCGTCAGCAGCAGCGGCAGCAGCAGCAGCAGCAGCGGCGGCAGCTGTGCCCCTTGCCCTTGCCCGGGTACGGGCGCTTAGGAGCCGGGCAATGCTCATGCTTGTGGCCTAATCTGCCACAGCCGTAGCACTTTATGCGCGACAAGTACTTCGACTTGGCGTCGGTCGCACGCTGGGACGTGTCAGCCCCGCCCGACCCACCGGTCTTGTGCTGCTTCGTGGGGTGCGTGCCGCCATGGGCCCCGCCTCGCGGAGCAGCGGAGGCGGCAGCGGCCTGAGCGGCCGCCGGGCGTGCCACCTTTGCCTTCTTGGCGGGAGGGGCCGCCGGCTCGTCGCGGTCCGCCTGCCGGGCAACGGAATTTGAGCGGAGGGCAGTACGGGTTTGGCGTGCGGCAAGAGCGCGAGCCTCCTGGTCAAGGGCAAACTGCACAAGAGCAGAGTAGGACGCAAAGTCCTGGCCAGCGTGGTCAGCAGCGCACGCAGAGGCAAGGCGTTCGGACATGCCAAAACCAAACCAGAACATGCGCTCCGTCTGGGAAACTGTGGGAATGTCCGCCATGACCGCCTCAAAGCGGCTACGGTATGCCGACACAGACTCCCCAGCACGCATGGCATAAGCTTTGCTTGTGAGCTTCAGGCGTGCCTCCTGCTCGGCAGAGCGGATCATAGGCGCAAACGTCAGCAGCAGGTTGCCAACCAGCTCATCCGACGTGAACGAGGGCCGTGCCAAGGACCACTCGTCGTACCACGCGCGCACCTCGCCTTCAAAGGCATTGGCAAGGTGGAGGCGGCGGTACGCATCAGAAGACCCCCAGGACGCGACGTCAAACAAGGCGCGCATATCCCGTACAAAGGTCCGCACACGTGCCGGGCGCTTCGCGGTCTCAAGCTTATCCCATCCAAAGTAAGCTTGGGAACCGTGACACTAACCCGCACAGCGTCAGCCGTCAGCGGCGCCACGGTGGCCGGAGCCGAAGGCGTGGGCGTCGCCAAGGGAGCCGTCAGAGCCGCACCAGCGGCAGCCGCAGAGGCAGGCGACGGCGCCGTGACAGACGGTGCTGCAGGGCCACCAAGGGCAAGCAGGGGCAGTTCAGCAGGGTGTGGAGCAAGTCCGAGAGCCGCAAAGGCGTCACGGCGACGTTGCTCCTAACGGGCATCCATAGCAGCGGCAAACCGGTCCGCAAATGCAAGCAGCATGTCCGCGGGTGGCACAACATTGCGCGCATCGCCAGGGGCGGGACCTAAGGGAGCACCAGCCCCGGGGGGCACAGCCACGGGGTCAAGTCCGGGCGCACCGACCCCAGGGGGCACAGCCTCAGGCGGCCCTTGCGCAGGTCCCACTGCAGCAACAGCGGCAGGGGGCGCAACAGCGGCGGCGGCAGCAACGGCGGCAGGGGGCGCAACAGCGGCGGCAGCAGCAACAGGCTGTACTGCCAAGCCCCCAGCGGGCGGAACCGGTGCAGCTGGCAAAAGGCCAGTCGCGTAAGCAGCCGCATAGATCGCGTCCATGGCACAAAGCGAACAAGGCGATCACGCAAAATGCCAGCACCCTATGACCCTACCGAACAGGGCGCGAGCGGTGAGAGCGCCCACCAGGCCGCTGGCCGTGGCGAACCGCCGACGAACGGGCTGGCAGCGCAAAGCCGCCTAGTCCGGCGACCAGGGTCTCGACACGAACGGTCGATTCCGACGCGCCAAGGGAGTCAGCGCCAGCAGGGTTGCTGACAATCCCGGTTCCTACGCGCAGGGCTCAAGCACTGAGCACGGGCGGGAAGGAAACAGGGATAAGCAACAATGCGAGGCAACGGTTACACAGCGTTACCAGCGGCGGCCTGCAGGACCGAGTCAACGTCCATAGAAATAGTCGACATATCGGGGATTCACAGCGGAAGCCGACAGCCCCCAGGGAAGGCCGATACCAATTATAGTGTTGTTATAACGTTCCCCAAACCTATGGCAGCCGAAACGGCGTTAACCGGGTAATTCGGACATAAGTTCCCCCCTTGGGGGACGCCCGCCCCACGGCGCGGGCAGCAGTTGAAGCCGCAGCGGCGCAGATTTCATTCATGCTGGCTATTGAAGTGCTAGTAGTGTATTACAACTCTAGTTTGAGTAAGGCTTGAGTGGTACAGTTGAGGAGCCTTTGATAAAATAACGTTGCATATATGCCTAATGGGCAAACAGTGATGTTTTGAGAGCATTGAGGTGGTTGCTTTTAGAATTGCGGGGAGAGCAACCGTGGTTGCCCTCCCCGCACTTGCCCGAAAAAGGTCAAGGAACTGCGCGAGGACTTCTCTTATGCATAACAAATAGGTTGTTAGTGTCGCTTACGATAGAGTCGGAGATTTTCTGCCAGGTTCAAGGCGCTTCCTTGCACAAAACGTTAGTTGTGCAAAAAGGGTACCGCATACATGTCTGCTGACAAGCTACATTGCCAGATTTGAAGGGCAGAAACTGGTTGCCGTCCCGACTTGCCCGGCGGCCGGCCCCCCCATCCAAAACCCGCCCCCCCCCCCTCCAAAATGTATGGGACCGGCAAGTTAACACATGCGGATGGACACAGGGGTTGCCTAGCGGGACGGCCTTCTTACGGTGCCTATGGGAACCACCACGCGCAGCCATCCGAGCGGGCCCTTCCGTACCGCATGCATCCGGGGCAGGGCCATACATATCCGATGAGGGGTGAAGGGCGGGGGCCGGGGCCTGGATGGGTGGCTGCGGCGAGAAGGCTAAACCTGCCCCTAGCGGCACGGAGCTATATATTACGCCAAGGAGAATGCGTTCCCCATCCAACCCGCCGTGCAGCCATCCGAGCGGGCCAAGCCGTGCCCATACATACTGCGTCAGGGGCAGCGCCATACATATCCGGATGATGAACTTCACCCCAAACCCAAGTCCGTTATAGGTGGTAGTGAGAACTACTACCGGTTGATAGAGTTGTGAGCTTATATGTATAGCTCCGGCGATGGTAGGGATAACACAGAGTTCAACTCCGATACCGGTTTCATAGTGTAACCTTGGGAACACGATCCCAACTACGGTAAGACATGTCGGCAATCCAACTGAGTCTAACAACCAATGGTGTAGTGCGTCAATACGCCACTACCAAATAAAGCCAGCCACGACTATGCGCACACATGCGACATAGCCCCGTGCCGAGCCGCCCAACAGCGTCTCGTCACCACATGCACGCTGCATTGCATGCATGATACAACTAACAATTTTGTCCGCGCCCAGCAGGAGCCACACGCGTGGATCTCCTCCGTCACGCACGTCGGCTCGCCACGCAGGCAACTTCTCTTTTATTATTGCGAACAGCCTGCTGCCAAGTCCACTAGTGTAAATAAAAGGGCTGCCCCTAGGTTTGGCTCATCAGCCCTCCTCCTACATACACGCGGGGCTAGAAAGTTTACGTCCACAACGATCCAAAGTCGCCTTGCAAGGCATACAGTTAGTTACTGTTGTCTGGACAGCCGCAGAGTGCGTGCGGATACATATATACATATGCCGAGCCCGGCTTGCACACCTAAACTGGCGTTGTAGCACCTGATGACTGTTCTTGTTCCACAAGAGCCCCGCACTCATTGGCCGTAATAACGCTGGCATGTGACTTGTCAGCCCACTCCATCAGCAGAGGGCCAATGATAGCCATGACGGCACATGCGCATGTTATGGGCACAACTTCGCGAACCTGCAACCGCCGTGTACAGCAGCCCTGCACGTTCAACAGTTGAAGGTGGTCAGCAGCACATTACACCACAAGCAATGCCCCGCTTACTGCGCATGTACTGTTGCTCTGAATAGTTTCACATGCACCTTGGGGTTGAAGGGTTAAAGAGAGTGCAACTGCGGCGCCTGCCCAGGCAATGCGTATGCCGACGTCCGCCCAGTTCCGCCAAGAGAACCAGTCAGCTGCGGTAGTCCCAAACTGTAGTAGCATCATGCCGCCGGGCACAACCATGAAGTTGTTCATGAAGAAGAGTAGTAGCTTCAACGGGCTTTTGATGATATGCCTGTTCAACATGTATCCTACCAGAACATCCGAGATGCAAAGGATACCAACGTACACTGCCCCCCAGCGGCCTTGGGATACCACCAAGAAGACGATTGATGTAATGCGGAGGCAAAGCTGGCCTGCAATAGCCACACACATGCTGAAGAGCTGGTTGAGTTCACCCCGCAAGAGGCTGCGCTCCATGGAAAGCTGTGCTGCGGTGAGAGAGATGGAAAGTGCGCTGATGACCACAGAAGCAACAGTAACGAAGGAGAAGAGGCCTGTACTGAACATAACGTACAGTTGGAGGCCCAATTGCGGGAACGCCTCCATGGACGCCTCGCTGCCCTGCGCTAGAAAGACACACAGAGGTCACACCACAAACAACTAACGCCACCGACAAGAAACGAGCGAGCTCACCCGCAAGCCCAGAACCGTAAACGTGCTGAGGCGCTGAACGCGCTCTCCGTTGTCCCCAAGGTAGGCCTTCATGCCGAGTGTAAGGTGCATGCTCTTGGCTGACGTAAGCACTGCTGGTTGTACCTCCGGCGCTCTGCTTGGCATACTCTCAGGATGCACAGCGTTGGCTTGCTGCTGGCGGTGCGTGCGGCGGAAATCCTGGTATACCGCGAACATCAGAGGCACTTGCAGGATTTGCAAGAACGGGACTGCCCATGTGGGTATGTTCCACATGAATGGCACGTCACGGAAACCATGCTGAACGATGCCACTCTCCCGCGCGAGGGCATACCACTGCAGTGCAAGTACGTAAGGGCGGGGATTGATAGCTAGCTAGTTGGGCCGGGGCGGATAACTAGATAGCTTGCTTGTAGTGGGGCCACCAATATGGGCGGGCGGCGGTAGTACGCAGGGCGGGCAGGGCGAGCGACAGCTTTGCAACTCCTCACCCTCGTGACTGCAAGGGCTGCTACCACCTGCGCTAGCAGTAGAATCGCGAGCCCAATGTAAAGAAGTGTCGCCAGGTGATACGATGCCCAAGTAACTAAAACAAGAACATCCAATGCGATGTCCAGCCAAACAAGGACTGCATGTAGGACGCTCGCGTATGGCTTAAGGGTGGCCATGGTAGACTGCGCCAGCCACAGCACCCTGAAGGGCAGAGGCGCCCAGTCACCATGATGAGCGAGCAGCTATCTTTTATACTCAGTATGTACCCACCCCAGGTGATTTGCGAGCGCGCTCAGTAGTCCCATGCCGAAGAGTCTTGGCGCGCGCGCAGGTCTATCTGACTCTATAAACGTGTACCGGCGTATGCATACATATGCACATGAAACTATATCAACCTTTAATGCGGGTGGCACGATGTGCAGTACCGTCGGCCTTATCCTCGAAGCGATCGATCGCTTTATAACTCTTACTTACTTCCTCGCGCTCCTTCCCTGCCTCGCTGCACTCGGGCTTCTACGAGGCCAACGCTGCCATATATTCTTTCCTGCCACCAATTTACTGGTACGCTTGATAGTCTATGCGGCGCGCGGCCAGCCGCCGAGCCATGCCTACCAAGCTTGCAACCGTGGACACCGCCGCACGCATGGAGAACATGGCAGTGATGCCCCCAAGCTGCGGACTGTCGACCAGGAAACTTTATACCGTCGACGCTGACTCGGTGATTGTTCAGACCTTCGCCGCCGAAGGCAAGGGCGAAAAGCATGCCGTTGCAAAGTCTATCATAACAGTAACTGTCGAGGAAGCCGAGCCGTGGCAGCGCTTTCCGTTCCTGCTCACCGGTTATCGCCAGGCGAACGCCAGCGTGAAGGAGTGCCTATCCAGCGTGTTCACTATTCACAACGAGACAGTCAACATATGGACGATGGTTTTGGCCCTGTTAATCGGTACCATCCTCTTCGGTGTCACTCTGCGCTTCGCGCATCCCACTGGGGTCGAGGCGCTGCCTTTTGTGGCGGTGTGGGTGGCCCAAGTCCTCCACGCGCCGTGCTCCATCGCCTACCATACCTTCATGTGCATGTCCCCTAAAGTGGCCAACTTTTGGCGGCGCATGGACCTCACCTTCGTCCTGGTGCTGAACCTCTTGACTACATTTGCTCTTGGCTACTTCACTTGGGGCCTGCGCGGCGTCCTGGTTTCATGCGCTATCGACGCTGTCATCGTGCTTGTGGGCATCTACAATGTCATGCACCTGAAGGAGGGACAGCCAGTTGATCGCGTCAAGGTGGTGACGCTCATTGGCATCAGCGCGCTCGGCTATTACGTCCCCGTCACCTACCGTGGCATTGGCGCCGCCATCAGCGGTCGGTTTTGGCTGGAGTTTGCCGCTGCGCTCCTGATGATCATCTGCCACTCCGCTGGCGGCGCCTGCTACGCACTACACTGGCCCCAGCGGCAGTTTCCCGTAGTCTTTGACCGGTGCGGGTTCTCGCACAACATCATGCATGTGGCGCTCTTCTTTTGCTACAATACTGCGTACCCGTACCTCTGGTGGGAGCTCACCAACAAGCATGCATGGGCTCCGCTTTGGCCGTAGATAGCCTCTTGGCTAGATGTCCCCTGTGCGAGTGTGTGGCGGGCAAGTGTGGAAGTAAGCCGCCGCGATCATCCGGAGACGTTAGTAGCGAGGCAGTGCCGGAGTGGTCTACTGACTTTCCTAAGCCTTGCTTTGTACCATTATCGGTTGTGGATGTACACTAGTCGGCGAGCGTGCGCTCGAAGGGCTGACAATGCGAACATATGCGGCGTGCGAGGATGGTGAAGCGCCTGCGTAACTCTATTGACGATAAGTCGAAGCAACGATAGTTGCTGAGGCACCAAAAATACGGTTCGAGCCGTTGCCTTTGCTCGGTGCGGTTAGGTGGTTATTGGTTGGTTTGTTGTGCGGCGTAGCCCCCTTTCTGGGCAAACGCCCTTGCACGGGAGAAGGTAGGATTGTGTTACTGTTATGTCTAGAAGTCCGCCGAAAGAAAGTGAGGCGGACGCACGTGTGCCTGGAGGAAGGAGTGGGCCGCTGGGATGACGTGGGTTGCCCCGAAACCTCCAACGGCACGGCCTGAGGTGAGGCCCTCGGGGTCTGCTCCGAAGACTGCCGTGCAGGGTTACGCACTATTGCTCCGAAGCCCGCCCTGACGTGTGCTGGCGTGGCTGCAATGTACTGATACGTATCTGTACTGCTGCTGACTGTTGAGACTGATTGAGGTGGGAAATTGGTGGGACGAGCATTGGAGGAGAATATAAGGGCGGGTGGAGCAGTGCTCGGGGCCCTGACCTCAGACTTGCCAAGACGCTTGACTACGCGTGCTACCGAGCAACTCCCTGACTGTCAAGGTGGCCGGATGAGGGCCGTAAAGACCCGTTCTCTGTTCTCTGGACTCCCCTATGTGTAACGTGTGACCGTCGCCTGAAGACCGAGCCCAAGTGCCGCTTCTCGACGCCGTCGCCTGCCTCCTCGGCACGTGCTGTGCCACCTTTCAGAGGGCTTGGATCAAGGGCGTGAGCGCCGCCCTATTCGCGCTATCCCAGCCCAGGCCCACCAGGGGGCTTTCCTCCTCACCAGACCCGGCCATACAGTTGCGGTCCGATACGCCAACGGGACCTGGTGGGAACTGGACTCCTTCTATCCCCGCCCACGCCCCATCGAACTGGAGACACAGCTAACAGGAAATCTGAACTGCATCTTCAATGACGACCCTTTCGAACCAGACCGTCCAGCCGTACCGCGCGACCTGCATACAGGACTGCCAAACACACGACAGGCACATCCGCACCCCATACCCACACAGCACGCCAACAATCTCGACCCGCCGGCGCCTCATGACCCCCGGACTGCAGACGGCGAACAGACAGAGACGGAGCAACAACAACAGCAAAACCAGCAAGCAACCCACCCCGCCCGGGCGCCAGTGACCCGACCTCAATCCAAAAGAAGACGCCCAGCACAAACGCACACCGTCCTTGCATACGTGCGGCGCGCCCTTGGCATCCCTGCTCGACAGACCCCAGACAACGCACCCCATCTGCCCGAGCGACCCCGTCAGATGCAACGAACCGACACAGGCCCGCCTGCACCTGAACCCGCTCAAAACACACGGCCCGCCACTAACGCCAGAAAACGCAAGATGGCAGAACGCACCCAGAAGCCACCAGCAGCACCAATTAACACAATCGACAAGTACCTGCGCAAGCAACCCCAACAACCCCACGTCCGAATCAACACACCAGGCAGCAGCCCATTGCAGGTGGTGGCAGTCTAGTGCCCTGAGGGCACTCATACACGCAAGCGCATCCACTCTCACTGCCAGAGTGTCCTCCGCAGAGCAGCCGCACAAGGTGAGCACGTGATTGTCTCTGGAGACTGGAATGCCGTACTCCGGCCAGAAGACCGCACCTCGTACGCGTTAGATGACGCAGATCGCCTTCACCAGCGCTTTGTTGCCGAAACGGGCCTCCAATCGGCGCATATGGCCCAGCGCAGACACACATGCAGCAAGGGAAGATTACACACCAGCGCCGCATCGACGACACCCTCCTTGCCGCCCACACACACGCAGCGACCGAGCGTTAGGGTGGGACCTACGAGCAGGTCTACGAATGCGGGGACACGCTGGACCATCGGGCCCTTTGCACGTTCGTGCCCCTCGCTGCGATCCGCCTGTTGCCCGCACCCCTGCTGAAGACGCCACCTGCGGAACCAGCTGGAACCTGGAGTCGCATCAAACTGCCGGTCTCTAAGGAGGCGCGCAGCAAGACCCGCAGTGAGATTGACGCAACCCTCACGGAGGAGACCAGAGCGCTCCTCAGCAAACTGCAACCGGCCGATGAGCCCATCACGAGAGCCACGCAGCTCCTGGAGAGCGCATAGACTCTGGTGCAGAAGCCCAGCAGCACATCGAGCACCTGCGATCACATGTGAGCCTTCAGCGCTTAAATGTAACGGAACTGAGCCACCAGCTAGGCACATTGCTGCTGCGGTGCCTATCCATCCTCGAAGGCCACTGTGAAAAGAAGCCACCGCAGACGGGCAAGAGGCACGCCCCTCGCACCCTCGGACGGAACGTCTCCTCAATGAGCATAAGGCCCTAAAGGAACAACTGACAAACTGTGACCATAGAAACGCAAATTCGGAACACGATCCAGCCACACTCACCAGGAGTCCGGGCGCCCATTTAGCCCAGCCCGACGGGAAGACTCCAGAGCCAGCAAGATCCATCCCGGACGAAGGGCAGCCACCAGTTGCCGGCACTACCAGCGGCCCGGACGCCCTACGCGAGGCAATCAGGGACAGGGGCCAAGCGCTCAAGCGTCTTATCCGGGACATACGCAATGGCAACGCACGGAAGGCGACCAAACGCTTCCGGAAACTGCTATCGACCAAACCGAAACAGGCACACCGGGTCGTCCTCCAAGACGAGGAGCAGCCGCGCGGTACACCTGCAATCCGGCACCCCACAGACGGGCAGCTCCGAACCGACCCTGCGGGCATTATGGACGCCCTACACACCCATTTCTCGAACCTAGCGCGCCCCATCTCCGGCCCCAGAACAGGCAGGTATCACCCGGACGACGACGCCCCACGCGACTACCCATGCCAGAGACATGGGGCCCCGGACCCACTGGTGGGGGGCCTCGCGCGGCCGACGGACGCGCCGAAGTCACTGCTCCCAGGAGTACCGGACCCAACCCTGTTTCATGAATGTGTTGCCCACCTGTCCCGCAACAAGGCTCCAGGGCCAGATGGGATCCCCAACGAGCTACTCCAGGCGCTCCCGGACACCCTGCAAGGGGCAATACACAAGCTCATGATCATCATGTGGATTAAGGCAGAAATACCGGATCAATGGACGGCCTCAGACATGGTCCTGCTCCCCAAGAAAGGGGACCCACTGCTGATTAGGAACCAACGCCCAATCGCACTGGCCAACACCCTTTACAAACTGTACACCAGCCTCATCACCCTCAACACCGTCCTCCTCAGTGAGATGGCGCACATCTTCACCGAGGCCCAAGAGGGCTACCTAAGGCAGCGCAACACGGAAAGGCAGATCCACAACGTCCTACACGCAATTGAGGATGCAGCCCTGACCGGCCGCGACCTGCTCACGCTTTACGTCGACTTTACATCGGCCTTCAACACAATTGATCAGGACAAACTGCTAATGGTCCTGTACGACCTCGGTTACCCCACGGACCTCATTGAGGTCATCGCTAACCTTTACACGAAGGCCAGCACCAGGATCCGTACGGAGCACGGGTGGACGCCGGCCATAGCCATCGAGCGGGGGACCGTCCAAGGACACCCCCACTCGCCGATCTTGTTCATCATGTTCATGGAACCGCTCCTCCGATGGCTACACTGCGGTGGCCGCGGGTACAGGTACGGCTGCCTTAAGGCCGAGGAAAACGACCGACACCACTGGCTCCCAATGACAGAATGACCTGGTGGTACTAACGAGCAACGTTTTGGACATGCGCGCTCAAACAGAGAAGCTCGAGCTCTAGCTACTCCCGCTGGGGCGGACTCAAGGTTAACGTCCAGAAATGTCAGCTACAAGGAATCTTGCATGGCCGCGCACGCTCAGACAAGGACCTCCAGGGAGGTCCAACAACCGGACGGTACAAAACAGCAATGGCTCGCCTACTAGAGAATCAGATTCGCATTGACGGTGAAGCCATCCCATATGCACCCCCAACCGCATCGTACAAATACCTTGGGGTGCACATCACACCCTCACTGGACTGGGGGGACCAAGTCGCCTACCTGCGGGCGGAAATACGACGGCGTGGCAAGAAAATTTCGGAGCCCCTCGCCTCACCCGACCAGAAGCTGAACATGATACGCGCACTACTACACCTGTTCGTGGCATACAGCCTCTCCACGATGGCCTACACCCCCCATGACATAGCGGGACTGGACGCCCTGATAGCCAGTGTCGCCAAACGCAGCTATGGCCTTAAAGCCGGGTTTCCCATCCGGGCAGTTATAGCTCCAACCGAGCGCATGGGCTTGGGCCTCGGATCAGTACGTACCCTTTATGTGGCAAAAGCAGCGAAAGCGCTTGTCCTGTCCCTCAACGATGGGGGACGCCTTGGGCTGATAACCCGTGCCCTCCTTCATCTTCAGAGCCACTACGCAGGAGACCGCGCAGTGCACAGAGGAGGAAGGGACTGTCGCTTCTACACTACCCTCAAGCAGCTTGCACTGCTCAGGGAAGCAGGCGTGCAACTCACTGACCATGGCGAAGTGTACCAACCTCAGAGCAGCTCGCTACATCAACTGCTCAAAGCAGTCGACACGATGGCCCTACCTGACAAGCCGACTCTCCCGTTCAGGTACATACAGCCCCTCCTGGAGCTTGGATGCGACCTCCGTATATATCCTGAGGGACCGAAACACGGGGCAGCACCTCATCTGCACAACTCAACTTGAGCGCCTCTTTAGGAGTAAAGTGAAACGTAGACACAAACTAACGTTAAACCGCTTCAGCCTAGCCCTTCAACCCGACCCAAACACCAGGGCATCAGCGAAACGGTACAACGCAACCTCTCCCCTCCCCCCCGCATCCCGCACACTGCCCGACGACTCCGGCCTCACCGGCCTATCCCGCAGCGCTCACGTGACCCGCCCTGTCGACCCAGAGGCCATTGAACGCTACCTCAGCGCCCGACCTAGCGAAGTTCGAGCGGACAAAGAGACTGCACCCACCGAGAGGACAACGGATGCGGCCGCTCCCGGGAACGAAGAACGAAACCCAGTGGGTCGGCCCCCACCCCAGAAACAACCACGCCGTGCGCATAAACCAACCCTGCAAGAGCGGCAACGTAGGGACATTCAAAGAGCCGGCCTCAAACCAGTTGACGGGATACAAGACACAGACGACATAGGATGGAACCCAACCGAAACCCCTCTCACTCTGCGGCACTGCGAACAGGTAGTCCAATGGCTGCGCCTCCGTGGGCAGCTCGGGAACGCAGCGCACCTCCTTGCCATGCTGCACGGCACAAAGACATGGCCAACGGGGTTATCTGGTAACGACAGCTTTCGCATCACCCAGGCTCTCTTTGGCAACCAAGAGAAGATAGCGCGAATCATAGCGCGCGTAGTGCAACGAGTCAAAGCAGACCCGCCCTCCCCCCAAAGACGACGAACTGGAGAGCAGCGAAACACGCATCGCACCTACTACGAGGTGGCATGGGAACCCACCATAGTGACTAAAGGAGCCCTCGCTCTATATGCGAGACACCACTATCACCCACGGGAGACACGGCCGTACACAGCACTGGGCACCCAGATGGAGGAGACTTACCTTGTAGTTGACTGGACACCGACAATGGAAGAGTGCTCACGCGCCAGTGGGCAACACAACTGGAGCGACCTGCTGGCGGAGTTTGAGGCCAGGCGAGAGAAGGGTGCTGAACAGGAGCCGGGCCGAGTCAATCCGCCCGGGACGGTGGCACCTCACAGAGCCCCAACGCCAGGGACGATGGACAAATGACACCCTACACACCACCCGCGGACAGCGGCTGCTACGCCAACACGTTACCATCGATGTCCAGCCCCGTAACCCGGATCTAGACATCCACCCCTCCGGCACGAAACGGTACGAAATCCAAGTCGGACGACACACACGACTCCCTAGCACAGACCCCACGGTATGGACCCCGAAGGAGCCGGCTCCCCCAGACCTCCTAGACGCGGGACTCGCCTTTGTGTACGACCCCTGCGGACGCTGCGTGGGACAGATCGGACACAGCCGCCTGCGCAGCCTCTGGCTGCGATACCAGAATGCACGGCAAACGGACCCAGCGGCGCATGGGCAGCTAGCCGCCAAATGCTGCTTTGCAGAGGACGTGGCAAGGCTCCTACGATACAAAGATGGGGGGTAGAGGGTTGGAAGGCATTCTCAGTAGAGAAGCCCAAAGATGGGGGGGGCAATAGATCAACACCCATCCGAGCCGCACACGAAAGGATGCTAGACCCCACCACAATCCAAGGCCTAATGGAGAGCCTGCAGGCACGCACTGAGCGCTTCGCCTCACCACTGATCGTCTCAGACTGCACCGATACGTACTTCACACCCTTTCCGGAAGACGCCCTGTTCGGGGCTAACCACGATGCATACAGCCAGCCCTTGACCGGACTCTCTGTAGCCCACCCGGACCCCACGCCCGAAGCTGGCCACCATGCTATGCGATGGGCCCTTGGCTGGGCGGAGGCACAGCAGGTATCTGCTGAACCCACAGCCACGCTACTCATCCTGCCGCGCTCAGGGGCGGCGCCCTACACACGATACCTCACCAGCCAAAACGTAGTGCATGTTGGCACAATAGCAGCTAAAGCCCGACACAACCTACTCCACCACGCCATCCCGCCCCGAGGCGAATCACACATCACCAATGGATACCCCGACGTCGGAAACCAGATGGGCCTCCTACGCTGATGTGCTACGCCGTACACTGGGTATCCCCGCATCGCCAACCAGCCACACCTATTGCGCCTCAGCAAGCACAGAGCCCTACTAGAGAACATTGTCACGGTCCTAAAGCGCAGGGCCAGCCAAGGCAGGAAAACGTCACTGCTGAAAGTCAAAGCGCACTCCGGGGTAAAGCACAACGAAGCGGCCGATTGAGCCGCGGTTAAGGCTGCACTAATGTCGGTGGCCCCTACAGCCCAGTGGGATGCCTGCGAGGAGTCAGATAATGACCCGAGGAAGCACAACTACTGGGTACAGAAAGTAGGGGCCGGCGACGAGTCCGGTTACTACGCTAACGACCTCAACCGTCGCCTGCTTAACCTTGCATCCAGAGGTCGGCAAGCCCGTATTTTTGGCAGCTGGTCCACCTTGGCCCCCTGAATTTCCGAAATCCCCTCCCGGGGGGTCTGGGGGGTGTCCCCCCAGCCGGGGGTCCGGGGGAGGGAGCCCCCGGAAGAAATTTTTAAGGAAATGGCCTCCGAGAAAGACATTTTCCTTAAGGATGCCCATGCCTGCGCATTGTAGGGGTACGTATTGATGAGTATGGCCTCTGTGAGCGTTCGGGGCCGAGTGCAAGACCGTCATGCGTCACATCTTTACCCTAAAATGGGGGCACGGTTGCGGAGCCCCTGGAAAAATTAATAAATTTATGCTTATTCAAAGCAAAAATGTGAGCCAATTGTGGCCTGGGGCCCAAATCGTGCGAGTCAAAGTGCGGTCAACGACGTCCCTCCCCCGCAACCGCGCAAATTCTGCCACCAAGTACCCGAGGCTGAGGCCAATTTCGAATTATGGCAGCTGGTACTTCGGAGGGACCAGCTGTACCCGAGCCCTGTGCCGACCTCTGGTTGCATCCTCCGACGTGCACCTGGGATAGCAACCCAACAAAGTACACAGGATACATGGAGGCAACTCTCTCATCGCTTGATATCAAGGCCAGTACTAGGACGCTCCAAAGACGCGCGGGCCGACATAAGCGGCTCAAACGCTGCTTCGACTTTCTGTATGATCAACTATGGAATGCTAAGCTCGCAAGGCGCCTTTGGTCCGAACCACCGAAGGCCGGCGAACCACGGGTCATGCGGCTTGCACCGGGACC
>LSYV01000011.1:2567944-2651372 GCA_001584585.1 Gonium pectorale | reverse complement strand
TGTGAATCACCGGTATCTGCGCCCTGCCGCCTTGAAAAGGCATGTTAGCACTGCCCATTACCCATCCATGATGATGACGAGACGGTTTTCGCCGTCATTCCAGTCACACGAATGCCCCCGTCTTTCCCCGGCCCGCATTACGTCCCCGTGCCCCCATGGTCCTAGTACCGTACCCCGCCTCTCCGCCCTCCCAGTCCTGCGCTTGCCCACGCCCGAACCCGCACGCAGGCAATGGCCGCTCCAAGCCCGTGTGCGTCAAGAACGCGGCGCCCCGGGAGATCATGGAGCACGTCATGTGGCTGCGCAACTCGCACGGCCGCGGGCAGGACTACCAGGTGACCCGCTCCAGGCACCTCTCGCGTGCCCCCAGCATACAGGGCCCGTGGTCGGTGGACACGTTCGCGGCGCAGCTCGAGCAGGAGAACGCCCGGCGGCTGGCGCGGGCGGCGCAGCAGACGACTTACTGAAGGGCTGGAGGCATCTGGGCGAGGAAGGGCTGGAGGCATCTGGGCGAGGGCTGCGTGGGTTCGAAGGGGTCTTGGTCGTGTGGACTTGCCCGCTGGCTCGCATGCCAAGTGCTGCAGCTGCAATGCGCCGTGCGGGAAGCGGAAGGGAAGGTGAGGCCCAGTCGGGCTTCCAGGCCGCAGACCCGCAGTGCCTCGAGAGTGTAGGGGCGGTATAGCGGACGCCGTGACGCTGGGCGCGAGCCTCTTGCTTTCAGATCACGCACGATAAGAAGGCATTCAGGTGGCTTATGAAGCGCTTTTGGAAAGAAGGGCCCGTGATGGGCACCGAACGTACGGCATGAGCTCTGTGGACTCCACAAAGCAGACTGGGCGCTGCTTGATTGGCGCTGATCGTCGGGGCCTGGTCCTGGCAGGTATTACTGGAACATACCTGAAAGTCCTGGGCCCAGGCTTTACGTACGCGCACGGGGTGTTGGGTTTAAGATATAACTGTTGTGCTTTAGGTGCGTGGGTGAACGCGCGATGGTAATCTTCTTCTTGAGCTTATCTTTAGTCCCACTGAAGTTGGTACTGGGTAGAGGACGGATTTCGGGTCACACGAGTTCGCACACGGGACGCGAGGCTGTAGCGGCCTTGGGCGAAGCGTCCTGAACCCCCGTCCGTAGGCCTCATGGTGCTCGGTAGCGGTAATGCGCGCATGCCCTACCAACGTGTGCTGTCTACCGCGCAGTGTGCTGCCGGGCGGGAGAGGGCGCGACAAGCTATGCTGATGGTGGGCTGATGGTACGGTGCCGTACTCAACTGTGTCGGCACCGCCGAACAGTTATCTTTATGGATGCTGTCATGGGCGTACAAAGTGCGATTTGCTATTCATGTGTTACGGGACCACCATCGCCTGCACAACGTCGCCAGCGTGCATCATGCCCACACGGCTGCTGTGCACACATTTACATAAAGCCCTGCAGCGTGTCCTGTCAAACGATCGTGGTGCAGCCCCTGCAGCACTCCATGGTTGATGCGAGCACCGCAGGCGTGACATGCGGCGGCATCCCATAGGAGAGCGCCCCTGGCAGCCCGCTCCCCGCCACCACTGGAACCAGCGTTGCGTTGGACAGGACGCGACAGCTATACACGCAGCCGGCCCAGTGGACGAATGGGAGCCTCAAGGTGCTCGGCGTCTTAGGAGGCTTTCTTAAGCGTGGTCGCCGCAGCAAGGGCGGCAGTGGCAAGCCACATGGCAAGGACAGGGAGTTGGGGCAAGGTCGCGTGCCCCAGCGCCTTGCCATCCCCAGACCCGTCGCCGCTGGGCGCTCTTGTCCCGCAGGGTGACGATCCGCCGGCGATGGCACGCATCGCACGGAGCAGGCGCGGTGGCGACGGCGCCAAAAAGAGGCAAGCCGGCACTGCCAGGGCGTTGCCGCGACACGCGACGCCTGCATCCATGGCGACTGCGCTGGCGGCAGCATCGGCACCGTTAGGGAGAAGCTTTCCGCGTAACGAGGCTCGCACCCAGAAGCAACCTGACAGCTGGGCGGCAGCGCGCAGGGCAGTGGATACCCGCCCTCCCTGTCAAGCGCGTCGGGCGCATTGTCGGGCACACTGGCACCGATCTGAGACGCTGCGAGGCGCAAAAACGCACGTACGCGCTCACGCCAGGCTGGGATACTTCGGGCTGATGCCCGAACTGCCCATTGACGGCAAACGGTACGGGCGACCAGCCAACAGAAGTGCCGTACGCGTCATCCCCCAAGTAGGGTAATGGCTACTGCAGCGCTCAACGGCGCACGCCACATACGACAAAAGGGCATCCGAAGCAAGGGCTGCTTCAGGGACAAGGCGGTTGAGGAAAGCTACACCGCTGTGGTCCTTGTAGGGCTGTACGGCCGTACTGCCGCCGTACTGCTAAATGTCCAGCTCGTCCGGCAGGTCCACGTACTCCACCATCTCCTCGTACACCTCGGCCTCAGCTTTGGCCGCCTCCTCGTGGACCTCACCCTCCTCATCAACGTCACGAGCCGCACCGCTGCCTCCGCCGCCGCCACCACTGGCCCCGGTGCCCGCCGCATGCTGCAAGCCGGCGCCCTCGCCAGCGGCGTCGCCGCCCTGAAGGGGCTCGCGCGCGGCAGGGCTGCCGGCGCGGTCGCGAGCACCTCCGCTGTCACGTCCACGGCCGCTCCCGCGCGCCTCCGCGCCACGCCCCTCCGCAGCGGCGCCGTTTCCAGACCTGTCATCGGGCCCAGCACGGGTCCGGCGAGGCGGGGATCGGCTGCGAGACCGCGAGCGCGGGCGGCTGCGTGGCGCCGAACTGTCGCGCTCGGCGCCGAGCACCCGGCGGCTGGCGTCGCCGTCGCGGCCGTCACGGCGGGGCGGCTCCGGCCTGTCATAGCGCCGCTGCGCCACGTCGCGGCCGATAGTATCGCGACCGCCTGAGGGGTTGCTGTGCTCCCTCTCCCGCTCCCGAAAGCGCCCCCGATCCAAGTCCTCGGGGCGCTCCCGGTCACGATCACGGGGGCGGGCATCGCGCTCTCGTTCCCGCTCCCGCTCGCGCTCCCGGTCCGGCCTGCTCCGTTCCCGCTCCAGGTCACGGCTCCGCTCCCGGTCCCGGTCCCGATCCCGATCCCGCTCTCGGTCCCGCTCGCGATTGCGGTCGAGATCCCGGCTGCGGTCTCGGGGGCTGCGATCCCGCTCCCGCTCCCGCTCGCGTTCCCGGTCGCGTTGCTGTTGGCGTTCCCGCTCCCGCTCGCGCTCCCGGTCCCGTTCGCGGTCCCGCTCCCGCTCGCGCTCCATATCGCGGCTGCGGTCCCGCGGATGCTCCCGGTCGCGGTCGTAAGTGGCCGCGGCTGGCGGGAGCTGCTGGCCCACTGCTGCGGGATGCTCTGTGGGGTACACGTCGTACCGCCGCTCCAGCCATTCCCGGTCCGCGGGATACGGCGGGGGGCCCTCCGGCCCCGGCGGCGCTTGGGGCTGCCATTCTGGCGGCGCCCAGCCCTGCCCTGGCGGCGGCGGGAAGGGCTGCGGCGGGCCAAGCGCCGGCTCGTAACTCGAAGGGACATACACATCGTACGGACCGGGCGGCGGCGGCGCCGCCCAGCCTGGTCCGTATCCGCCGGGGCCCTCGTACGTATACGCGGCCTGGTGTGCGGGCTGGTACGGGTCCCCGGTAGCGGCAAGCCGAGAGTCCGCACCATAGTCGTGGTATGGGTGGTAGGCGTGAGGCGGATAACCGCCGCGCTCCCGGCTCCGGCTCCTCCGCTGGTCGCGCCGGCCCTCACGTCCGTCGAGGGCCTCGCGCCGCTCCCGGCTGCGGCTCCTGCTGCGGTCCCTGCGGTCCGCTTCCGGCCAGGCGCCCCTCCCGCGGCTGCCGGCGCGGTCCTGGCTGCGGCTGCGGCCCCGCTCCCGGCTCGGCCGGCGCTCCAGCTCCCGGCGCTCCGAGTCGCGCCCCCGCTCCCGCTCGTCCTGCTCCCGGACGAGACGACTGCTGTCGGGCCGTCGGTCGTCCCTTCGGGGGCTCCGCTCACGGTCGCTTTCGTTAAGCCGCGGCTGCTGCTGCTGCTGCTCAGCCCCAGCGCCGGGTTGGCCGGAGACCGGCTGCTGCTGCTCCCAGCTGCCGGCCGGTGCGTCTGCACCCTGGAACGACGCCTCCACGGCTTCGGAGGCGCCATAGCCGCGGGCAGGGTCCCGTGAAGAGGGGTCGGACGCAGGGGCGTCGGCGTTGTCGGCCGTTAAATGGGACGCAACCCTTGCTTGGTTCACATCTACAAGCGCGCCTCCAAGAAGTGACGCATCCAAAGGTTTGCGGCAGTGCTCGTCACGAACGGACCGCTGCTGCTGCTGCTGTTCGCGGCGCAGCTGCTGCTGCTGGGCTGCTTGCGCAGAGGGCGAGGCATTGCCGGTGGAAGCATAGAGCGGTGCCCGGTGCCGCAGCGGCGGCGACGGCGGGCGCTCCGCCGGCTCCGAAGCGTGCTCGCGCCCTGTAGGCGGTCGCGTCCGCTCCTGTGGCACGGGCATTGCCGCTGGTGCCGCTGCTGACGCCTCTCCCGCCTGCTGCAAGCGCCCGCCGGCCTGGGCGCCGTCGCCACTGCCGCCGCCGCCGTCGCCGCCGGCCAGAGCCTGCAGCTCCTTGTGGAGCTTCCACAGCCTCTGGTACATGGCCTCCGCCTTGGCCAGCTGGGCAGCAGCTGCCTCGGCGCGTGCAGCGGCCGCGGCGTCCTGCTTCCGCGCCTGCTGGGCCGCGGCTGTGGCAGCCGCGGCCGCGGCGGTTGCGCCGCTGGCGGAGGCCAGGAACTGTGGCGGCACGGGCGGTGGCTTCTGGGCGCGCGCTGCTTCACGGATCATGTCCGCGAAGCGGGCGCGGAAGTTGGAGGACGCCGTCGCTGGCACGGGCGCAGGCGCCGGGACTCCGGCCGCAGCCCTGTGCTGCCGAGCCGCGGGAGCCACGTTACCGCCGACATAATCCTCCTCCTCTCCTTCCTCCTCCTCCTCCTCCTCCTCAGCCCATTCTCCGTCCGCCTCATCCTCGTACCCGTCGTCTTCGTACTGATCATCGTACTCCTCGTCCTCGTCGTACTCCAGCTCCTCCTCGTCGTAGTCTTGGTCGTCAGGCTCGCGCCGCAAGGCGTACGAATGATGGATGGGCGCGTGGCCGCCAGCTGCGCGTCGCTGCGCGGCGGCTGCGCTCCCGACGGGGCCGCGGCCCCCAGGGCCCTGGCCCCGGCCGCGGCCCCTGCCCCTGACGGCGCCCTGGCGGCCCCCAACCAGGGTGTAGCGCTGGTGGGTTGAGGAGCCTGCAGCACCGCCACCCCTGTCGGCGCCGTAGCTGCCGCGGCCTCCGCCGCGGCCCTGCGCCGCGGCAGCGCCTCCGCGACTTGAGGGTCCGCGCCCGGGGGCGCCCACGCGCGGGGCGGAGGAGTGCTGGTGGTGTTGCTGCTGCTGCTGTTGCGGCGCCGGGGGGTCCTTGGCGGTCGACGGCTTTCTGCAGGCGATGACACGCGGGGACGGTGGCCATGGCAAGGACGGCGTGAGATGAACCAGCGCAGCAGGTCCTCTTGGAATGCATGAGGCATAAGGCCCAGAGCTTGCCACCCATGCTTGCTCGTTGGGCAACACAAGGTGCAACACAGCGGCAGCAGCCGAGGGGCCAGTAGCAACTTGACGCAAGGGTGTGCCTGCATGCCTGTCCACGCCCCATGTCCATACTGTTCACCCGGCCAGGCGACCGAAACCCCCACCTGCTAGCGGCCTTTACGATGTCTTCCAGCGAGAGCGTCAGCTTCTCAGCTACTGAGATGTTGGCGCCGCTCGCTGGGGCAGCCCTGGGCGCGGGCTGCGGGGGAGGGGGCCGGGGAGCTTGCGGCCGGGGGCCGGGGGCGCGGGGGACTGTCGCAGGCACCTGCCGGGGCTGCGGCTGCTCCACGGCCTGCGCCTTGGGCTGATACGGCCGCTTAACGTGTGTCTGGCCCGTTTGCTGTCGGGGCTGGTACTGCTGTCGCTGAGGGGCTTTAGATGGCGGGCCTGTCCGGCCGCCGGCTCCCCCGCGGCCACCCGGGCCCCGACCAGGACCCTGGATACCAGGGCCCGAACCCTTGCCCGCCGCTGTCGCATTCCGGCCGCCCGTTCCACGCCCTCCCGAAGGACGCCCTGCCCCGCTCTTCTGCGGCGCAGCAGGCTTCTTATTTATGAGCGCATCTAGCGGCTTTGAAAGCTTGGCGAGCGTGTTGTCCATGGATCATGGGAGGCGGAAGAGAGCGGTGAAGGGTGCAGCTGGCACAACCATCCACCCGCGTATAATGGAGTGTCCTCAGCTCACTTGCGTAAAGTATGACAACGCAATATCGTGCAAAAAAGCTATTGTGTGAGGGCTACTGGAACCGTACGGGGGCCAGCAGCGGGACGACGGGGCAGCAACAGGGCAGCACGAGGCCATTGTGCCTGTTGCCACTGATTCCGCCTGTAGGAGGGAGCTTGAACACACTGACAAGGCGCGCACAGGGCCAACGATGAAGCAAACGGGTTTACTCTTAAGCTGTGCTCAGCCCTACGCTACAAGGACATGTAGGACTCGTTCTAACACGCACATAAAATCAATCAAGCCTATGTCGGGGTTGCGCACCTTGGCGGTGCCGGAGGACGTGGCGACGGAAGCGGCATGTGTCGCCGAGCCGCGCTATGACGCCAATCTGCCGTTCCAAACGGCAACGAACAGGCTGAAGGAGCTCCTCGAGGCAGCCTCCTGGTGAGTTGGGGAGCCCGCGCCGCAGAAGCCCTTGTTGGCGTTCAAAAGCGGCGGTGACGCGCGCTTGGCACAGCCGTTCTCCTGGCCAAGGATTAGCAGTGCTCGCATCCATGACATTAGTATGCATACGCGTATTGAACAACTTTGACCTGACCCTTCGTCTTCTGGCGCGCGCGGCGGTCGATCGCCGCAGGGAGTCTGAGGACGAGCTTCTGCGCGCCGAGGTGGCCTCGCTGGTGCCCGAAATGCGCCTCACGCTGGCCACGAACATGGGCTCGCTGCTCACCCTGGCGGCCTTCGTCACGAGCTGGCTGACCGGAGAGGACCCGCTAGGTGCGTGCAGGCAGCCAGGGCAGAGCCCGGTGCCACCTCCGGCAACCCCGCGCCCAAGCACTCAAAGCACCCTCTGCCGCGGCCACGTGCAGGCGGCTTTGCGATGACGAGCAGCAGCTTGGGGGCCATGGCGCAGGGCGCCGGCTATGCCATTCCGCTGGTGCTGTGCTCGCTGGCTGCCCGCCTGAAGCCTGTGCAGCAGAGCTTCCCGGTTCTGGGCGACCTGCACGACAGCCAGCGGGAGATCGTGCACCCCATCGTGCAGGGTACGTGCCGTACGTTGCGGCGATCGAGAGGCGACCAGGACGGGGACGGGTGTGTGAACGTGGAAAGGGACTTGGGCAGCTCGTTTGCACCGTACGTGCGGTATTAGTTTGACGGTGGCTGTGGTGGGCAGGGCCCAGCGCGGCCCCAAGTAGCAGCAGGCAATGCGTGTGGAGCGCGGGCGAACGGGAAACTGGCTGCCGTGTAGGCCAAGAAGAAGCCCATTCCTGTCTCGGGACGCGCGCCTTCGGGGAGGGAAGGCGCATGGCCTGCGCTGACCGGCCTCGCAAGTTGCAAACACCTTGCGGTCATGGCAAACGCTCACGTCCCGCCAGCTCCCCCGCGCCTACCCGCACCTCGCACGCTACCCGCCCCCTCCCCACCCGGCTCCCCTCCCCACCCCCGCCGTGATCCACCACGCAGACCTCAACTCCTCGCAGCTGCTCATCCTGGCCTCCGTGCTGGTGGTTCCAACCATGCTGCTGCTGCTGCCCGCCGCCCACGGTGCGATGTCCATGGCGGGCGCGCTGCTGGCCTCGGACCTGGTCAACCCTTCCATGGAGCTGGCGGCGGGGCCCGGCCCCGCGGCCGACGTGCCCCTGCCGCTGCAGTGGCACTGGCACGTGCCGGGGCTGGTGCGCCGGCACGCAGGCGCGCTGGCGACCGCCGTCTGCAGCGGGTACTTTGCAGGTACAGCCGCGCCGATAGGGCCGATGGGGGGAGGCTTAGGGAGGCGTGCAGGGGCCGACAGCGGCAGTGGGATGTGGAGGCGGAGAAAGACAAAGGGCGATGGGCTGCGGAATGGGCGGGGAGGGAGACCGCATTGGCATGCGGTGTTGGCTGTGACGGGCGCGTTGGCTGACGCAGGGCAGTGCCCGGACAGGACGGTGCGTCGCTGGGCCGGGGCTGGGCGTTTGGTTTGCCGCTCTGCTTTGGTGTGTGTGTGTCGCCACGTTCGCCGTCGACATCGGATGACCCTCGGGCTCGTGACCTTAGGGGCACTATTTTCTCCATGTATCCTCGCCATCCTGTCGGGTGGACTCGCTCGCGCCGCGCATGTTGTGGTTACCTTCCCTGGCTCCCGTGCCGCAGCCTGGTTCGTCACCCGGCAGCTGGACGTCAGCGAGCGGCAGGTGGTGGTTATACGGGAGGCATTCGAGTCGGCCGACAGATACTTCCTCCACGCTGCCGCGGAGCGCGCAGCCGAGCGGCCCGACCTGCTGCGCCGCAGCGGCGGCGATACGGCCGCCGCCGCCACCGCAGCGGCGGCGCAGGCGCGCCGTGGCCAGGCGACGCGGTCGCGGCTGGCAGAGGCGGCCGACGGCGTAGCGGTCACGTCGTTCGCGGCGTACGGCGGGGCGGCGGTGTACGGCGGGGACTTGGCCATGGACGACAACGGCGGCGGCGACGCGGCCAACGCCCCGCTGCGGCAGCTGGGGACCGAGATGGCGCAGGCGTTCAAGACGGTGAGGCGGGCCAGGGTGGGGCGGCAACGCGGCGCGCAAGTCGCCCCATGTGGCAGCTGGGTGTCATCGCCTCAACGTGGGTTGCGTCCGGGCTGCGACACGCCCGTCGCCATGGCGTGTTGCCACGTGTCTGGGTTCGCCGCCGTCCGTCGTGCCCACCTCCCTGCCGCCCGCTCGCGCCCCTCCTGCCCGGCGGCCCCGCAGGTGTCGATCCTGTGGCTGCTCACCCGCCGCCGCGCTGCGCGCCTGGCCTACGTGCTGACCGCCCTCAACGTGTCCTACTTTGGCATCATCTGGCACCACACCAACGACCTGGGCGCGCCCGTCACCGCCGCGCTGCTGGCCACCCTGGCGGAGCTGCTGCTGATCAAGCACCTCCCGCACCGAGCCAGGGGCTGAGCCAGGCACTGTGCCCTCCCGCGCGCCAGGGCCTCGGCTCCGTGCGGCTTCTTGCGGCTGTGAGAACGGAGGGTGTGGGTGAGGCTGCTAGCCGGACGTGGCACGTGGCACCAGGGGCCAAGTTGGCGCCCTCGAGCGGCGCAAGGGAGGGAGCACCCGCGCGGCAGGTGCGGCAGGTGCTTTGCAAGCAAGGGCGCAGGATCCAGGTGCGACAGGAATGGGCTTCGTACGGGCATCCGAGATGCGAGGGTGCTCAATGCGGTGGCAGCACGGGCGTTGTGAGCAGCGCGGCCGCAAGGGAGCCTCTAAGGGTATGAAGGAAGAGTCCACTCAACTCCATCAGAAGGGCATCTGGCGAGGCTCTGCTTGCTCCGGCGCCGCGGACTTGTCGAAGCTGTGTTGACCGGGCGTTGCTGGCCATTGGTGTTGGCTGCGGCTCTCTAGAATTGTCCGCAGGTTGGCCCATCAGCAAACAGGAAAGTTGATTGGGCTAAGGGCGGCCACAGTCGCCGGGCCCAAGCGTTGAACGGCAGGGAACGTTGCATTACCTTGTATGGACGTGTGTGTCCGCGCGCGCCTGCACTGGACGTGCATGGGCGCTTAGCGCGGGCTGCGGAAGCGCCCTACGGGCCGTGGCCTACCGGGCCTGGGTTGTTGCCAGGCGGTCGGGGCTGCAGGGCGTTGGCCAACCTCTGCGGTGATGGTGCCGCGGACAGGCGATGCGACCGCTGACGAAGGCGCAGCCGTTGATGTGCTTAACCGAAGTCCTATGCGCATACGGGTACTGTGCGAGCGCGCTCGGGGCCTCTGTTTGAGCTTTTTGGTCGAGGCGAGGAGCCGCGTGCTGTTGAGGCGGCAGGAGAATCGCATGTCATTTCGTATCATGCCGTGGCATTGCTGGATCAGAATCCGAGAAGAAAAACATCTAGTGTCTCCCGAGGCGTCTGTATCCCCTGCGCCGGCATTCGGGCGGGGGTCGTCAGTATGGCGTTGGCATCGTTGTATAGCGGTTTGGGTGGAGCACATTTATGAATTGTACTGCCCCGCCATACGGTATTCCGCTGACTGTCGTGACGAATGGCGGCGACTTCATGTGCCGCTGCCGGGTCGTTTATTCATTTGTGGACGCGAGGCATCACAAGGGTGTGTACCGCCCGCGCCGCCCGGCACTTCCTCTTCATCTCAACCTAACCGTTACGTCGTACAGGTCACGTAGGTTGGGCTCTTTTGTAGCAATATTTTGTATGGCCCGCCCTGCCGGTTGCGTTTCATAACGCTGCCGGGGCCGGTCAAAATGTACCCAGGAAGCCAGTCCTGTCCTGGGCTGTACAGTACGTGTCGGAGTGCTGGTGAGGCTGTCAGCCTCAGCGTTTATTTGGTTGTTATGATGTGCTGTTGGCAGATTTACTTACCTGCTTGCGGAAGTGGTTTCGCATTACGTACCGTGAGCGACCTGCGTTACGGCTGGTGCTCCCTGTGTACTAGGAGAAGCAGGCAGAGGTGGGCAGAGCTCCCAGCCTCGACAAGCGGAGCTTGTGCCCCGTTATGAAGGGAGTGCGGAATGCCGGCGCCATGTGCGGAAAACGTCGAGGAGTAGGTGTACCCTCCGGTAGGTGTCGCTGCTCGCGGTGTTGAAGCAGTACGTCCGCACACACAGTGGATAGGCGGTCTGGGGTCGGTGTCATGTAGCGGTCAAGGCGGCGGGCGTGAAAGTACCTGTCAATGGATTTTATGCGTTTTGCGATTTGCTGTATGGAGTGTAGATGGAGTGCATGGCCGGGGCGGACCCTTGGACACCCGGGCGGGCTCCTGCTACAGACAGTCCGTTGCAGGTCAGGGCTGTTGCGCTGAAGTGCACAATTGCGTTGCGCGCCACAGCCCCTTCGACCCTCGAGGTACACGCACGAAGACAAACGTCATTGGGTTTGTACCGTGCACGCCCCGGCGTACGGTGCCTTTTGGGCGCGAAGGCACAGGACGATTGCGCGCCTTTCGGCACTTGCGCATAGCACTTGCTGTAAAATTATGCTCAACTATAACCTCCTCAGCCCTCCCGAGGTGTGTCGCGGCGAATAATGAAGACCATGGAACATACTGGCTGCGGCCAGGCGCCCATTCTGTCATAGTTGCAAAAGTTCAGGCCCACAGGCTGCAGTACCTGTAACATTTAGCAGTCTGGTCCACTGCTACCGACATCGCCTGCGCTGGGCCTTTGGACCGCCGGGCTTTGAGCTAAGGATATTGTTGATATACATCTGTAAACAGCAGCTCGTCGTCAGGGGCGCGCTACGCCGGGAGCCGGTCAGACATACGTGACGCTTGCTTCCGACGCCATGGCGCGGTTTAGGACTCGAGTTCGCGTTGCCCTGGGCATGCTGACAGTCCTCTTATCGCATCACCTAGGTGAGGGCTGTCCCCTGCCTGCCCTTGGGCACTTGCGGCAGCGCGGCTACTCCGCCTACAGTCCATGCGCTGGCGAAGCTCCCTGCCCTGATCACCTGACCTGAACCACTCTGGCCTACCCTTCTTTCGTCGCGGCTTCCGGACTTTGGCGACCCGCCCCTCTCCCCCGGCCCCATGCTCGAGCGTGTTTGCTTACCCCCTCTGCTGCTCTGCAATCCCCCTCCCTGAGGCTCGTCCCCCCTCTCCCGCGTTCCGCATGCTCACCCCACGCGCCGAACCCTCAGGCGTCTTGGCCATTCCGGGGCTCAGCTTCCTGTCGCCGCGCGGAAGCGGCGGTCGCGCTCCTGGGGGCGGCATCAACGTACAAAAGCTACTGACAGACCTGAACAGCGACCTTCCTTCATCGGCACACAGCAGGGGCGGTGCCGCTGGCCGCCCCGATGCCGCCGCTCAGGACGCCCAGCTGCGGGCCGCATCGGCCGCCCTGTCGGTCATGTACCTGGCTGCCGTGCCGGCACTTCGGGATCAGGCCAAGCGTGCCCCAGGTAGGAGTGGCATCGACGCTTACGGCACGGTGATAGGGGTGAGGGCTTACCCCGCCGGGCGGGGTACCGGTAAGAGCGGTTGGTTGGGCCGCCTGCTGCAGGCGGTGTCCGCGTCGCTGGAGGCGCCAGGGCGGGGGAATCGCACTGGGGCGGGGATGGTGCATGTGTATGAAGGGGGTGGTACCTTGGGAAAACGGGTCGTCAGACGGCAGCGGAAAGCGCGGGGCCCGCAGTTTGCGTCCCGTTGGCTGCTTGCCGCTGAGCCGCCCCCTCTCACCCTTCGCCCGCCCGCCTGCCTGCAGGCGTGGTGGACTCGCTTCTGCGCCACGTGCTGTCCGCCGACCTGGCGGCAGCGGAGGCGGAGCAACGGCGCCAACAGGCGGCACACGCACAGCACCACGCGCACCGGCGCACGGCCGCTGCTGCCTCCCCATCCTCCCATCACCACCACTCACCTCAGGCCCAGCCGCAGCCGGCCCCTGAGGCGGGCCCGGAGCTGCTCCCGGCCTGCCTGCTGGCGTTGGCCAAACTGGCGGAGGGCGATGAAGGGCTGACGGCGGCGCTGCTGGGGGCGCCAGCACCGCGGGGCGGCTTCCCCGCGGGGGCCAAGCCGCTGAAGGCGGGGCAGCTGCTGGGGCGGCTGGGAGACATCATGCAGCGAGGTGGGGGAAATGGGGGGCGATGGGGCCATTGTGGGGCCGAGGGATCGGGGCCGGTGGATGGGGCCGTAGGGTGGTGGCTGGATGGGACCAGCGGTGTGGGCGGTTCATGTGTCGAGGAGGCGGAACGGGCCCATGCCTGGTTGGACAACCAGTGCCTAATGGGAGCGGGTGTGGGCGATACAAACTGAAGTTGTGGGGCGTTTGCTCTAAGACCAAATATGGCTGCCCTCCCTTTCCCCCCTTCCTCCCCACCCGCGCAGGTGTCCCGTCCTGGCAGGCCGCCTCTGCGGTGCTGCTGCGCAGCCTGGCGGGCGAGGCGATGCAGCAGCAGCGCGTGCTGGCCTGGGTGGCCGAGCGGGCGGACGGACTCATCGACGCCGGCATGTCGCTCGTGGAGACGGGTGAGTCCACGGCACGGGTAGATTTCCCACGGACTCGAGTGTTGGAGGGTGCGCCCGAGTTTGTGCGTTCACGGCCTCCGCGTGTCGGGAGCCGGGAGTGTGTGACCTCAGGCGCTATGTGACGATTTCGGCTTACGCTAGCCGGGAGGGATATGGCGAGCTTATGCGCGGAATATCAATCCCTTGTATGGCCGCCGGCCCCGGTTTCACGGCTGTCCCCCGCGCCCTAACCCCCTACTCCATCCCGTCTGACCCCACCCTCTTACCCCACCCCGTCTCGGCCTCCCTCCCAGGCGCCAGCTACAACAGCAGCGACGCGGTGCAGGCTGGCACCCAGCTGCTGGAGCTGGTCGCGGGCCAGGAGGGCGGGCGGCAAAAGCTGGCCGACAGCGGGGCTCCGGCGGTAATATACCAGGTGAGGTGCGCGCGTGGTAGCGCCGCGGCAGGGCCCGGGAACACGTACGTCCTGGTTGATGTGTCGGTCTCGGGGCGGTGGCAGTCATTCAGCCGGGAACGGAGGCTAGCGGCTGGAGCAGGTGCAGGTGCAGGACCTCGTGTGCAGAGCACTGGATGTACGAGCACGGGAGTGGAACGGAAGGGCGGTGCCTGTTTGGCGATTAGGTCGTAGGCCGGTCCTTCCAAGTGCCGATACGCAGTCACGGCTGCACCACTATTAGGTACCATTCACATGCGAGTCATGAGCTCGCCACGGCAAACACTGCGGATCTATCCCGCCTGCAAGTGTGCATGCTGTCAAACCCGTGTGTGGCGGCCGGCCACAGGTGATCGTGACGTACGCGGGCACCAACGTGAGCAGCCACGTGGTGGGCGGGGCCGCGGGGGTGCTGCGACAGCTCAGCGGAGTGGCGCCCGCGCCGTCGCCCAGCGGCAGCAAGGGTGGCGCCGGCGTCGTGACGGCAGGTGAGCAGCGCGGCGACAACCCCGTCGGGCGGCGGCAGGCGGTGCAGACCATTCCTGCCGGGCAAATCCCCCGCCCCGCTCCGTCTTGTGTGTCTCCTACCGTACTGCATACTCCTGCGCGCCCGCTTTGGGAGTAGGAACCCAGGCACCAGCGCTACCGGTAGTAGATTCCGCTTGTGTACATGCATGCGTAAGTCGGAGCCCGTGTGGACCCGACCCACGCACGCCCTGCAGGCCTGGTTGCCCCGCTGATCCGGGAGGTCCGCCTGGGCCAGCGGCCCAGCCTGGGCCCCTCCCTGGCGCTGCTGGCCGACATGGTGCGCACCTCCGACTCCGCGGGCGACGACGCCGCGGGCAAGGAGGTGGTGGGCGCTGGCCTGCTGTCGCTGTGCGCGCAGCTGCTGTTCAAGGTGGGCATGGCCCCGCGAGGGGCTGGGGGTGGGAGGGATGGAAGCGGGCGGGAAAGGCGTGGCGCAGGAGCAGGGAGTGGGGTGATGCAGGAGACGGAGAACGGGACGTGCAGTGAGAGGCGCGTCAAACGAGAGGCGCGTGTGTTACGTCATGCGAATGTGCGTGCGTGTGGACAGGCTGCAAACAGGCTGCAAACAGACGAGCGAGGCGAGAGGCGCGTGTGTGCATATGTAGGGTGTCACTGCACCGATACCACATGGCACCGTATGGCAGGCCGGAGCGACGCTGGGTTGCTGATGCGGCGTAGCTCGGCCACACGCGTGGCCGTTGTGGCAGCGCACCCGGTGACGGCTGGCGCCGCAGCAACGCACGGGAGGCCCTAGACGCGGCAGTCAGCCCCCACCCACCCATCCGCCCTTGGGCTATTCCCCTCCCTACCCGCACTCGTGTGCTGTTTCCGTCCCCTCCCCAACCCCGACTGACAACGCTTTTCATCCCACCCCGTCCCTCCCGTCCCGACTCTTCTTCGTGTACCCCGTCGACCGGCGCAGGCGGGCACCGACAAGGACGCCCGCGAGCAGTGCTCCCTCATCGTCAAGCTCATCGTGCTGCGACGCAAGTCTCGCCAGCCCGGGCCACAGCCGCCGCAGGCGGCCTCCGTCTCATTCACAACCAGCGCCTCGTCCTCTGCTGACGGCGGGGTCGGCGGCTTTGGCGGCCTGGGCGGCAACGGCGGTGAGGTCGCTGAGGATCTGGAGGGACTGGAGGACCCTGAGCGGGAGCTGCAGCTGGAGCTGGGGGAGCTGGACGCCGGCGACGCGGGCGTGCGGCCGGAGGAGCCCTACCCGGACAGTCCCGAGGGTCGGGCAGCGCTGGCGGCGGACCTCATGCGGATCATGCGGTGAGGGACACGGTGGGGAGGGAAGGGGGATGAGGGAGGTTCGGGGGAGGGGAGGACGGGTTTGAGTCAGAGGCGTGCTGGAGGGTTCATGGGGGGGCCCACTGCCTTCCGTCCCTGCTTTACATTATCACCGTCGCGCTTCTCCTTCCCCCCTACCGTATTCGCTGACTCCTGTCCCCTGTTGCCGCGTTTGTATGCTCCACTCTCCACCTGGCAACACTAGGCTTGCCATCGAGAGTAACCCCCTTCTTGCTCTTTCTCCGTTCCGCGCGCAGCGAGACCGACTTCCCCGACCTGCACAACGCGGTGCTGGAGGCCGCCCGCGACGTGGCGCCCGCGTCGCTGGCCGCGGAGGCGCTAGTGGGCGCGGGCATGGTGCCGCACATGGTGGCCATCCTGGCGTACAACACCACGCAGGGATACGAGCTGGGTGAGCGGGGGACGGGCGGGGCGGGGCGACAGGGGCGGGGCGGGAGGGGTCTGAATATAGATCTCCCAACTACCGTATCCAACCCGCGTCGTAGCTCGCAGGATGTGTTGGCTGAACGCATGCCCGCACCTGCCCCCAGGTCTGGACGGCACCGACACAGCGTGGGTGCTCCAGAGCCAGCGCTCCGCGGCTGCGGTCATCGCGCTGCTCTCGCTGCAGCCCAAGCTGCGCCCGCAGGTGGGTCTCGCAGGCGTTGCGCATGCGTCGCGGGCGCCGGGGGTGCGCACCTTACATTTGACAATGCCGGCCGTGACAGAGGCCCAAAGGGATGAGGCCCCAGCATGCGCCGGAAAAGTGCCTTGAGCGCAGCGGCACTGGTGTGCGCGCAGGTGGTTGCCGACGGCGCGCTCCTGGGCCTGGGCCTGGCGCTCAAGACGCACTCGGGGCAGCCCGGCCTCATGGCACAAGTGCGCATCACGGCGGCGGCGGCGCTGGTGCCGCTCATAGGTGAGAGGCACAGCCGGCAAGGGCGGGAGTGCTGGGTGCCGGGGAGGCGGGGGCGCCGGTTCGGCCAGCGCGCAGTGCACTGTGTGTCCGAACAGCCCCCGGCTGGGGGCAGCGAAAGACGGGAAACGGGATGCCACGCGCCACGTGCACATAGTGCAACATGATAACGCTGAAACTCAGTACACGAGTAATGCAGTCGCCGGTGTGCGCTTCTGTTTGTGGGCAGCGTCACGTCGCGCCCTTCTCGACCGCACTTAACGCAACTGGGGGTGACGGCCGGGCCCGATGCCCCGCCAGGCGGCCTCAACGCCCCCTGTACACGGTAGTCCTAAGCAAACATACCGCTCTCGGCTCGTTGCCCACTGCCCGCAGGCGAGGACGGGAGGTACGGCCAGGCCGCTGTGACGGCGGGCGTGCTGGAGCCCGTGGTCAAGATGTACTACAGCCGCAACGACCAGGAGCGCCAGGTGGCGCTGCGCGTGCTGCGGCTACTCAAGAGCGAGACGTCCGTGGCCGCCATGTACGACAGGGCAGGCATCACTGTATGAAGGGCTAGACCATCGAACATGTACGACAGGGCAGGCGGCGAGGGTGCATGGAAGGTGGCAGGCGGCGGGAGGAGAGGGTGTCGACAGGCCGGGGAAAGAAAAGCGACTTACACCCACGACGCTGCTCGCCATGGCGCCCATGGCGCCTGAGCAGCCGGGGCTAGGGCGGGACCCTCAGGACATGGTCCATAGCAGGGAAGCGCGAAGCCCTGTCAGCGCATACACAGGGGGTTGAGGTCGAAACTCCCGTTAGAATGGTGTCTGGCGCTGGCTTGTCTGAGCACAGGCCAGGTCCATGCCGAGTCGTCGGAGACTTACATTCGTGGGACGGGACCGCGGGGTGTCGTGAGTAGTACTGATGGCGCGACTCGATTCATCTGACTGGTCGATGCGACTGCCGTCGTGGTGCGGGCGCAGTTGGCCTGCAGCTGTCGGGCGGCAGGGATTCGTGCGGTGGCCCTGCCGCCGCCTTGTGCTGGTGTCATCGCCCTGCCCCGTGGCCCTCCGTTGCTTCATAGAGGGGCAGGGCGATGCGTGCGCGCACCTCCCCACTAGACGGGCCCAGGCCCGTAAGCCTACAGTCCCTGTCGGCGATGCCGTGTGGGTTCGGTGCACGGCGCGCCGCATGGCCGCATGCCTGGGGCTGTTGGGCGCCCGCGGTATGCGGCGTGCCGCTACACCCGATTCCAGTGCACCGCTCGTGCAGCGGCAAGCAAATAGCTCGTGCAGCAAGCATGAGCACGCCCGTGCTGATACCTTGGCACAGTCACAACGGCGATCGTCCGGCTGGCACCCACGCATGCACGCCGGAGGCTGCGCCGTGTGAGTCGTCCAGAATACATACGGCATAAATTGGCACAGGGATGTGCTGCCCGGTTCATCGCGTTAGGGGCTCTTGCCCATTGCATGTTTTGAGGACGCGGACGGCGTGTTGAATGCCCGGTTCAACCCGTGTGCGCACGCGTGTCCTCCGGTCCGCGCGCGTTCCAGTTCCAGTTGGACGCCCTCTTCCGTGTTGCATGACGAAGGGACATTATCAATGCGTCAAACCGTGTGCATTTGTACTCTCTGCAACTGGGCCCGCGCGTGCGCTGGCTGTTGGGCCCGTGCCGCCATGTGTGCTGGGCCCTAACACGCGCGCGTCCAATGACTGTTCGGTGATACAGCTGGTGAAGCCATGTTCACCCGGCGGTGATCTCATGGCCACAAGTACAGGCGCACAGAACCGCATTCTCTTTGCTTGTCGTTCACTACAGGCAGGGCGCTGCGGAGGCGGGCTGTCCTCTGCAGTACGGCCGTCTTTCGGGCTGCCGCTGCTGCTGCTGCGGGATGGCGTGTGCGTCCACAGCGGACTGCAATGGTTGGTGCTTCACTATTCGCACTAATGGATGTGACTGTTACTTGATGGACCGCGTGACAAGGACGCGATAGGGCTATGCTGCGGTGTCCTGTGCGTTTGCCTAGCATGCACGGTAGCCCGCTAAGGGATCAGCAGTGCGGTGTTGTTTCTTGGTGTGCCGTGGAGGTGTGCGTGTGTCGAGAGGTCTTTGTTCAGACGTTCACCTTCTCGGCTCATGGGCGCTGGTGAATAACTTGCGCAAAAGGCAGCTGTCGTTTCGCTGTATGGTTGCGAGGGCTGCAGCCGGGAACAAGCACTGTGTTGGGGATTGTGCGATGCATGACGATGGCTTTAGATTGGTCATATGTTAGCGAGGACGGCAAGTCAGTTGCGGTGTACGAGCATGCACGAGAGTGCTTCATGCTCGTAGTAATTGTGAATTTGTGATAGGTTGAGACGTGGGAGAGACAAGCAGGTATGACCCTTCAGGCGTCGCCGGTGAGCTCGTTAATTGTCTGACTGGTCTCCCACACGTTTGTCCGCCCCGCATCCCTTCTCCCGTCTGCATCTTATTGCCCAAATGCCCTGCCCTCCGCTTGAACCTTCTACAGGCTACGTGTTTAGGGGCGTTGTAAGGTGGAAAAGGCCATATGTCGATCCGTGCGAGTGCCACGCGGCTGGCGTGTCAACGGACTAGAGCTCCTCTCTCGCCCTCCAGCCGCAGACTTTGGTACAAGCATCGTGCACGATCCCCCAGTTTGCACTTTTCCCATACCGGTACTGCAACTAGCCTGCAACAGCCTGGGCTCGGAAGAGACTCCGGCACATAGAAGAACCATCTTACTCCTTTACCAGGGCAATAGGCGCCCTGAACCATCCTCATCGCCGCGGCCGGACCTCGCTGGAGACCCCTGGGTCTCAGCGCACAACAAAGCCCCAGTTTCGTCCAGCACTCATTATTTTTAGGCTGATAAGCTATATAAATCCGTATTCAATATGAGAATCGGCCCATTTTGCGGACTGCAGTTGTCCGACCCTGTACCGCCACTGCAGTTTGGTTTACCAGCTCACCTGCATACTTATTGATTTAGCTGCGCTATCATATGTCATTCACATCTTGAGGTTCCTGCTCTTCCCGCTCTTCGAACACAGTTGACGAATTGTTTTGCCGAGCTTTCTCTGCATGATTACAACAATTGCTATTATATATCATTATAATTACTAAAAGGCAAAACAGTATAGACTTGCGCTTGGCGGGCGACAACGACGCGGCTCCGTGTTGTTTCTGCCTTCCATTTTGCTCATTGAGTAAGGAGAGAATGATATCTGTTCATAGTCTCGAGCTTTGGCGTTTCAGGAAGCACTGAAAGCGTCGAAGCATCTTGGCGAAGGGGCCAGCATTGGACTACAACTTACCATTGATGGCGACAGCTGATGGGACACCATTGGCCATCCAGGGCTACCAGCCGCTGGCGCGCATGCAGGACAAGGTGCGGGATGGCTGGGGTTGTTGGTCGAGGTTTGGAGGGAAATGCTTGCAGATATTCAAAGGCACAAACCATGACGCGACTGCGATTCTCCGCGGCGCGCGCCCCATCACCCCTACCCCTTACCCATGTACCTCCTTCCACACAACTGAGTTGCACACACGCACCTTCCCCCCTCTCATGCTCCCACACAGGCTGCCCAGCTGCGCGGCGAGCTGGACGCGCTAACAAAGGCTGACCGCCACGCTCAGTTCAAGCGGGCGTCCACGCACTCAGCGGGGGGACCGCGCGAGGGTGCGTGCGGGAGCCTGGCGCTGGCCACCTGACCGGGCCCGGGGCGGATCCGGGGCTGGCCTAGCGGCCGCTGGAAAGCCAAGGGGGCGTATGCGCTGGAATCATGGCAGGCAGCTGCGTGGCAGCCGCGTCGGGCGGCATGCGGGGCAAGGGGTTATGTCCAAGATCAAGTTCATGCAAGTGCACGGCCGATCCTGTCCGTGCCCTGCATGAGACAAGTCGGGATGTGCCTGGGCCTGCGCCTGGGCCTGTTGGGTCTGCGCCCACCGGTTGCCCCGGTCTGGTCTCATCTGGTCTGGCCTGGCAGTCGTGGGCCATGCTGGGGCCCGGCGGCGGCTGGCGGGATGTGGGGGCTGTGGTCGCGGCTGGTGGATCCGCGCGGAGGTCTGCGGACCCCACCGCCAGGCCAGACCGGGCTGGGCCACATTCACCCGCTCTTCCCCGAGCGCCACTCACCTTCCTCTCCCCCGCACTGGCCCTTGGCGTGGATGGGTTTCCACCTACCCTGCACCAGCCTCACCCACCTGGCTCCCCTCCCGCTCCCGCCCCTCCCAGGCGGCCCCAACGCACGCCGCTACCCCCGCTCTGCCACCAGCGCTTCGCAGCAGCTTGCCGCGGTCGTGGCGAAGATGGGCGGCGGCGGCGGGGGCGGCGGCGCTAGCGAGCGGCCCGCCTCCGCCATGGCGCTGCTGTCGCGAGTGTCCTCCCGCCGCGTCTCCTGTGCCAGCGGCATGGGGACGGACCTATCCGGTGATGAGGGCCGCGGAGGAGGAGGGGGCGGCGGCGGAGGAGGGGGCGGAGGAGGCAGCCGCAGCCCATCTCGCCGCGCCGCACGGGCCTCTCGCGCAGCCGCCGGATCGCGCGATCCACCCGACTACGCGGCCGCCATCTCGCGGAGCAACCAGCTGGAGGACCGGTTGGCAGAGCTGGAGGTGCGGACCCACGGGTCGGCGCGGATGCCGCGGGGGCAGGCGACGGGGAGACGGAGGTGTTCGGCGGGTCGGGGGCGAGTTTGTAGTTGGCAGCTTTTGGGGAGTGGGGCGGAGCTGAGGCGTGGTTGAGTTCCGCAAGTGCACGCCCCTCGCCCCCCGAGGGAAAGCGCCGACGCGTGCTCCCTCCTCCGCTGTCTCCTTGCTCGTCTGGGCCATTAGGTGAACCTCTGCCTAAAGTACAGAGTCTTCCGAGCCGCCCCTCATCACGCGCCGCCCCTGGGTCCCCCCATCTCCCCGCCCACTCCGCAGGAGCGCATGCGCGAGGTCCGCTCCGACGCCGACCGGCGCCAGGACAGCTACATGCGGCGCGAGGCTGCCTTGCAGGCGGACGTGGAGCGGCTGGAGCAGCAGCTAGCGGTGGCGCGCGGGGAGGCGGCGGCGCACCCCGCCTTCGGCAAGGCCACCGCCAACATGCGGTGAGCAGGCGACGGGGGCTGCAGGGGCCGACGGAGTAGACCGGTGGGGGCTGACCGGCCGGCACGAGACTGGGGCCCGGCGGTAGGGGTCGGGGGCCATGCCCGTTACCTGAGGGTTGGCGGATGGCATGCGCCCCTCCCGCCTTCCCTTGGCCCCCCACCCCCCCATCCTCCGCCCTCCCTCGGCGCCACCCCCCGCCCCCGCCCCCTGCCCCCGCCCTACAGCGAGCTGCACTCCCAGGTGGTGGGGCAGATCGAGGAGCTGCTTGGCGCGCAGGCGGCCGCCATGCGCTCCGACGAGCACTCGGCGCTGCGACGCTTCACGCAGCGCATGCACGAGCTGGAGGCGGAGCTGGCGGCGGAGCGGGGGCGCGCCGCGGCGGCGGAGGCGGAGGGCGGCGGCGGGCTGGAGAAGGTGGCGGCGCTGCGGCAGGAGCTGGACGAGACGCAGCACATCGCGCACGTGGGTTGCCGCGCGCGTGGGGCCGTGCTTTCTGGAGAGAGGTTGCTGTGCGGCGACGTGTGCTGGCGGGGGGTGTCCGGGGCATTGGCGGCGGCGCGAAGTATGTGACGGTGAGGATCGGCTGCAGCTGGGGGGGAGCCTAGATGCCACCTTGGTGCTCTCCATTGAGGTATCGTGCCCTGGACGGCCTTGGGGCGCGGCTGTTCCTGAGGAATCCAACTCCCCAAATGCACCGCTACCTCGCTGATCGTGGGTCATCGCTCGGCTTGCCCACGGGATGACTAGAACCCCTTCCCGCCTACATCAACCCCCTTCCCGCCTACATCAACCCCCTTCCCGCCACGTCCCCGTCTCCGTCCCCGTTCCCGCCCAGGTCCTGGACAAGAAGCACAGCCTGCTGTTGGAGGAGAACGGCCGCCTGCGCTGCCAGTTCCGGCTGCAGGAGGACGACCGCGAGTACCTCATCCGGCAGAGCGTGCAGCTCAAGAAGGAGAACGCGGCGCTGCGGGCGCAGCTGGCGACCATGGGCCAGGAGCTGGCGGCGCTCAACGCGGAGCGACAGGACCTCTTGACCGCCGCCGGCGGCAGCTTCGCCGCCATCCTGGGCAGCGGAGTCGCCGGTGCCGCTGGCGCCGTTTCCGTCGGCGCCAGCCGGCCGACGTCCGGTCGGCCGGTCTCCGGCCGCAGCGTCGGCGGCGGCGGCGCCGCCGCCGGCGGCGCCAGCGATGCCGTTGCGCTCAAGATCTCGCGGTACGAGGACGTGATTGAGAGCCTGAAGCGGCTGCTGGAGGCGGAGCGGCGGCGCGCCAAGCAGGCCCGGGCGGCACACACGCTGGAGCTGCAGCAGCGGACGGCGCTGCAGGCGCTGCTGCGGCAGTGCGTGGAGGACGTGCGGGAGCGGCGGCGGGCGCTGGGTGGGTGCGGCGTGGTTGGAGGCGATGGAGGGGGGGAGGGCAAGGGGACGGACCTTTGTCAGGAGAGGCAGAGCCCGGGGTCTTCCGGCCCGAGGCGCGGCAACGGGTAAGATACCGGTTCGCTGGTTTTATTCGCCAAGCGTCGGTGGTGGCCCGCTGGACTCCTGGCTTCAGGGAGGGGAGGGGGGGAGGAGGGGAGGCAAGGGGCGAGGGAGAGCAGGACACATGCAGGTGCCACGCGACGGCCATTCCCGGCCATATCTTGGCCAATCGCACGCAGCCACAGACACTCGCGCCGCCTTGACCCCGCCCTTACCGCAGAGGCCGCAGACGACGGCAGCGACGGCGCTGACACCCGGCCTGGAAGTGCCCTCCGCCGCCCCAGCGGCGCCGCCTCGCGCCCCACCTCAGCCGCGCTGCTGCCCAGCCCAGCCCACCGGCCCCGGCCCACCTCCGCCGCCAGCACCGCCTTCACGGCGCGTGGCCAGGGCGCCGCCGGCCGCCCTGCCAGTGGCCGCCGCCTGGCGGGCCTCCCCTCCGGCCTCGACGTCACCGCCCTCGCCACACTCAGCACAGGCGGCGCCGGCGCCGCCTCCGCCGCCGACCCAGCCCTCTCCCTCAGTCGCGAGGAGCGCCAGGAGCTTGTGGCGACGCTGTTGGGTCAGGAGGAGCTGCTGAAGGTGGTCTTCGACAAGACCTTCCCGGGGGTGGCCCCCCACCCGCCCTCCGACCCGGCGCTGGACCGCTTCGCGTCGTGGCAGGAGGCGCGCGACGCTCAGGTGGTGGCCAACGCCAAAGTCCTGGCAGGTGAGACTGAGGGGTGTAGGTCCGAAGAGGGATGGTGCGGTACGGGGACCCGGGGGAGGCAGCCAGCTAAGGCAGCCGGGAAACGATCGACAGCAAGCGCAGCCGGCTGCGGGTGGGAGGCATCCGTGGCTGCGGTATTGAGCGATGCTGAGGTGCGGGGGGGAGGGGAGAAAGGAAGCGGCGTTGCACAGAGGGCGGCGTTTGCCCGCGGTGGGGGGGATGCAGGCAATGGGCCTCGCCAAGCGCAAGGGAGGCATGGGCGGGTAAAAGGATTTGGCAGGTTAAAAGGTAGGCTGCCGACGCTCGTGGAGCAAAGCAAAACCATGCTCGAGCCGCGCTTTGTACACCCATGTGTTGTGTGTTGTTTGTGGCATCTGCTCTCCCGGTCACCATGCCTTCCGCTCACATCCCCGGTGGTGCGTCCGCTCCGCCCGCCGCGCCCCGCAGCCGCCAAGAACGCCGTGCTGCCGCCTGCCACAGCCCTCAAGGAGTCCACCCCGGGCGGCCTGCTTATAAAGGAGGCGGCTGTGCGGCCCTGGGTCCTCAACGTGGATGCGATGCTCTCCGAGTTCCTGACAGGGTCGGGGTCAGGAGGGGGAGCGGGGTCCCGGGCGGGGGCGGGCGCGGGGCCGCCGCCGCTCAGCCCTCATGGGGCCGGCCCGGCGGTGGTGGGCGCGGGTGGCGCTGTGGGTGGCAGCACAGGCGGAGCGCCGCTGGGCGGCAGCGTGTTGGGCGTGGGAGTGGGGGTGGCGGGCTCTGGGGCGGCCAGCCACCGCTGATGCTCCGCGCGATGCCGTCTGTAGCGCTCTTGCAACAGCGCTTGGAGCGCTTGCTTTTCGTGGGTGGCACCGGTCGCAGTATCGTTTATAGGCATCGAGTGGCTCGATTGAGTTTGCGTGCATACACGCGCTGTGGGGATACCGGTTAGCGCTGGACCCGTGGGGGGGAGGATTCACGCGTGTAGCGCAAAGGAGGCCCCGGTCCAGTAAAGTGTGTGTCTGGGCGTGCGCGAACGCTGTAGTTCTGGCCTTCGTGGTGTTAGTAAGAACGACTGCACGTGCGCTGCAGTGCTCGGGGCGCCGGGGGGAGGGCAGCTCAGCGGCCGAGAGGGCCGCAATTACTGCGGTCGATCATGGAGGCCGGAAGGCCGGACGGGGCGGGCCACTTCAGTAGTACGCCACTTCAATGATGCTGTTCAAGGGGCACAATAGACTGAGCTACCCGGGCGCAGGCGCGGCTTAAACCGCCCGCATGGTGCTGCGCAAAGTACCCATCGTGGAGTACCCACGCATCGCTGCATGGCGTGCGAGCCGCCAAAGGCACGGGACGAGGGCCTTCTTGCAAGGTGAGACTCGGAAGTGGTATGTGCGCACTGCGCAGGTCCTGCTCCACGCGGCTGGCTGGTGTGCAAGTGCGCACACGGGCTGTGGTGCGCGTCGGTGTGTTGCGCTTTCTTTCGTGTTCTGGGCCTCACGGCTAAGGGCATGGCACTAGGGTGTGTACCGGTACTCACAAAATCTGCTGTTGGAGGCCGAGAGCCGGTGGGCTCGTGCGCCCTGCAACCCCTCTCTGGGCAGCATGTAATCTGATGGAATGAGCGTGCCGGCCGGCGGCAGGCCGGTAAGGCTTCAGGATGCAATCAAGGGGGTCGGGCGGTCAGCAGACGCGCTGGGATGGCGGGCGAGACAGACGCGGGGCCCTGTGTGTGTGTGGGGGGGGCACAGCGGCGATGGAGGCGATGCACGAGGCGCCCACGGGTCGTGCACGTGGGCAACCGAGGCGGATGGCAGTGGATGGGTGACCTCCCCTCGCCCGAAGCGCCTCGCCCTTACCCTTCTGCCGGTCGTGGTTTGGTTCCGACCTGAACACGCGGTGTGCAGCAAATGCACGATCTGGCGCGGCAGCAGCTGGGTCTTTTGCCTCACCACAAACCGGCAGCCCGCTACCAAACCACCCTTCATGTCCGCACCCAAGCCCGACAGCAGCTGTCGAGTGAGACTCAACCCTGGCCGGCTGCCCTCCATTCTAAGCGGCGGCAGGTTGGCAGCATCTTGACTGCCCTGGCCGGACCTTGTGGATGGATGGGGAGGTGCCACCACCCGCGCATGTGCCGTACGCTGTGTACATCACATACACAGGCCGCAGTGTGCAGCCCGCCTGTGTGCAGACCTATGTGCAAGGGCCGGAGCGGGGACTGCATGCTTCGACCAGAGTGTGCGGCGCCCAACCGGCCGAAATGCACACGACTGCTGCACTGCTGGGTGCTCGCCAGTACTTTGCAAAGCGTGGCTGCAAGGTGCGCAAGGACCTTCAAACATGTTGTCGCCACCACTGCTCCCTCGTACGTACGGCAGAAATCCATCTCTCCCCATGTAGAGCCCGTCGCCAAACCAAGGGCCTCCTACTACAGTGCCTCGCCCACGCACAGACTACGGTACAGCAGCATCCCATGGTATCAGAGCCCTGCCCTTTGCTGGGCGGGCAGGCGCTTCACTCGCTCCACACGCGCGGCTGTCAGGCCTCCGCAACATCTCGAGGCACGCGCCGGGCTCCTGCGAGCGCTTTCGTGCGACAGCAGAGGGTCTTGCAGTTCTAGGGTGCACTCCACCCCTTGCGCAGGTGCACACACGGCGTCGTTCGCACACACCGTGTCGCTGCTTGTGCGAGGTAAAGAACTGCCACCAGGGTCGGCCCCCGAGGATATCACTTCTGCAGGAGCGGTATCACTGCCTGAGTGGCGGACGCCTCTACGGTGCATCCAAGCGGCCAGCGATGGCTCTATCCCCCACTGCCGAGCACCGCAGCAGGTGGCTCCCTGCCCATCCAAGATCCTGAGCGAGCAAGACCACACACTAAGCAAGGAAGACCCAGTACATGGCCGTTACGATGTGGCCACCCTGTCACGGCCAAAGGTGCGCCCCACGCCGGGGATGTGCCCTACCCCCTACTGCACAGCCAGCAACGCGCATTGTACGACGCATAACACATTCCTGTGCTCCCAACGTCGACAACAGCCCCCAGTCCCTTACTCGCCCTGCCCGCGCGGCACTGGGTGTTCCCCACACCCTCGGCCTCGCGTAGCCCACCCTCCCTCCCCGCTCTTGCACCCTGCCCAAGACCATTACCACTCGAAAATCCGGCGCTCTAGCGCAGAGAGCGCCCAGGTCATCCCATCCCCGGTCAACTCGTTGAACGAGGCTGCCATGCAGCCCTTGGCCACCAGCGGCAATGCCACCGCCTTTTCCATCGCGAGCCCCATCAGATCCGACTGGCCTACCATCACCGAAAGCTGCCGAAGTACTGCTGCCTGGTCGGCGGCGTGGGGGTGCGCTCAGGCCCAGACCCTGATACACCTCTGGCACGCTCGGCACCGACATGTAGCGCTGCATGCTGATGTTGTCCATCATCGCCTCATCAGCCCCTCGTCCTCGTCTGCGCCGTCGGCGTCACTGGACTCATCGCTATCTGCGTCGCTGGAGTCACCGCTGGAGTCCGAGTTATGCGACCCCTCGTCATGCTGCTCGCTGCCGTCACCATCAGGCAGCGCCGCGCCTCCTGCACCCCACGGCCACGTGCATGTGAAAAGGTAAAGAAGGCCGTCTAACTAAAGCATCAGGTGCTGACGCCCTCACAGTCCGTGTGGCCGTGTCCCAGAAGGCAGGCCCTCGAACTCTACTGCAGCTAACCCAGCCAATGTCCCCCCGGCGCCCTAGCGTCAGGCATTCTTCCATGGCGCAAAACCTGCACGGTCACAGCTATTGCTATTCCGGGCCTGTAGCCGCAACGTCCTGGCTGCAAGCGGGAGGCCGCGTCGCGTAGATAACCCTAGCGCACCGGTTTAGGCTATCCCCAACACTAGGCCGCCCCACCGGAAGGCCATGGCCAGGGCGCTGCAACAGTCCGCGGCGTGCAGAGCAGCGCTCGGATGAAGCCAACGGTCACACTGTCGGGGCTGCTCCCGGCCGCGTCCGTCATGATGGCCGGCCACGCCACATGCAGGGAAGGCATGCGGACGATGCGGTCCACCGGCTTCCGGCCGGCGTGAACGGTGTTGTGGCTGCGGAGGTCGCCATACACCACCACCACGTCGCCTGCAGGGTAAACGGGGCATATGCAGACGCAGACGTTAGGCATGCCCCGTCGCAAAGAAGCCCCACGGCCCCCGCTAGGCTGGCCTATGTTGGCCAAGTATGTCACGCGGAACTGCGCCGCCCCCCTGCCCGTATGAGGCACGACCCCAAACGACTGCTTGGGCACTCAGGAAAAATAGAGCGACTAGGCCTGAATACCTCGCCGTACTCGCGCGACGTGGCAGATGCAGGCAATGTGTGCCCCGTCGTGCAGAATCGTACACATGCTTGCTCATGTTGCCCAAGCATGCCGCGTGAAATGTCTCCAAACTGACGGGGTACAGAGGGGTAAATGAGCAACCAAGTTTGAGGAGCTTGCTCGCCGCACTTACGCTTGGGCCAGCCCCGCATGTCGTTGACGGCGAGGTACTGCAGCAGCGCCTGTGTACGCAGCTTCATCAGCCCCCCTGTTACCGTGTCTGCGGTGACCGTATAGAGGCCGACGATGCCCGGCAGCATGAACTCCAGAGCGTCGGATGCGCAGCCGTCGGCCACGTGCAACTCGTGGCCCTCGACGACCGTCGCCCCGAACTGCGCCTGGCAGTCTGCCCACGTGGTTTCCTCCACGAATATGTAGCCGGTGCTTGCGGACTGAATCGCGATGCTGGTGGTCGGGCTGAAGTCCACCGTGCGGTCCAGCCAGGAGATCCCTTGCACCGGCAGCACCGTCACTCCTGCGTGAGGAGCAGGGCGGAAGGGGTGAAAGGCCAACAACTGGGGCTACGCCTTTCGTTTAGCGTCTCCTACCTCATGGAAGCCACCCATTAATGTTCCTTGATTACCCGCCTCCCATGGGCCCCAGCGCCCTGCTAAAAAAGCCTTCCTCCCTCCCTCTGGCTCCCCAAGGCCATGCTCGTGCACTCCCACGCGCCTCAGTCCTCGTCGCCAGCTACGGTACCCTGACCCTGTCAGGTCCCCCCCCCCCAACGCACTCCGACTCCGTATCTTGCCACCCTCATCCTCGCGCCGCTAGGTTGTATGTCCCTGCCTACCTGCAGGCGCAAGGTTCTCCTCCAGCCACTTGAGGGCGCTGACCGTGTTTTCCGGCGCGTCGAGCTCATCAGGCCTCGGCCACGTGAACGGCTCTGGCGTGTACGGCGTCGGTGGCGAAACCAGGCAGCACGGCACCGCGCAGGAGCCGTGGTAGCTGAACCTCTCGGGAATCATGCGGTCAATAGTCTTGCACGTGTCGAATGAGCAGTGAGAGGCGGTGACGGCGATCCAGCGGACGGTCTGCTGTCGAAGAGCCGGCGCGAGCTGCGGGGTCGTGACAAGGGTTCAAGGGGGTGAGGGTGAGTGGGTGAATGGGTCCGCGTGCCTGACTGGCTCCGTACTCACAAGCGTAACAACCTGCCGCACCTTGGCCGCAATCTTGGCCGCAACCTTGGCAGCAATCTTGTTCGCAACCTTGGCCGCAACCCTGGTCGCAAGGGCGTCGACATCCAGCTGAGGGAGAGCGGGTACGAGCTGCAAGGGATGTTGCACGGGTGTACGTGAGACGTGAGAGTGAGTACCGTTGTTAAGCACAGGCGCCTGACTGGCTTCATTCCCATCTGCGCCAACAACGTTGCCGCACCTTGGCCGCAACCCTGGTCGCAAGGGCGTCGACATCCAGCTCGTTTGCGGTCGTCGGCCCCAACAACTCGCCTGCATGATGTTGGACATGCGAACAGCGTCTTCAAGACAGTTGCATCTCAGAGAGACACGCGTGTGCGCGCCACTCGCTGGGCGCGGCACGAAGCGCTCCTTGGGCCCACGGCTAGCTGAGCACCTTGCCGGGCGCTTACACCGTTACACGGGCTGGAAACGCAGGCTTGTATCGTCTGGGCAGGGATGCGTCTGGGCTGTTTGCTGAAAACGACGTACAGCGACTCCGCAGTCGCAAGAGTGCACTCTGCACTGCCTGGATGTGCGCGTTGGTCACAGGCGCGCAGGCGTACCAGGAGCAAGCCCACCCCCTACAAGTTCAGCCTTCCTGATACAGCGCTCCGCGTTTCGCCACACGCCACGCGACACCATGCGCTGGCGGCCGAGTAACACGTGTGGTGGCTCAACCGCACGTGCATGACCGCATAACGCATAACAGCACCCTGATGCTGCCCTGCCGATGTGTGCCCCTTCCCCCAACACCATACCTGTAACCTGTAACCCAACACCATCCGCATTGCACGTCCCTAGCCGACCAACTGGCGCACATCTGCGTGGCCCGCTACGTGGCCCGCGCCTCGCCCACAGCTAGCGCCGTACGGTGAATTCCCACCCAGGGTCTCACCCCTGCAGGACTCAACGCCAATCCCTGCACTCCCAGGCCAAGGGCGGCGGCCGCGTCTGCGAGGAGTACGAATATGTCAGAATGCACACGAGCCGGCACTGGTGCTGCGTACATAAAGGGGAGTAAGGACCAGTGGCATTCGAAGGTAAGGTGGCCAACAAGGCAAAAGGCAGGGCCGCCCCGGCGCGAGACGGACCGATGCAACTCCGCCAAGCGCCAGGTAGCAGACGACCTTCACTTGCCTGCCCGCTTCAGCAGCTTGTCTACCATGTCAGCCGCGCGCTCATCGGTTGCGCCCATGAAGTCAAGCTTCACCGCGTTGCCGCCGGTGTCGAGCGCCAGAGCAGCATCGACTACCCAGTCTTCCGACTTTCCTATCCGCTTGAGCTTCGCAACAAACTCATCTGCGTCCATATCCCCTTGCAATGAAGCAAATGTCTATCTGCTGTTGGCTGTGCTGGTGGCCAGCGTAAAACCGCCTCGGCCGCTCAGTCACCCAACTTTAAATTGCGATTGTGATTGTTAGCTGCCTCTGTATTCAATACTGCTTCCAATCTGACAGGAACCTTCTTTCGGCAGTTTTAGAGGCAGGTTTCCCTGGGCTCACTGACCGACTGTACAATGTGAGCGGAGCTGGGGTAATCTACATGCAGGAATAGGGCTCGGGAAAGGATGGTGGCACGGCAGACTACGGCATTCGAATCCAAAGTTGGAACCATATCAGCTCTCTGCCGCAGAAGCGGTAAACATTGTCCCGAGAGATCAACCCCGTGCAGATCCTTCTGTGAATGCGGCCTGCCCCCTTCAGGCCGCGGACAGCGGCCAGTCGGCGGGCCGCGTTGCAAGCCGCGGCTGACGCGCCGCACCGATGGCACTTCACACAAGTACCTAGAGTACTGCATATAGTTCTCTGCGCGGCTTCCAAGAGGGACCCGGGGGCCGCATGCCGGCTGTTCGACGAGTTGGCAGCCCAGCACTGCCCCCTCGTGCGGATCTCCCTAGCCGATTTCGGTGACGCCGGCTTGGGATGGAAGCTGCTGGACTCTAACCACGGCTCTCAGCTTCGTGCGGCGCCTGCGCAGCCAGCATTGGCTTTGGCAGCGGCCGAAATGCCAGCGGCGCCGGCATCTGCAGCCGGAGCATCGAGCCGCGACCAGAACCCATACACGTCCGTCCAAACCAACCCGCAGGAGTTTCATGCCAAGAGCAGCCATGTACAAATGGGGCAAGCGGAGGACGGTTTGAACCCTGAAGTGGAGGAAGCGGTCGCGGACGCAGGGGCATTGGAGGGACCTGTGACGCTCCTGAGCGTGCCACTGCGGCTGTGCCTCAGCCACGAGGTGCCCGGATGCTGCCCGCCGGCGCTGCGCTCGCCCGCCCTGCGCGACCTGTTCGCGAGCGGGGAGCGCTGGGAGGTCAAGCTGGCGGCGGCGCTGGTGTGGACGTGCAGGCTGCACCGGCGGCGCCACCCAGGGCCGTGCCGAGGCTCGGCCGAGGCCGCTGCAAGGGAGCAGGATGAGGCGGCAGCGGCCCCTGAGGCGGTGGCAGAGGAAGCGGGGGACGAGGAGGAGGCGCTGCAGGAGGCACGGGATGCGGAGGAGGCGGTCTTTGCGTCGTTCTGGTGGCGTTACCAGCAGCTGCTGCCACCTGCTGAAACGCTTACCACGCTGCTGTTCTTCCAGGCGTGGGAGCTGCGGGAGCTTCAGGCGCGTGGCCGGGGTGGGGATGGGAGTGGCAGTGGGCGGGAGCAAGTGAGGGCGGGGTCAAACCGGCATCCTGCGCTCGTCACCATCCTCATCGTTTCTCCCTCCTTTCTCCCCGACCTTCACATATCCCGTTCTTCCGCTCCCGGGCTCCCGACCCCTCGCCCGGTTCCGGTTCCGCAATGCCCCGCAGGACCCACCGCTGGCCGCGGCGGCCCGTTCATGGCAGGCCGGCGTGCTGACTGCCTACGACCGCTGGATGGACACCACCGCGTTCCGGCGGGAGGCGGGGCGGGTGGGGCTGTCAGAGTGGCTGCGGGCGGTGGGCGCCGTGGAGAGCCGTGCGTTTGGGTTCCGGGTGAGGAGAGGAGCGGGGGGCGGCCTCAGGGCGCAGTCGAAGGATGGCGGGGCGAGGCCGGTGCATGGATGCGGGGGGGGATGAGGCTGGGAAACGGGTCCGACGGGTCCGATGATATCCCGAATCATTTAGGGACGGACGAACTTGTTGGGGGAGGGCACCCGGGTGGGGAGGGAGGGGGTGTGACGGGGAAGGGCAGCCTCACCAATGGATCAGCGGCTGCCAGGGCTAGCGGCATGCGTGCATCCACCTTGCCGCGTGACTCAAAATTTGGGGCTCCCAGGGTTCGGAGATGAGGTAATGCGTAACGCCCCGTCGCCCACTGGCCGTAGGCCGACGACGGCTCGGAGCTGCACGCCTACGTGCCCTTCTTCTGTTGCGCCAACTACGCGCCGGGTGCCCCCACGCTGCACGTGCTGAGGCCGGCGCCGCCGGAGGAGGCAGCCCACGAGGCTTCAGCGCTGGGCAGCGGAGGATGCAGCCCCCAGCCGCCGGGGACGGAGGGGACGGCGGCGGTTGCGGCGCCACGCACCCCGCTGGCATCGTGGCAGCCGACGGCGGACATGGTGGCGCTGCGTCTGCCAGCGGGGGGCAGAGGTGGCGGCTTGGAACCGGAGCGGGAACCGTCGCAAGCGGCACAACCGCCACAACCACCGCCGCAGCTGTACATTGACTACGGGAAGAAAGATAACAGGCAAAGGCGCCGTCGGGGCGTGGGAAGGGCGACCTGTGTGACATATGGGTGTCTGACGTTACCGACCGCGGTAGTGCATACTCTCACGGATGGTGTCTCCTCGCTCATCAGTTTGGTCCTGTCAATGTTGAGCACGCTGTCTATATGCTCAACACAATACACGTTTGTGAGGCTGCGTCTGCGACCAGGCAGCACAGGGTGAACAGCCGCACTCGGGCTTTCTTGTACGTTGTAAGGCTTACTCGAGATGGCAGGAGCCCGTCAGGATCGGGTTAAGGACAGTTGCCATGCACGGCCTTGCTGCATACGTGCAGGTCGCTTGTGGAGCAGTACGGCTTTGTGCTGTACGGCAATCCGTACGACCGCCTCGATTGGGGAGGCCTCCAGCTGGACCCAGGCGCCCGAGTTCGGAGGGACTGGGTGCACTCAGCGGCGGAGCAGCTGGCGGCGGAGGCGGAGGAGGCGGAAGCGCAAGCGGCAGGGGCGACGGAGGAGGGAGATACGGGGTGGGGGCGAGCGGCCGGACACGGGGACGCTGGCGCCGCTGCCAAGGTGCCTGGCAGGCAGGGCAGCGCAGCGGCGGAGCGCGCGCGGCTGCGATGCGCGGCTGCCAGCGTGGTCGCCGTGGCGGGCTGGAGGTAGGCGGACGTGGGAGTTGAAGGGAAAGGGGCATGAACAACGACGAGCTGGGCGCCAGCAGCGTATGTCCCGTCCCAGCAGACGTGGGAGGGTGGGCCGGCTGCCAGGGGCGTCCTTACCTGCCTTGGGTGCAGGGGATTCAAACAGCATTCTCAAGCCATACAGGTAACAGGCATAAGGGACACGAGAGAATGGGTGGGAAGGGACGTGACCTACACAACGACTAGCAATGAGGGAACCCAGGAACCGCATCCGGCAGAAGTTGTGGCATTCATTGTTCGGCTCCTCCCGACGCCCAGACCCGGCTGTGGCTACCATCCCTACTATCAGTGCGTTCCCCCGATAAGGAACGGCTTGGTTTTTCACGGGGCACATTTACCTTTGGCGAGGGCCCTACCCAAGGCAACCACGCTGGCAAGCTGCAAGGAGGGGGGCCGGGGCCGCCATCGCACGGCTGGTGGACCCCGAAAGGGCGGGAGCCAGGGACCGGTATACCGGTAGCTGTGCTCAGGCTGGCGATCCTAAACGTGTTTTCGACAACCACCCCATTGATGGCGGGCCCAAGCGAAAAATGGGGGACGGACGTAGGGGTGCTTGAACGAAAAAATAGCCCCTAAAAGGAGCTCCGCCTAGGGAGCGGACGAAGACTGCCCACCCAAAGGGCGTCTTCTGTGAAGGAATTTTGTCAAGTTTCAGGCTTTTCGTCCGGGTTTGCCGAACGGGTTACACAGACGGAAGGTAGCCAGGCTGACTGCATTACTTGATTAGTCTCTTTTACGCTTTTAGCCTGCCCCTAGCCCCTGACCCCTGCGCATCGTCCCGTCCAATATGAGCTTCACCGTTCCCCGTCACGCCGCCACGCTGCAGGAACCTGCGGGAGCGGAGGGCGGTGACGGTGGAGGGCGAGCGGCGCGTGTTGGAGGCGCTGGAGAGGCTGATGGCAGAGCAGCTGGGCGCTTTCCCCACGAGCGCTCAGCGGGATGCGGAGCTGCTAATGGACTCGAGACGGCGGCAACGGGGGCGGCAGCAGAGGAGAGAAGATGGGGATGGGGTGGAGGGTGGACGGGGAGGATGGAGGCGGCGGCGCCGGCGGTGAGGGAGCAAGGGTTTTTGCGGAGAGCCATGCCTGTCGCCGCCGTGGCAGCGGGCGGTATGCCGGAAGGGTCCAACGGAGCTGATGCGTCGGTGGCGGCGACGGACGTGACTCTTCTTCCGCTGTTTGTGCATGCCGTTGGCGAGTCCGTTGGTCGGTACGAGCTGGCGTTGCAATACCGCCTGGAGCGGAAAATGTTGCTAGAGGCCGCACTACGGCTTGTGAGGCGCCTGCGGCAGAACCTCTGAGGGATTGAGAGCTGGTGGCGGGGGTGAGGCAGGGGTCGGGGGACGAGAGGACGTGTCGGCGTGTCGCGTCGAAAGTCGGTTGCGATTCCGGCGGTTGGTATATATCACCTCGAATAACTCACCACCGTGGCATGATCACAATTGCACACCGTCATCGCTAGTTTAACTGGATCGTTCCGCAGGTCTCCCGCCGGTGCCTTCGCACGCGACACGACTAGACGGGAACGTCCTCGTTTTATACGCTCGCGGACTGCAGGTCAACTTGAGAAGCGCTGCTCGTGGTTGCAATAGGACTTGCTGGCCTACGGAGAGCCAGGTATGGCAAGAGCGAGGCCTGCGCATGGCGCGTGCGTTCATGTGGAGAGGCGCTGTCGGGCACTGGTGGACTTGTTTTCATTGTCAGTAATCTTGATAGCTCCGCTCATGACTTGCGCACGGCGCTCTGCTGAATGGGCCACACCAACGGGCAATGGACCCGTTGGTTTAGCCCGTTGTCAAGCCCCGTCAAGCCCCGCCCCAACCAATCTGCTTCCACACCCAATCTAGGTCTGCTTTGTGACAGCGAGCATCTTCGTGGGTGCAAGCTGCGGACCCGTGGGTCCAGCACCTCGGCATGACGGGCCATCTGCTCGAGGGAAAATGGACTAAGGGCCAGATCATTGGAGCGCTGCTGGTGGCGGGATACCTTCTCGGGAAGGTCATTACCTTGTTCTTCGCCTACAAGGGCGCTCGCTGGTTCTGGGCATGGCGCAAGCGGAGGGCCCAGGCTGCCGCGGGCGCCACCGGCGGTGCTGAAGAGCTGGCTGCCCCCCTCATTAGCGGGGACGACGGATCTCAGGCCGCTGAGCGCATCCTTGACGGCAACAGCGTTGCAGACGGAGTCCCAGCCTGCAGCGCAAGTGGGCTGGCAGACGGGGCGAGTGGGCTAGGAGGCGTAGACGACGGGCGGCTGGTAGATGCACGGGTGGATGGGGAGCAGGTCCCCAGCGCGCGTGCCAACGGAGATGAGGTATGAGGCCCTTGCTCATTGGTTGCGCTGGCTCCTAGGCTAGCCAACTGCTGGTTTAAGTTCGTACCGTTACCCTTCGTTGCACCGCCTGCATTAGCCACGGGGGAGTCGACGGCGCTGGTACGGCTGCAGGGTACTGCTGGAGAGCAATCCAGGACTGTTTTTATTGCTAGGGTGCAGCGGTGCAGGGCTCACGGCTTGCGTTACAGTTTGATGCGAATATGGTAGCGTTACTTATTTTGCATGTCTGTACGGATGCTGTTGCTCGTTAGCCCATGGTCACGGGTGTATCGTGCGCTTGCGCTATACTGCAGTTTAAATGGCAGAACGTGTAACGCATGTACAATTCCTAGTCGGATGGCTGTGTCACCACTGGCCGCTCAGGAGGTTGCTTACCCCATGTCTATTTGTGGGTTAGTAGCCAGGCAAGTAAAGGCAAGTACCAGGAGACATGCACCATATGTATGAGAACAGGCACCTTAGTACTTGGACGTGAATGGGTTTAAATGACTGGATGTCGATGAGTCATGAAATATGTCGCTTTGCCAGCTATTAACCCATGACACGTTGGTCTTCCATGCAATGGCACATGGGCAGCCCATGCCACACTGTTCTACCTTCCACCTGTGGAATCAGCGAAAGAATCGTACAGCGGGCCCTCATGCGTCCCTTGCCACTCAGACACGGAGAGGCCGACGTGGCTTCTGATGCCCTACATTGCATCAGAGGCTTCGTCTCGTACCCGGCATGCAACACAAGCGCACAACGCAGGCACGAGCCTGGTTCCGAAACCGCAGTTCTCGCCCCCATGTCTTGGGTCAACTGTAGCGTAAGGTCCCGTTATTCCACGGCATTTGATGCTCATGGTAGTTTCAAACGTTCCCCGTGGCAGCGGGGCGTAAGAAGCACGCTTCCCAAAAATTTCTCTGTGCACATCGATAAGCCACGGTCATGCACAGAGTCCTAGTTGCAAGGTTTGCGCGGCACCCGGTTCGCCTACCTGATGCTCCACACACTACACACGGTTCACGACCCTGCGTATCTGGTAGATAAGGTCCGCCAGTACTAGTCTACCCATAACTCCCACACGTGTGTGACGGGTCGGCAGGGGTGCTAGCTTCTATGATGATGGACATTGGCCCCTCCTGCTGCCTGCCCCTCGCCAAGACACGACGCCACACACTTCACCACCCCTCTCCCGAAAGCCCTACGTTCAATGCGCTACAAGCCATATCCACGCAGCGTTCCCGTCACGCGGGCTATCACTGCGCCGCCTCCGCCGCTGCGGCCTGTTGCGACACCGAGCGGTAATCCGCCACCACCTCCTGCAGCTTAGCGAGGAAGGCCGACACGTCGTCCTTCTTTACGTGGTACGTGGCGTTCTCGAACGAGCTCTTCAGGGGCATGATGTTGAGTGCGCTCGCCGTCTCGATGAAGGGCCGCGCAAACGGGTTGTTCTGAGGGCGGCAAACGGCAACAGCATGTGGACGCGTGCGCCAGGAGCAACATCCTTACACCAACCATTTCCCTGCACCCAAGACGGGTCAGCACACGATGCCAATGGGTAAAGCACTGCAGCCACTACTCCCCGTGCCCGTTTCCGAAAGAGGCAGGGGACTGTCATGCAGGGAAACCGGGAGTAATTGTGCAGTCCCTCCGGCCTCACCTGCAGGCAATTGCCCGAGATGTGCTTCGCGTGCACCGACACCAGGCAGCACAGGCCCTGCTCGTCGGGCGGCCCCGCGACCACCATGGGCCGCCGCGCGTCGCTTGAGCTGTAGCGGCAGCTGGTGGCGTCTCGCAGGAAGAGGGCCATGTACTGCGGGAGCGGACGCGCGGTCGACCCATCAGTGCGGAGAATACACGCGGGAATCGGGTGGCTGTTGTACTGGTATACTGGGCTGGATGAGGGTGCCTGGGCCATGAAGTGCATAATGGCATTGCGCTGATGAACGATGGTGCGCAGCAAAATGCATCTCGACCCAGCACGCCGGAGCTGCTGGACCAGAGCCATGTTTTGGCGAACCTGACGTAGCACCCAGGCGGGATCGTCGCTGGAGCGCACCCTACGCACCTTCAGTACCGTTGGGTGCCGGAAGCGCGCGTTCGCCAGGGCGTTGCTGTCGGCGACGTTGACCCAGCGGTACAGAGCGCTCTTGCCGCCCTTGATCTTGCCAGCTGTGATCATGAGCCCGCATTCGCTGCGGGGTAGATGTTCAAAGCGCCTTCGTCACCATCATTGCCGATGCAGATTCGCGTCGTGTTCAGTATGGGATGGCGTGATTGCACCTTAGGGTGGCAGGCGCAACGCCTCGCCAACACGCATACCGCAAAGACTCCTCAGTAGTGCGCCAATTTTCGCCCCTCCATCATTCATTGATCCACCAAAGCCGGTTACTCACTGCACGACATCTTGGCACATTTGCTTGGCCTGCTCGATGCCCCGCTCCACCAGGTGAAGGTTGCGCTGCACATGGAGCGCGGTCTGCGCGTTGCTGCAGGTCGTGTAGGGCAGCGATAATTGAAGGTTGGGCTCACGGGAGCACACTGGGCGGGACAAATGAGCATGCGTGCTGGTATCCACCTCAGCTCTCAAGCTGCCGAAGCCATGCCCTTCGCTTTTCCGTACAACAACGGCGTGCCCGGCGATTTTCCGTCCAACTACCTTTGGTTTTGATTTGCAGTAGTAAGCGGTAGTGAATGGTGACTGGCCATTACATTCCGCGGCGACTTATCCGTGCACCCAACAGATAACCAATCAAGTTGCACATGCCAATGAGCTCATTGAAGCCAACCAAGGCTTACGAACCAGCACTTACACGAAAGCGTTCCGGTGCCAGTTGGGCTGCCCCGGCTGGTACTCAGTCAGGAGCCCCAGCAGCGCGAACACCATGTCCGTGGCGCCCACCTCCTCGTGCTTGTACTGCAATTTGAAGCTCTGGAAGTGAAGTGAGTCCCACGCAAGCATGTGCTGGGGAGCGAAGCGCGGCAGGTTGCTGTGCAGGTTCTCGGGAACCTGGCCACGGAGGCCCTCTGCAAATAGCGGGTCACGGTTGAGCGTGTTGTAAGCGGCTGAGCGTTTCGTCCTGGACATCTGAACCATAACAGGGTAAGCTGTGCAGTATGCCACCGTCGGAGGAGCTGGTGCATTGGGCGCAGTAGACAGCAGCGCAACCAGTAGTACAGATGGTATGTGAACGCAGTGAAAAGTCCACTCGCGCTTTTGAGTCCGTGGCGGACCGATGGCGATCCTAAAAATGTCACACTCACTGTACGGTGCAGCTGCGGCCTTGAGCGGGATGCAGAGGTACGTCAGCAGGTTGCGGATGTTCTCGACGCCCTTTTGGCGCCATGTCTGTAACCGCGCTGCCACGTAGCTCGTATACCTGCAAGCAGACGACGGTTAGGACTATGTAGCCAACCTGGCAACCCTAAAAGGAGGCCACTGCTTACCGCAGGCTGTCCTCGATGCTCCAGTACCGCAGCAGTGACAGGCGAAGGTCGTCGCACGGCTCGATGTGCACCTTGTGGCGCGGCAGGATGAAGCCGGCCCCGAGATCCTGCAGATGTGCGAGAAGCCGTCACTCAAACGGCCCCACGGACAAATCCACTGCCCATGGGGCCCGTAACATCTGCCCACCTGCGGCTCTTCGTCGGCGAGATCACGCTTGACCTGCTCGTTCAGCAGTTCGTGCCACTTGGTGTACTGCTGCTTGCTGATGTGCTGGAAGATGAACTGCTCCGTCAGCGCCACAATGGCACACCTGTCATGGTGCACACCGGACATGTGTTACCAAGCGCGCAACCCATAATCCCATTCATCGGCTCGCGCCAGGCTCCATCACCCACAACCCTGGCAGTCGCACATTGAATACGCTGCTTCGCGTCTCCACGTTGTTATTACCAACTACCCAGCTCTCTGTTTGGTTCCGTTCAAGTTCACAATTCGGCGCGCTCACCATATGTGGAAGTTGTCGTCGTGCCGCAACTGGCTGCACAGGTGGTAGAGTAGCAGCGACGTGGGTTTCCCGTACCCGTTGCGGTCGCTGTAGTACTCGTCCACCAGCTTGGCGCGGTCCGCACGCTTTTTCCGCCGCGCGGCCGCGTCCTCTGCTGAGGCCGCTGGCCCACGCTTGGGCGGTGACACCTCGCCATCCCGCTCTCGCCGCCGCTTCCGGCCCCGGCTCCCGTCCTCCCCGCTAAGCTGCGGCTCAGCGTCATCCTCACTTCCATCGTCATCCTCTGAGGCTTCTGACCCGCTGTCCTCCTCGTCTGATTCCACCTCTGCGCGTCGGAAGACCCAAAGACAGCGGGATGGGATTGATGCATAGTGATGGCAGCTGGATCGGTTATGGGTTGAGCCCAACTTGCAAACGCTTTCAACAGCCATACATATAATGGCCATGCTTAATCCATGGCTTTACCCAGACTTTGCACTGTGATCAGCAACAGGGCATGTCGGGGCTCCGGTCCACCCCCCATGCCACTGTGCACTCCCAAGTTTAGTCCTGGGAAACCCAGACTTGGGGAAAGGGAACCCGAAGACTGAAGAGACCCTTGCAAACCACACGCAACCGCGCCAGTTGCCGCCACCTTACCGGCACCCTCGTTCGGGTCGTACTCAGGCACCGAAGCTTTCGGCACCGGGTCGTCGGCGGCCACAATTACGAGGGTGTCCATGTCCTGCTCATTATTGTGCCCGTGCCAGACTGGGCGGTGGCTATCCAGGATGACAATCCTGACGTTGTTGGGCAGGTTGCACAGCGCCCGCACGTCCTCAGTGGCACCACAGTTGATCAGCAGCACTGTCTTCACCTCCTGTGGAACCATCATCGACGGGCGCCAGGCGTATTCAGGTATGCGCAGCCCCGAGAAACGCGCAGCGGCACCCGTGCGTGTGCCCCTACCCCTGCCCCACCTCTGAGTCCACCAAGGGGGCGCAGTGCTCGCGGACTTCCTCATAGCAGTTAACCGGAATGAGCGTGAAGTGCAAGCCCTCGCGGCCGAAGAGGTTCTGCGGAACACGGGGGACGAAGCCTGTTACGCGTGGGTACGTGCCAGCTCGCCTGCACGATAATGGCAGGACGGTGTAGCGAGTGTGCGCAGTTGCAGCCGTCGCCCCACCAGCAGAAGCTGCGATGCGCATACTGAGTCCGCTTCGGTGCAAGCCGCAAAGCAGAGGATGCCCTGGTCCTCGCTGCCCTGGGAGTCCTTCTTGACAGCCTGGTAGACCTCGCCGATGTCTGTCGCCTGGACAATCATGATCAGGCTCCGCCCATGCAGAGCATGCTTGACCCTAGGAGCGCATTTCTGAGGCGCGAAGGGTTCTCTGAGTCTTGGGCTGACCGTGAGCGGGGGGGGTCCCACCCTTTATACGCGCGTGACCTTTCAGTCCTGGTTAATCAAAGATTGAACTCAATGGAGTAGTGTAAAGAGTGCAGGTTGGTCAAGGTCTCCAGTGTCGCGGCAGACTTCAAAAATTCACAACCGACAGCCAATGCGCATAGATGTAACTCTTAGAGGACGTAGCAAGGACGCTGCGACAAGTACTTGGAGAGAAGTCCAGTCCAGAGCACGATGGCACCGTCCTGCAGTATGGATCCTGCACATGATGAATCAATCCCCCATCACGCCTGCCCGGTGTCCACATTGCAACATGGGCGTTAACGCCGCGTTCAGGTGACCATCCCTGCGCGTCATGCTCGGAATCGCCATGCACATCCACGCCATGTCACGGCAGTGTCGAGCTCTACCCCGACGGGGCATGCCACTATCACATTGTAACCCTTCGGAGATTATCAGGAGCTATGAAAGGATTTTACATGCTGCTAAGGTTCCCCCGCCCGGCTCCCAACCACACTCCAGCCGTGACTCCAGCTGCCTGGTGCTGGCCTGTGCATTCCTGTGCTTGCAGTCCCACTGTCTCGAAAGTTGCCCACTAAAAGTTGCCCGCTCGACAAAGCCTACGGCTTGTGTGCTGGGGTCGTGGCTGGCATCATATGGCGGAAGCCGGTGCGCACAGTGCGTTTCGCCATACGGCCTCTTGACGATCGACCAGCTATCCATCCACTTCCTCATCGGCGGGTGCATGTGCCTGGCGTCTGGCGCCAACCGGGCGCCCTTTCAAGACACGGTACTGGGAATGTAGCAGCTGACCTGCCTGCAGGCGTGAATCCGCACGTTGCCACTAGCCAGTCCGGCGCTGTTTTTCCTTTGACTGTGATGCTTCATGTTGTCTAGTGCCAGAGCGGGCATGTTGCTGCCATTGGCACAGCCGATGAAGTCGGGTCACCCAGTGTCACTGGTGCTGTGTTGCCGGTAATTGCATATGACAGTGGCGAGCAGGGGTGCCTCCCTGCGTCAAGGTCGGTGCGCTGTGTCACAGGGGCAAGTGCTCACGGCCAAGGCATCTGTAATGCAATGCACTAGGGCAGCCACGCCTGCCTGCCCCTTACAGGCACGAACGTTACAGCTGCATGTGCCAACCTTCAAGGCCGATGGCGTGCAGGCCATGCGATTCCTGTACACATTCCTTCAGTCGCCATGCGAGTCACTACATTTCAGCAGCGTACCCGAATGGATGCAATGCCGGGCGCGTGAGCAGACTGCAGCTGCAACAGGGCACTACACCAAACTGCCGTTGGCCATGACAACAGACATAACAGTCGGCAGCGCACTTGGCGGGGAACCCTGCCACCATAGGCCACAGGACCAAGAAAACTTCAGCCTCGCGGCCTGCAATTTGTCAACGACCAGGTGCAATCTATAGGAGGCTGCTCTACGCAGGGACAGCGCTTTGCTTAAAAACTACATAATCACGCTCAGACCTACGATACCGCCCTTCGGCACCTTGCAATTGCGACCCCTCCCCTGCTTTCCAAGGACACGTCAAAAGCGACTTCCCGCGCTGAAGTCCAACCGCTGAAGAGCTCGATCCCGTCGATGAATACAAGTGCCATGCAAGCCACACAGAACGGCAGCGGCGCGTTGCCATGCGCCGTGTTGGTTTGGTTCGCCCGCCTGCCAATGCGTGCACTTGCAATCCTGTTGGCTACATGGCAGAGCCCGTCACAAGGAGGGGCGGGTGATGTACTGCACAGTTGCAAGCGCGATGCATGGAGGCTTCACGGCTGTGGGCCATGACAAGTGAGCCACATTGCAGCCAGAATCTGCGTGATGCCACCATACCAACGCCCGACCCCCGACAGCAACAGTATGTGCAGGTGTCCCAAACGGCCTGCCGGCTGAGCGCCAACGAATATGCGGCTTCAGCGGGGGGGACCGAACTACCGGTATCCCGCTGTTGCGTTCCCTTCAGACCAAGCATCCAAGCTCATACCCGGGCCTTGGCGATCTGGTCCCCTTCCTGCGCGTGCTCGTCCTCCGACCGCTTCTGCGCCGGGGCGTTCCCCGTGTAGGGCGTGAGCGGGAAGGTGAACCCCACCTTGACCCAGGTGTCCTTGGTTTTCTTTGGCTCGCCGGTGGAGGCGCTGTGCATAGGCAGCTTGAACTCGCCCTCCGCCAGGGTGGCCAGTGGCAGGGAGCAGTAGCCCAGCATGTCGGCGTCGGCATCGCCCACTGCGACGGCACGGGTAAGGTGGTTACAGAGACGCATCCTACCAATACGGAAGTGTATGCAAGGTAACTAGAGGCGACATGCATGCTCTTGCGAGTTACCAAGGGACAATGACGGGATTGACAGTGGAAGCCGGGCAGTTTCCGCATGTAGCACATATAGCCGAGCAGCGGCAAGCAAGGTGGATCAGGGCTCGCCGCGTCCCCGCGAGGAGACACGCTTTCGCCCTCGCAGGCCATCAGTCAAGCTGCTCCTCCACGATCGTGCTGACCCGCGCCCGCAGAAGTGCGCGGGCCCTGCGACCCCTTTCACCCTCCCCTTCGCGGCCGAGCTCACCCGCGTCCTCGTCCATGAGCTCGATCGACAGCACCGCCATCTCGGGGAAGCGCACGTCAAACTCGAAGCTGCCACCGTCCATCAGCCGCCCGCTGTTGCTGACGGTCTTTGTCTGCTTGACAGCGCAGTCGACTGGCATGCCGAAGATGCGTATCTGTGGACACACAGGCGACATCAGGACAAGCTGGGAGCCTGCCGAGGTAGCGCAGCTGCATCTAAGGATCGTCTGACCCACAGGACTGCCTCTTAGAACAACAAACGGAAGTTGTCCTTTACTGCGGCGGCGGCAGCCGCAGTAGGTAACATCACGACCAGGGGCGTCCACCAGAGCTTGGTGCCATGTCATCCGAGCACAGCGCGTGCGGACCGTACGCTTCAGCGCTTTCTTGCAGCTGCCACAGCGGCCCCTCGCGATGCAGCCGCTGCAATGCGCTACAGAGCAAAGGCACCACACCCCTGACCGGGCGCCATCCACGCAGAATGGAGCCCCGTGCTGCCCGTCCATCGATACGATCTGCCCGGCGCACCCGCACGAACAGGTCGTCCTTGAAGATCCAGCAGTTGCTGCCCTGGTACTTGTGCGCACTCAGGATGCGGACCGTCAGCTGCCGCGGCGGCCGGGACGGCAGGCTGGCGCCCGGGACGCGCATCCACTCGGGTTTGAGCACATAGCCGCAACCGCCGTTGTCCAGGAACTGCGGATGGGTAGGTAGGAGGGGACCAACACACATGCATGGGCCACGATGTGGACAGCACGGCAGCGCGGCTGCAGAACGGGATTCAGATACACGGCAGCATTGCCGCCCGTTCCTATCGGTATCCCCTTACCTTTGCGTTTCATCATGCCTGACCTGCTTAGACGCCGTCCCTCCTCCACACCGTCTAAATGCATTTGCCCGTACCGACATGCTGCAAGTATTCGAAACGCTATCCGCTCCCCGTCTGACAGCACTACTTACCCACCTCAGCAGCTCTTTTACCAGTTTCCCATGGCTCCACCCCGCACACCATCCGCACCTTGCCCTGGTTGATCCGCAGCGCCTTGTCCCAGACCTGCCAGTTGAGCGCCGCCAGGCTGGCCCCCCGCACCCAGGCCTTCATGGGGTTGTAGTTGCCCGACATGACCCGCCAGCCGGCCGGGTACACGCGCATCAGGTGCCGACACGTGTAGGCGTACAGCTGCTGCAGCGAGCCCTCAACGGGGGGACAGCCCGCATCCAGCGCGTCCTCCGGGCCCTGCTCCTCGCCCTGCTGCAATTTGATCTGCTGCTTGGTCAGCTTGGCCTGGAGCACTTTCTTCTCCTGCTCTGCCTCTGCATCCTCCTCCGCGTCATACGTACCCAACTCCTTGGCCTGCAGAAGCCGAAACAGGTGGCGATGAGATCAGTTGGCACGAAGTCCAAAAGCCACATAAGGCTACAGTAGGTATGCTTGAGACCCGGCGGTACATAGAGTGCCCGCCCACGCAGCAGCGCGCTGTGTACGCCCTCAGAAGGAATGCCCTACGCGCCCTGAGCCCGCTTGATGCCTGCCGCCCGGCCTGCCGTGTCGCTCACCCGGGGCAGCGCGCTCTCCTCGAACGAGCTGGAAACCACCTTCTCTGCGGACCCGGGCGAGGGTTGCAGTCATCCTTTTCAAAACATCCTCTGCATCGCCACGCCTCGCGGCATGGGAGTAAGACAGGCCGTTGCGGGTTGCCACTTCTTCGTACGGAGGCACGGAGGGAATTACCACGGCGTTCGTGGAGGCACGCCCTCCCAGCTACCTCCACTTAGCGACATGAGCAAGAAACCAGCCGCGATTGATGCACCTCGTGGCCCTCTGGAGGTCAGCTCGTTACCGCCGACGCGAATCCACCCACCCATCCAACTGGTCCCATCGATTGCAGCCCCACCTTGCTTGATCATCTCGCCAAGCGAGGTGAACTTGGAATTGCAGATGTAGATGAGCTTCTTGAATTCCTCGTCCGCATCCTTCTTCAGCTGTGGGGGCCAAAGTGGTTGCAGCCATCGCGGGCGGATGCAGCCTTATCTACGACGGTGCTCCGTGGGAAGGGATCATACGAGGAACCGCGTTGGACACGCAACTCCTGTAATGCTGTGCCTCAGGGCATCTGCGCAAGTAGTGGATGCCGCAGTGCCTGTTGAACGCCTTTTGTTGCACCCAACCCACGCTCTCTTCACACACTAAAAGCCACAAAGCTGCGCAAGGCTGCAAGGGCAGCTCACATCCAGGGACCCTTCAGCGTGTCATGCGCTCCCCCACGTGCCACCCTCCCGGCCCGCTCCCCACCCACCGAGGTCCTGCAGATGACCTTGCCTCGGAGTGCCTCGGGCGACAGGTACGCCGACCGTGCGTCGTTTGGATCCGGCACGAACAGCTTGTCGCCCAGCACGTCCCGCAGGATGGCCGCCATCTTGGCCTAAGGCGAGGGCATTGCCAAGGTTACAGGATAGGTACAAGGCTTTCTGGAGATGAGTTGCGGCGGCGCATCTGCACCCTCGGGTGAGGGCACGGGGGAGTGGGGCAGGCGCATCTCGCCTCTACACGCAAGCGAACGAAGGCAAGGAGTCTCCAGAATGACCGGTGTACGGATGCGCGGTACGGCGCTCGGGTGAATCGCCGCAGGCTGGAGCAGGCACCCTAGTCCACTCGCAGCTCATGAGAGTCGCAGGCGAGTGACCCAAGGGCGGCTGCACTCCGGCTGCATGCCTGCGCAGTGTGTCCAGCGCTCCGCTCCATGTGACAGCGACCCGCAGCAAGTGTGCCCCTACGTGTCCCTTGGATGTGAAACTCAGTCGACGCGCTTTGGCGCAGGGTACGGCTCTTCGGCGTAGCTATGCCATTCGACAGGAGCCGACAGGAGGTTATGTGCGGCTTTTACAACATCTTCTGGAGAAGATTCCTTACGACCGCAAGCAGATCGCTTGTGCCCCTGCAAATCCGCAGCGCTGCAGGACCCGTGTTGTGCCTGCACGACCGTACTTGCTACATTGATGTCAACATTCTATAACGTGAACGGCGGCGGTCGGTGGCAGCACCTGCCCATGCCGTACTAAACCCTCGCGCCGAGCCACGGCCCCAGCCGGCGGCCACCAGCCCAAGAAACATGCGGGTAGCGAGATGTGCAGGCACCCACCGCCTCGCAGGTATCGCCCCCGGTTTCTTCCCTCCCTCTGCCTCCCAGTCCTCCACCAACCTGGTTGTCCGGGTTTGCGTGGTTCTCCATGGTGATGATGACGGGGTACGGCGACGACACGAAGGCGCTGTCCCGGATGGCCGCCACGCAGTCCTGTTTGGAGCAATAGGTGCGGCGACGGAGCGGGCGTGTGAACCGTACACAGAGCACACAGAGCTGCGAGGACAGGCCAGCTGTGGGGAGCCGCAGAGGTCGCCGCTGTGTTGTCGCGGCATGCAACGGGAGCAAAGCCGGGTACGACCTTCGGCGGCCAAGTAAGTAAGTCAAGGGCCGGTTGTCCGAATATGAACGCAAACCAAGCAGCCTGGCAGCCAGAGCGCTGCGAGCCGGTTAAGCGCCCAGGCGCTATCCCTCCCTTCACGTCAGTTATGACATATTAAAGTCCGTAATATGGGGGGATTTGACTACAGAAATCAGCTGTAAGCTGAAACAGCTAACTAGGCTCCACACGCAAACGGGCATGGTACCTTGAAATCCACGGGGCTGGTCAGTGTTCCGCCATGCTTGCATACCGGACCGTTGTAGCAATCTAGCTCGATGACCCGGCACCCCGCTTGGAGGCACTGTGAGCGGGGGAGGGAGGAAGCGTCCTCAAAACACAAGTTAGGCAGCTTTAGTCGGGATGGCGGACCCGGCACAACGGATGACCGGTGCAAACGCCCCCATGACAGTAAACCCTCCATGCTCCCGTAATCCCGCCACCCACACCCACCCTGCCCGACAGGCCCAGCCCCACCTTAACGATTGTGGTGGTCCCCGATGCCGAGGTCAACTGGTTTCCCGTCAGGTAAGAATTATGACCGCTCGAGATGAAGTAATGGGAAAGAGGCTGCGTCATGTCCTGGTACACTGGGCCTCGCGTTGCTGGGTACTCGGTCCGGACTTCCGGGTGCCCCTCCCACCGTGCCGATTCGAAACAGGAACCGGTGTTTCCCATCTTAAGAATACTTGTGGTTGTGATCGGCAACTCAGTAGCCTCGGTTGACCGCCCAAAGTTCGCTCGGCTAGTAGTTGGCGCCAGCCAAAAACGACATAGGTCGCTTTCACAGATCGTAGTTAAACATCACTCGGAACCTATCACAACGCTTCCCGGTTGAGTTCCGTGCTAGAAGCGGAAGTCCAGTCGAGAAAGGTGTGAGATGGGATGGCCCTCAATCTTCACTTTGCGTATTAAAATAGCATTCAAAGTACGCCAAGTGCGTGTATATTATGCCTGCGCCATACATGCCGTTGCCGTACGGCGCTAACCCTAACCGGAGCCTGCCGTACGGCACTACCCTAACCGGAGCCTGCCACTTCTGCTGGTGTTTGGGCTCTGGGGTGTCTTAGGCCCAGCCTTGCCAGTGTGTGACAGGTGCCACCTCTCCACGTACCTCGTGTGCGACACTGCTCGGCGCAGGGTTCGGCACGTGCATATGACGTCCTCGCTCGTGTCTTTCTTCCGTCAGGTGTAACTGTCCTATCCTTCAGCTCCCATGCTCTGACTGGTGCGATCTCATCAGGCAAAATACCTATAGTCGCTGACGCCCCTCTTTTGCTTCGGAGTTCATGGGTGGGCCCAGCAGATCAGCCTCAACACTCATCGTGTGCCATTAGACAGGTACGGAGCAGCCGCCAGGGTGGACATGGACAGCAGTCCCGAAGCGCCTTGAAGCGCCTTCAGGGAGAGGGCTCATCCCCCCCAACCGTACCACCTCAGCTGCATAACAGAGGGTGCCTTACCGCTCCATCCGGTCACATCTGCCTTCCCCGTTTCTGGTTCTCTTCTTTTTCTGGCCCCACCGGCAGTGTGTTACGTCATGCGAATATGCGTGCGTGCTTGTGGACATGGCGGACCGGCTGGACCGGCAGTGTGTCTGTGCCCGCCTCTGCCTCCGCCCTCGCCCCCGCCGCTGCCGCCTTCCATACAGGCTCAGGGCCCTTGCGGCTGATGGCGGGGCGCGCTGACCAGCTTTCAGCTCCAGCGCCAGGGCCACCATGCTGCTGTGACGGGGTCGCCGCCTCAGCACCTCTCCGCCCCTCCTCCACCGCACCCCCAGCGCCGCCGCCCGCTGCCGTGGGCACCCACACGCGCACCACTTGATCCAAGCCGCCCGTTATCAGCTGCCGCCCGTCGGGACCAAACGCCACGCTCTTGACCCCGCTCGTGTGCCCGACTAGCGTGGCGGCGCACTCGGCACGGGCCACGTCCCACAGCCTGGCGGACCCGTCGCTGCTGCCCGTGGCCACCGTGCGCCCGTCGGGGCAGAATGCCACGCAGAGGACCCAGTCCGTATGGCCGTGCAGCACCGCCGTACACTGCCCCGAAGCCGTGTCCCAGATGCGCGCCGTACGGTCGTCGCTGCTGGTGGCCAGGAGTTGCCCGCCGGGGCCGAACGCCAGCCCGCTGACGCGGTTGGTGTGGCCTTCCAGCACGGCGGTGCACTCGCACGGCGTCCCCCGGACGGCGCGCCACAGCCGCACCGTGCAGTCGCTGCCGCCGCTGGCGAGGCGGCACCCGGTTGGGCAGAAGGCCACTCCATGCACGACGTCCTTGTGCCCGGGCAGCGTGGCGAGGCAGCGGCCGCGGCGCCCGCCGCCAGCGGTGGCCGCGACGTCCCAGAGGCGCAGCGCCATGTCGCCGCCGCCGCCGCTGAGCACGACGCGACCGTCCGGGCTGAAGGCCGCAGAGTTGACGCGGCCTGTGTGCCCCTCCATCTGCGCGATGCGCCGCCCCGACGCGGCGTCCCACAGGACCAGCAGCCCCTCGCTGCCGGTGAGGAGCTGGCCGCCAGTGGGACTGAACGCCAGCACGACCAGGTCGCCCGCCTGGCCCGTGAGGGTTGCCACGTGCCGGCCCGCTGCTGCCTCCCACACGTGCGCTGCCCCGTCGAAGCCGCTGGCGACGAGGGCGTTGTCGGCGCTGCACGCCATCGTCCACACCCGGGCGGCCTGCAGCGAGGAGGCGGCGCGCTGGCACGCCGCCACGTCCCACAGCTGCACCGTAAAGTCCTCGCAACCGCTCGCCAGGAGCGCGCCGCCGGGGCTGAACTTCAGGGCCACGTTTATCATGAACTGCCCATGCACCACCGCAGTGCAGCGCCCCGTGGCCGCGTCCCACATCCGCACGGTCCGGTCGTAGCTGACGCTCGCCAGCAGCACGTCCCCGCCGCCCCTCTTGCCGCCACTGCTGCTCGCGCCTCGGGTGAATCCCACTCCCACGATGCGGCTCGTGTGGCCGGACCACGCGCCAACGCACTTGCTCTTCGAGACGTCCCACACGCGCAATATGCCGTCATCGCCGCCGCTGGCAAGCTTGGCGCCGTCAGGGCTGAAAGCAACGCAGCGGGCGACGCCCTCATGGCCCTGCAACACGCCACCGGCACCGGCCCCGGCACCGGCCTTGACAGCCGCCACGTCCCACAACCGGACCGTTCCATCGTCGGAGGCGCTGGCCAGCGCCGTCCCTTTAGGGCTGAACGCGACGCTGCGCACCCTCCCCGTGTGACCCCTCAGCACCGCGAGGCACGCGCCTCCGCCGCCACCGCCACTGTCGTCGCCACTGCCTCTGTCGCTACCTGCCGCCTTCGCAACGTCCCACAGGCGCAGAGTGTGGTCCCAGCTGCAGCTCACCAGCAGCCTCCCGTCGGGACTGAACGCCACGCCGCGCGCCCGGTCGGTGTGCCCCTGCAGGGCCGCTGTCGGCTGCCCCGTGGCAGCGTCCCACAGCCGCACGCGGCCGTCGCCGCCGGCGCTGGCGAGCAGCTTACCGTCGGGGCTGAATTCCACGCCGTAGATGTCGGGGCCGTGGGCGACGGAGCCGTGATCCCGCAGCACAGCGCCGCAGCGGCCCGTCGCCACGTCCCATGCGCACAGGGTGCAGTCGGCGCCGCCACTGACGAGCTGGCGGCCGTCTGGACTGAACGCCACGCAGTTCACCTTGCCGGTGTAACCCTGCAAGGGCGGATCATGCAAAAGGGCACGGGCACATGGAGCGGGCATGCGGCGCGCTTCCTAGACACACGCCCATGTGCGCAGGTTGACGCACCGCTGGGCCGGATGGACTATTTCCTTGACGCCGCAGAGGATCCAGCTTTACCAGGCGCTGCGGCCGGGAGCAGGAAACGGCTCGACGAAGTCTGTGCGCGTGCGGAGCACACTTGGATCCCAGCATGCTCTAAAAGCTCCCCTCTCACGAATGCCTACAACGTTCCCACCCCTGGCTGCGGCCCCCGGGCCCCGCCCCTCCGTGCAGCGCCCCGGCCCAGACCGCACCTTGAGGGTCGTGCGCACCGCTGACCACTCGCCCGCGCTCGCCGGCAGCGTCAGCCGCGTCCGCCACGCCAGGCCGGCCGCTTGTACCGCGGCGTCGTACAGCCGCGTGCCCGGCGGCGCGCTCCGCAGCGCCGCGTCCGCCGCCAGCTCCTCCGCCGACATCCCCGACAGCCGGTACTGCTCCGCCATCAGCCACCGCAGCGCGTCGTGGCTGCAGCGGCTGTGCCGGTGGGTCGGCACGGAGCCCAGCGCGCCTATCACGGCCGGCGCGTGCCCAGCCGCCAGTACCGCATGCATGAAGCTGAAATCGGAGAGCAGATCGTCCAGGGCCGCCGCCGCCGCGGCCCTCGAGAGATGGCCGCCGCCGCCCCCGCCGCCCCCACCGCCGCCGCCGGTTACGCCGCCGCCCGTCGCCTCCACCAGGTGCGCCATGCCGTACTTGAGCATGTAGGGCGTCATGCTGCCGTTGCCGCCGCCACCGCGGCCGCCATCGTCCCTCGTGGCTGCGCGCCAGCTGGCCGCCAGGTGCAAGCCGATGATGGCGTGGCCGCGCGGCACGTCGGCGGCGAAGGACCCGCTGACCCGCGGGTCGGTAAGCCAGTCGCCCAGCGACTTGTGCAGCGTGTGCAGGTGGTGGTCCTCCAGGAAGAACAGCGTGGGGTAGCCAGGAAGCCACGCGACCGCCCTCCCCAAGCCGAGCTGCTGTAGGAAGGACTGGGAGAGGGGCTCCCGAGCCGCCATCACAACCGCTACCAGGTCGGCCACGAGCCGCGCTAGCTGGTCGCGTGCGCCGCCGCCCTCACAGCCGCTGCCGGGAGGCGGCCGCAGGGACTTGTCTTTGAAGCGCGCAGATGCGGCCTCAAACACCCTGCCGTACAGTTTGTACACGTCATCGAGCCGCGGCTGGATCACCACCGCCGCAGCCGCAGCCGCTGCCCTCGCTGGCGTTGCATCACCGGCGGTGCCCAGCGCCGCCAGCGCCGCATGATAGACCATGACGCCCCCACCTGCACCACCAGCCCCTCCGCCGCCGGCTGGGTCGGCTGCTCCGGTTCGCGTGGTGCCAGCGCCGGAGGGCGCACCGCCCGAGCTGCTCCCGTCCTTATGGCTCTGGAGGGCGGCGGCCGGGCTGCACACCACGACGCTCCGGTCAAAGGCTCGCTCCAAGGCGGGCAGCACCAGGCCGTGGGCGGCGTTGGCGCGGGTCGTGAAGATAAAGCGGACAAAGGGCGGCAGGCGCGGCAGGCAGGTGGTTATGAGTTGTAGGATGCGGTTGCCGCACACCACGGGGCACGACGGGCCCGACGGGTTGCTGCTGCCGCTGCCGCCGCTGCCATTGCCGCCTTCGGCCTTCGGCGCGGACGGTTCAGCCTCATCCAGCGCATCAATCAGTAACACGATTGGCTGCTGCTCTCTCTGCCCCCTCTGATGCAGCTGTTGCTGCTCCGCGTGCGGTTGTGGCTCGCGTTCTTGGCAGTGCGCCTCCGGAGGGTGCGGCTGTGCCTGCGCTCGAGCCGCCCCGCCGCACGCAGCCGAGGCCTCCTCGCCGCCGGCCTGCAGCTCCGCCTGCTGTGGCACAAGCCCACGCAGCGGCTGCAGCAGCAGCTTCTCAAAGGCCTCCTCCGGCTCAACTAGCGCCGCCACCTCCGTGGTGTCAAGAGCCAGCAGCGCGGTGCAGACGGCAGGCAGCCTGCGGGGCGGGGCCAGCCGTGACTGCAGGCCTGCCCGGCCTGGCCCGGCCCTGTCCAAAACCGACCGGCAGGTGTGAAAACCACGGCCGAAGCCCAACATGAGCATAAAGGCCACCATCCACGCGTCAAGCGCCCACGCACAACCAGCCAAACCATATGCCGGTTACCGGCTACCGACAGGGCCCACCTGAGCGCCAGCTGGAAGGCGAGGCCCTTGATCAGCCGCAACGGGTCCAGCCGCCGCGCGTCGTTGTATTTGAGGAAGTGCGCCGCGGAGACCCGGTCACCCAGGCCGCCGCGCGCCGGCTCCTCGCACGCCAGCGCCGAAACCGTGGACTTGCCCTCCCCTGCGCCACCCGCCACACACAGCACCCGGCAGCCGCTGCCGCCGCTGCCGCTCACGCACATTCCAGCCTCCGCTGCCCCGGCCTCCGCCGCCGCCGTGGGAGAGGAGCCTGCGCCCAGCCAGTCCCGCAGCGGCGCGAGCCGCAAATCACCGACCCCCGCAGCCGCCCCGGCGCCCGCCGCCGCCGCCGTTGCCCCTGCCGCTACGCGCCCCAGCAGCCGCCGCCGGTCGGCCCGATCGCTGAGGGGCTGCAGCAACAGCTGCAGCTGCAACTTCGCGTTGAACGCCTCAGCGCTTCCGTGCTGCGACACCACAGCCTCCAGGATCATCTCCTTGTCTTTCGGGAACTGGCACTCCGCCCGCCGGATGTCCAGGCCGCCCACCACCGCCGCCACCTCGGCCGGGCTCCGCAGCGACAGGTGCAGCCCGTCGGGGCCGTGCGCGGCCAGCGTGTGCGCCCACTCGAACAGGCACCAGGCGCGGGTGGCGGGATTGGAGGCGGAGATGTCCATCACGACGATGGTGCCGCCGGCGCAGGCCCGCACCACGGCCTCCAGGGACCCGATATCCGCGGCGTGGTCGGACGTGGCCTCGTGCTGGTTGATGGCCAGGATGTCCAGCCACACGGCCACGTCCTCGCCCGCGGCCGCCAGGAAGCCGTCGATCACATAGTCCAGCAGGAGCAGCACCCGGTTGGACCTGTGCCGGGGTCGAGGTCGGGGTCAGGTGCCAGGGCCAGGGCTAGGCTCAGGTTAAAATGAGGAGCTGCGGTGACAACGGTTTGGGTGAAGTCGTGGGTGGTCAAAGGCAGCGTAAGACTGGCTAATCAGCAGCGTACGACCGGCCGGGGTTGTTGCGGAGGGGTGGCTGGTGCAGGGCGCTAGCAGTGTCCCTGTGTGCACGTAGGCGGTGCACCATACTCTCAGCTGCTTCGTGCGGGTCACACGTACCAGGCATGGCTGATGAAGTAGAGCGGCGGCGCCACGTCGCGGCGCGGCACCGCCTCCTCAAGCTCCAGCAGCCGGCACGCCCGGGCCGCGGTGAGCTCCTCCACCCACAGCCGGTTCACGTCACCGGTGGTCATGCGCTCGAGGTCGGGCCCAAACAGGCTCTGCAGCGTGGCGCGAACCCGGCGGAGGCCCCGCAGCGTGATACCCAGTCGCGCCACGGCCGGAAGCTGCGGGTCGATTGGCGTTGGTGGTGATGGTGGATGCATGCAACCCGATGAAGGCGCGGTGTCGTCGCCAGTGCGGCTTGCGGGCCGGGCGGCGGAAGGCGCCAAGGGTGGACCCGCGGAGGACTGGTGGAGTCGGCGTTGGAAGGCGTGGTCGTCCGCGCCTGGGTGGACGCGCGGACCCTCCGATATCCCGTGCGAGGAGCCCCGCTTCCCCGCCTGCGGTGCGCGGGAGTTTCAGATTGACACCGGGAAACGTGAACGACACGTCGTGAATGGCACGGGTTTTGTGCGCATGGCATGATGGTACAGAAGCCGAGATATCCGCAGGGCAACAGGCGAGGATGGATCGTCTCGTTGGGTGCGTGTCGAACGGTGCAGCAAAGAGCTGACGAGAATGCTCAGGGCGCCACAGAAATGGCAAGTCTGGGTCCGTCACGACCTCTGACCTGGGGAGTTGGCAGCGACCGCGGCGGTGCGCGCGACCTCACTGCAGGTGGGGCTCCCGACCGCGTCGCCGCCGGCCCAGTGCTTGCTGTGGCGGCGCCGGCGCCGCGGCCCTTCCCGAGAGCCCTGCCGCTCAGCGGCGGCAGCCGGCTTGCCTCCCGACCTTGCCGCAAGCTCCCCGCCTGCGAGCCGCCGTCCGTGGGTTCAGCGCAACGCTCAGGCAGGGCAAGAGGGGCCCGCAATCCTTCACGTGCAGTGCGGGTGACCAAAACCACCATTGCCATGCAGCCTTCTGCAGCGCCCAACCCCATGCACCTTCATTTGCCCACCTGCTGGTGGTGCACTCCCCGCTGCTGGCCCGTAGTCGCCGCCGGCATGGAGGGTAAGGACGCGGGGGTTCCATCGGATGCTGACATGCCGGAGAGCGTGGGCTCTGTCGCGGGGCTGTTGGGCGCTCGGGCAGCGCTACCTGGGGCCTGCGATGTGGCCTTGGCAGCGCCCCCGTCGCTGGTCCCCCGTGCGCCGGGTCGGGTGCGCGCATCCCCATGGTCAAGCTTGAAGCTACCCTTGCGCTGGCTCTTGTCTGGGAGTGTCAGCTCGACAGCCATGTACGCACCGGCACATTCGCATGTATCGGTGGCCAAGGTGGGAGTCGGTCAGGGTCGATAACGCCGTATCGGTCTTATCATTTAGTCTCGGCGTTTGAGCTGTCGCAAGGCTTAACTACAATACACATACCTAGCTCCACGCTCACAGTCGCATGTTATACCAATGCAAAAAACGCCCGAAATTGCGTGCTGAAGTGAAGACTTGACACTGCAAGGCATGCTACGGCTGCGAAGTACAGTACGGCATCCGTCCCCTGACTGAAGCTCCTTACAGCCTCCATACAGCACGCCTAACACGTGGGGCACGTTGGACACGTTGGCCCTGTTACATTGTTCGTAAAGGAGCGGGTGCATGTCCCGAGACGAGCGCAGGGTAGCCTGAGGAGCGGCCTGTCCGCCATGCCTCAGCTGTGTACGCCCATGCAGCACCTCGCCAGCACGTCGGGTCCGCTATGCACCTCTGCCCCGCCGGCAAACGATACCATTGAGAGAGGCGGGTGCAGAGAGTGCCCGGAGTGCCAGAGCCGGGTTGCAGAATTGACATTATGTAAAAGGGGTCGAGCAGTCTCCGCTCTAACCCCGTGGGGAGAAGTGGAAGAGGGAAGCCGTAAACAGGCGTGCAAACGCAGCGCTGTCCCTGGCATGGACCACAGGCACTGTGTCATGCGCGTGCACAGATGCACAAATGAATCGCAGCCGTCGCGCACACCGCAGTCCAGCAATCACCTGCAATGCACCCTGCAACGGTGGATTCGCAGCTTTCTCATCATGCAATGGTGGCATATAACGTGGCCGGTAGCAGTGACGTCTTGCGAGGTTTTTTTATGGTTGTTAGGCGGAGCCCGTCGGGTGTTTCAGGCACGACATCGGCAGCCATGGCACACCTTCTCCCATGCTTTCCCCAGACCCTCCACGGGTGCAGGTACGTGATTCCGTGCGCAGGCTTGCTTGGGGGGTGGGTGACAGCTTTTGCACATTGGTAGACACCACGTACCGTCCCGTAGCAACCGTTGCAACCGTCGCGTGCCGGTCAAAATGACCTAGGGCTCGTTCAAGATGATCGTGCACCTTGCAACTCCCAACGTTTGCCTATAATAGTAGAACGCTTGATCCGAGAGATATTAAACAATTCGTTCCCTGCGAGCCCCTTGTCAAAGGCCTTTCTCCCCTTTGCAACCCGTCGCTAGTAATACACGCGATGGCAGAAAAGAAGAAAACGAATAGCATCTTTGATAGTTCCAGGTCCGTCTGTGACCTGCTACAGTGCATCGCACACCCGGCAACTGAGCAAACATCGCCTCGCGCAGAATGTTCATCGCTGGCGGTACAGCAGGCGCTATTGCTCGAACTTGTACAGCGCCACTGGACCGCATCAAGCTGCTCTTCCAAGTGCAGGTCCGTGTTCAAGTTGGTGCCCCCCCCGGCAGCCCCCCTCTCCCCCCAATCTCCATCCGAAGCTTTAACCGCAACCCGACCGGTCGACTCCGAACTGTATCCCAACCCCTCACAGGCAGTGGCAAGCTCCGGGACGTCCCCCACGGCGTACACAGGCGTAGTGCAGGCGGCGTCCAAAATTGTCCGGTAAGGCTGCCACAGCACGGGTTTGGGCCATGCGCCAGTGGATCTAGGACAGGGTCAATCTGCTCACCCCTAAATAGCCCCCTTACACCAGCCTGGCGTTCGTGATATATGGCAGTGCTGGTGTACCGCATGTGCCACCCTGTCCGCAGCCGGGCCAGGCGCCGTCCCGCGCCGCCCAGTGGCATTGCAAATGCCACGAGGCACGGCACGAGGCGGCGGTTTATAACTGGGAGACGCGCTCAGGCACACTTGCACTGCGAAAGAGGGGCTGCTTGAAAGAAGGAGCGGTCGAGGCAGGGCCGAAGAGAGGAATGCGGTTAGGGTGGAGGCGGTTGGGCCTGTCGGCCCCAGGCCGCATCGCGCAACATCACCTCTCACTGCCAGCGGCAAGGGACCGGCGCCCCTACCGCCACTCCGGGGCTGACTTTGGGCCAGCCTCTACCGCACTCCGCGCGTACCTCTGGCCCCGGCGGCCAAGCCACGCTTCTGCCATCCCGCTGGATCATCGGATCCTCGGCCGGGCTCCCTCGTCCCCTAACTGTGGCCTCTCTTTCTCCCCTGCAATCACCCTGCCATCCGCGTCGGTTGTGCAGTGAGGAGGGCTTCCTGGCGTTCTGGAAGGGCAACGGAGTCAACATCATCCGCATCTTCCCCTACAGCGCGGCGCAGGTGCTGGCGCTGGCGGGGTGGGAGGTCCGGGGCAGCGAGTGCGGGCCCGCAGGCAGCGGGGCCTGGGGGCAACATGCGGGTGACTGCAAACCTCGGGGGGCAGGCTCATACAACCTATCAACGGAAGTTGTGCCACACACGCCGACACCCTCGTCTCCTGTCCCATGAGTCCCGCCTGGATGTGGGCATTGTCCCCGCGCCTTGTCCCCGCGCCCCATGTGCAACCCTTCCCTACCCCCTCGCCTCCCAGCTCGCTGCCAACGACAGCTACAAGCGGCTGCTGGCTGACGAGCGGCACGAGCTGTCCGTGCCCCGGCGGCTGCTGGCGGGCGCCTGTGCGGGCATGACGGCCACCGCGCTGACGCACCCCCTGGACACGGTGCGCCTGAGGCTGGCGCTGCCCAACCACCCCTACAAGGGTGGGTGAGGGGGCGCGGGGTGGGGGGAGGGGGTCAAGGCATAGCTTCGGGTTGGTGGGGATGGGAGGAGCCCGCTGCCCGGCGGCAAACGGGGACGGGTCAGCCGCGAAGGCTCCATAACCCGAAATTGTTTCGCTGGAGGGTTGCCGCCGCCAATCCTCCACAGTTTCACCCATCCCACGTCCGTCCGTTATCACTGGTTGGCCGCCGTCCGTCCAGCTCACGGCCCCGTCCTGGACCCCATCCCAGGTGTCGTCTGCGCCGCCACCACCCTGCCACAATCTCCGCTTCACATTACCACGTACATCGTTAGTCAAACAACCACTGCTCCTCCCCGCCCCGTGGCCCCGACCCCCCAACTCGCAGGCGCCATCCACGCCGCCACCACCATGGCCCGCACCGAGGGCCTCATCTCGCTCTACAAGGGCCTGGTGCCAACCCTCATAGGCATCGCGCCGTACGCGGCGCTCAATTTCGCCACCTATGACCTCATCAAGAAGTGGCTCTACCATGGCGAGAGGTGCGCAAGTGCGGGACGGGGAAGGCGGAGGTTCGCACGCGGTGCAGGGGCTCCGGGCGGGCGGGCAGGCACCTAGTGTGTCCACCACTGCCCCTGCCCCTTCGTCGTCATCTACCCGCCGCTCCCTCAAACACGGTGTTTGGGAACTTGGAACGCCCCGTCTCACCTCCCTTGGCGTCAGCCGTGTTCCGTGCCGATCGCAGGCCCCAGTCCGCCGCCGCCAACCTGCTGGTGGGCGGCACCAGCGGCACGATCGCCGCCACCATGTGCTACCCGCTGGACACCATCCGCCGCCGCATGCAGATGAAGGGACAGGCAAGCGGTGATGACTGGGGTGACGGACTGCTGGGAACCGACATGACTGATTATGACATTATACGAGCGTGGTGTCCCCCATATCTTTAACCCAAGATCTCTCGGTACAGAAGCACGTATCCACCCTTCCACCGTGGCGCGTGCACGGACGCGTATCACCTGATCGCCGAAGGCGGGAGCGCTCGGGGCCGGACAAGCACCCCAACTTCTGAGTTCTCTACCCTTGCCCTCCCCCTTTCAAACCACCTCACCCAGGCGTACCGCAACCAGGCGGACGCGTTCCGCACCATCTGGGCCAAGGAGGGGCTGGCGGGCTTCTACCGGGGCTGGTCCGCCAACACGGTCAAGGTGGTGCCGCAGAACGCCATCCGCATGGTGTCGTACGAGGCCATGAAGACGCTGCTGGGCGTCAAGAAGGCAAAGACCGACACGTAAAGCAGCGGGGCACGTGCGTGCGCGGAGGGGGCCCGGGAGACCCGGCAGGCATGTTGTTGGGCGTGTTTGTTGGGGCCCGTTTCCGTTCCCTCAGGGAAAGCCCTGCCTTGCGTGGGAGGGCTGATCGGAGTGCAAGGCGTGAAGGAGGGCGGGACAAGGGCAGGCATGCGAGCGGGGAGGTCATGGCGAGCGCCTTCTCGATAGTAGGTTGGGAGAGAGTGAAAGGCACGTGAGGCTGCAGCCACTCGCAGCAGCCAGCCCTCCGCGCCCGGACCTGGATCCGAGGCCTGGCTGCCGCTTGCGGTGTGTCGACGTTTTTCAACTGCTGTGCCTGATCAGGCAGTAGAGCAGGATCCGGATGTTCATGGCTGTATGCCGGGTAGCGGAGAGGGGCGCTGTACGCACCGCCAAGCCAGGCGTCTGCGTGTTAAGGGCAATCGGACTTGGTCTTGCGCACATGATTGACGAAACGCATGTGGGCACCAAGCAACGAATGACCACTTTGATCCATCCGCTTGCATTGTGACTTCGCGAGTACCGTATGCTCAGGCCGTCGCAGGTCAAGGTATGGTGCAGGGGAAGGGGCAGGTGTGCGGGGCTGTGCAGCTGGGCGGCGCGGCGCGTGACCTGTAGTCGTGGACAGGGCCCTGCGGGACCCATCGCGACGCGCGATGCGGTTGGGGCTTGTTGTTCAGCTTCTTTTGCACCCTGTCTCCCTGCGAGTGATCCACTGACAACTTGAGGGCCTGTCGTATTGGTGGTGGTGCGTGTGGGAGGTGTTCCGGGGGAATGACGCAGTATTGCATGGCACGTGGACTGGACTTGGGACTTGCGTAGCTGTGCAGATGTGGGCAAGTAAGGAGCGCGGACGGCGTATGCACATTACGGGGCAAATTCAAGGGGGCTGCGTCCCCCAACGCCACTTCGAAGCAGGAGATCTGCCCTGGCGTCGTCACCCTGCGGGCGGGCAAGCGCCAGATGCGGTGGCTGGCGGCCCCTTTGTTCACCGAGGGGAGGCGGGCTCATGAGTGTCGTACAACCCCGGTCGTTGCGCGCAATCAACCCGTTAAACCGGCGGCAGCCAGATGCCAGGCTTGGTGGTCGCTCCCTGGCCGCGATCGCTGCATGCGACACACCTGTGCACACGAGCATCTCACCACGACAGCATAGCCGCGTGGGAACTCTGGCCGCTACACCTCTCCAGCCTCGCCCAATGCTGTTGCACGCAACCAGCCCATGAGACAAAGGAGGGTGTGGTGCGTATGGCTGCAGTGCATAGGTGGACACGCCCACGGCGGGTCCATACGCCTCTCAGCCACATGCACCAATCCGAAAGAGCAGCCGCCGCCTGCGATGCGGGCCGGGCGGGCAAGGCTTGCGATGTTCGCAACGGTAAGTCAACGGTGTGCAACCTTCATAGACACAGGGTTTCCGGACGGGCTGCTTGTGTGCCTTCGCTACGCCTCCAAGCATCTCAACCTTGCTGGCCTTCCTCGGCAACCCTGTCACAGCGGTGCCAAAAGGCATCTCGAGATGCTGGGCGGGCCCGGGATAAGGTTCTTATTGTAGCGGTATACACGCCCCTGCTACAAACCCCGCCTCATCTTCACGTGCCATGTGCCTGCCCTTCAGGTCCTGCAAGGCTTCAAGGACGGGATACCTCGTTGAATAAATCCCCCACCCGCCATGCCGTGTACAAACGCACCGTACTGGATCGTTGGGTCTCCGGGTGTATGTTTCCGAGTTGGGCTCCCTCTCTTCAACTGTTTGTGCCATGGGCCCGCCCCTGCCCGCCCGTGCACAGAAGCACGCGGGACTTGGGGACGGGCCGGCGGGACCGGCTATGGAATGGAGAGACGTCCTCAGGCGTGTAGCCCAACAGTTCTGCCTTGTTTTTTGGTCGGGTTGCTCCGGCCAGGGCTCAAACCACACGACCGCACGCCGTTGAGATCCCTGTATGTGCTCTCGCTCCGTTGCTCTCCACGTCATGAACACACACCCCATCCCCCCAGCACCCACGCCGAGGTTTCAGCAGTACCCGGGCTGCCACCCGGGCACACGCCTGGCCTGGTTCCCCGTCCCCGGCCTCGCGCCTTCCTGAGCCTTGACTTGTCCCCGCTCACGGATCCCCCTCTCCTCCCTGAAGTGCCATGTTACTCAGCGTCGCTCTTCTTCCCCATCCTAATCCTACCGTCCATCAGATAAGCCTCAAGCTGTGACCACCACCCCGTTATCGCCTCGAAGACGTCAAGCGCCGAGGAAACTTTCGTGCGTGCGGCATTGCAATGTGGCAACGCTTCAGGCGCCTTTGGCGTACTGGGCACTTACAGCCGTAGTTTTAAAGCACAACGAACATAGAGAACGGCAGCGCTTCATGGCCTTACAATATTTCTTGGGGAGCCGTAACCTGATGCCTTGACACCAGTCTGTTGCTATTCCAGACATGGATTACGGCGATGTCTTGTGTAGCGCTAGTAGGCCAAAATGCCTGTCTCTGAGAACGATCCCGTACTAAAGTTTCCGGCTTCCGGCTTCAGGCTAAGAGTAGCGGCTTCTACACCACATTCGCGATCATAATTTTCCCATAGGTACGATGCCGCAACACTTCCATGTGCAGCAATTGGACGTATATAGCACACATGCATGCATCACACATGAGGTCCACGGTATAGTAGGCAGAACTAGGATTTCGAGCTAGTCAGGAAGCAGTCCCGCACGTCTGGGAGGTTACAATGTACGTCTGGGGAGCCTGTTCTCACGGCGGCTTGCAGGTCTTGGAGTTTGCCGCACTACCATAGCGTTCACTGATGACTGTTTGCATGTGAAATGGTTTATCTTGGAGAATGCTGCTGCTGGCAGCATGCTTGCTAGCCTTGCTGCTTCTGCAAGCTAGCTGCACGAGTGATTATGGCAAGGCAAGGCAATCGTTCTTACATCTTGTTATGAGCCATGGAGGTTGCTAACTCTTGCTTCCAGTTTGTCAGGAGTAGCGAGGCTGGAGCAACGAGATGCTCCCACCACCTCCGAGGCAACAGGCAAACGCTGTTTATCCACTCCTGGTGGACGGCCTGCATGTCACCGGATCAAACGCAGCTGTACGTTTCATCGCTATTCTTCATGCGGAATCCCTTGAACGTCACGGTTGACGTAGCTCTTGAAGGCGAGCCAGCGGTCAGCGCCTGGTTGCAAACGTCCGCATTCACCATTAGGTACGTGGGAGCCTTGTCCTTGGAGCTGCACAGTTGGGCCCACGGGTCGCGTTTCATGCCTTCATGGCCTTCGACTGCCCGCAGGTCGCCTCACACGAGCAGGCAGTGGTCACTGTCATACTATCAGCCGAACCAATTTCACGTCCGATACATCTGGCCTGGGCGTGCTTATGTCAACCTAACGCTGGACGTTGCAGACAGGTCGAACCTGGAGTTTTTGATCACCGCGCACGGCGACGAGCATGAGGCCTGCCTCTTTGCTGTGCCGCTCGATGAATCTGGCTTAGGTGCCCGGACGTGCGAATGGCTGGTCGATGACCAGAAGGACGTGAAATCGTACGTAGTGCTATCGCCGTTTTATGGGAACGGCGCGGATTACGGGGTTCGGCTGGCGCACCATGTGGCACACCATGCAAAGTATGGCGTGTCGCGCTACTTGGCCTATGTACTGGAGGGCTATAACCGGCTGCGCACCAGCCCTGCTGTCAAGGTAAATGCCTGACGGCCCACCGTGTACGATGTGTGCGTACCTGGGACGCTGCCGACACCTGACATCCCCTGTTCGTGTGGCGACGCGCATGGCCGCCCGCAGGAGCTGGTGGCGAGCGGGACGCTGCGGGTGGTGCTGCTGGACGATATGCCCTTGTTCTTTCCCAATGTGACGCAGGAGGGCGTGCAGCGGTATCCTTACGCTCTGCAGGTGTGCGTGGGTCCGCGCCCTCATGCAGTTGCTGCACAGTGGTGGCAGGAACCCGGCTACCCTAGGTACTGTCTGGCATCGCTATGCCTCCCTCACGCTGACAGCAGCTGAGCGCAGGTCCTATCGTACAATCTCGCCCTCCTTTCTCTGTGGCCCGAGAACGCGGTCGTAGCCATCGCGGACCTAGGTGAGGAGAAATGTAGGAGCTCGGACCCATTACTGTTGTTGAATGCCTGCCCACCCTTTTACCGTCCGTTTCATCCCCTGCCTGCCTGCCTGCCTGCCTGCCGACTTGCAACTACAAGACGAGTACCTCATGTCGGAGCGACCTCTCTGTCTACCCGAGGTGCGGCACTGCGGTGTGCCCTGTTCGCATTCGCTACGTACGGGCCCGGCATGTAGGCCACCACATGAGGGTTGGGTGGGGGCCAGTGAACGTACGCGCTACGAGCCGACTGTCGCTCCATCTACCGGACTACCTCCCCTGCCCTCCTCCACTCCCTCCCGCCCGCAGATCCTGACGGCGTGTTCGCCCGACGGACGGAGCAGAGCCAACGTAGTAATCCGTCGCCGCGTGGGGCACTACACCGGTCGGGGCCCGTTCTCGGGGTCGCTTCCCAGCGCCCAAGAGCTGGCACGCGGGGCCGTGAACGAGCAGCAGCTGTGGCTGAAGCGGGACTGGGACGGCTCAAGGCCGCGGTCCGCCCACCCGCTCTCGTCCTATGGTCTTCACAGCCTCGACCACCATCCCCCGCACATCGCCATCAAGTCGGTGTTCCGCGTGCACCAGGTGTCCACCGCCTGGGCGCACTTCGCCGGCCCTCGGAGGGGGTACCGCAGGGGGCAGTGCGCCCCGGACCGCCTGTTCTGGCTTCACATTGTGTCACAGGTGGGCAGGCACGAACACATACGGCTCGCCCGTCGATGAACGGGTCCCTGCTTCAACGGGTCCGTGGAAGACGGTGTCCATGGCGACGCACGCGGTCTCATCGACTGCCCGCTCATTGGCTTGCCGCCCATGTCACAGCTGCAACGAGGACACGCTGCACCGTGCAGGTGCACCACCGACCGCCCAAGCTGGGAACGGACGGCTCACTGACAGACCTCCAGTGGATTGAACCCAGATTCTTGTGGGTGCACAACGACAACAGCAGCTTGACGCACTGCCAGCAGTGAAGCGACCAGTGTCGCTCATGTGTCCCTGCCTGGCGGAACGGACCAAACCTGGCATGTTCAGGTGCAAGCGCAGTTGATCGGCGAAGAAGGCGCTGCTCGTGGTCGGGATAGGCTCCGGGATGCCGCAGGGTTAGTGACTCCACAAGCTTGCTTGTGGCGGGCCTCTGTTGCGCACGGCCCGTGTGGGGAGCTTTTATGCCCTGCCATGGGCCCTCGGTCTGGGTTCAGGACTACAGCATTGTTTCATTGCTTGGTTGGCCTGCTGATGTTGCCTTGCTGACGTGCTCTCCTCGCAGTACGGTAGTTCTCGGCGGCGGACCGGGTCCCCCAGTGTCGGTGGTACTCCGACTCTTTCTCTCTCAGGGCGCAGTTGACTGGCGTGGTATCTGGTGCATGGCTATCCGGCTCAATAGCGCTGGGCAAACATCAGCGTGCATGTGTATGCGACATGACTGTCTTTGGTCTGTTAGTGTGACTGAGTAGTGATTGAGGGCTTGGAACAGCTGTTCAGTTGGGAAAGATGTGGCTTTCATATGGAGATTTAGGACTGGCAGGCATTGTCAATGAGTACGGGCTAGCGGCTTGAGTCCCATGGGTCGGCTGGCGCCGGTCATGAAGGGCTTCTGGTGGAGCTCGCGTAGTTGCCGACGCCTGGGCACAACCTTCGGGCTTTTGCATGCCTGGCGCTGGCTTCCCGCGTGGGTGGCAGGATTGCACCGCCGGCACACCCGTTCCTGACGTGCGTCTTCGACACCGTTGTTGTGCGTTATCCATCGTTGCTGTGCGACTCCAAGCCCGGAAGCATAATAGTATTGAACTGGGACGGGCTTGCCGCTTTGCTCCTTTGCATACGGTCGTTGTGCCTGTGCCTTCCGCCTGGATGTGTACTGCGCGTTCGCTGTGCTGAAACGAAGCGACGCATACCCGAGCGTAAGCGCGAAACGGATGCTGTCGTTGTGGGACCCAGCTGTGTGTGCGTTTTGATTGTTCCCTTGCGGGCTCCCTGTTTTGGGGGTGGATGCAGCGGATGGCATGCAAAACGTGCGCCTTCTGGCCTTTGTTTCTTGTTTCGAGCGGTCCCCGCTTACAGAGTGATGGTGACGAGTATACGTCGTTTTTCTCTCCCCTGGTCGTTTTTATCGACGCGAGAGGCCCCAGCCATGCCGCGCACCTACCTATGCATTTCCTCGCGCATTTGTTTGTCCCAAATCACTTGCCACGCGGGCATGGTGTGTTTTACCGTTGTGTGCAAGCGAAGGGGTCGGGAGCTCGGGACTAGCCAGACGCCGACCTACATGGTCGCAATAATACCTACTATCGGTATGTCAATGCGTACTTTGCATGTGTCACGGGGACCGTCATTATCATGGCTGGCTTAATTAAGTTGTTGATATTCCGGACGAGCGTGCTGGGTCGACGGCCTGTGAACGCGTGGTCCCTGCACCCAAATAGCCGGAAACGTGATTACTTCGCCGCTTCATGGCTCCGAGTCTAGTAATACTCTGGGCCGCTACCCGCTAGTAAGTCCAGTGCGCGCCCAGAGGAGGCCACGCGCTAGTGTAAGTTCCGTCTTCCATATGTTTGCGCTGCTCAAGCCATGTTTCCTCGGTTCCCAGCAAGGCAGAAGCTAGGCCGTTTCCCTGTTTTCGTTTATGTGCGCACATGGCGCATCCGCTATCGGGGCTGACGGCAGCGGTATTGTTCATTCCCCCGTACTTGCACTTTGGGTGTTGCGTCGGGGACTGCCTCACAGCTGCGGTACGGCAGCTGGGCGTAAGATTGGGGTTCATAACATTGTACGACATTTGTGGGGCAAACGGTCTGTCATATGCGTCATGAAAGGCGCTGCACACACGAAGAACACGGTGTAGGGGTTGAGGAGTGAAGCCTGTGAAGGTCCTCCACTCCATAGACAGCACGGACGTATGTGGCATGCATGGGCGGCTTCAGTTATGTTACGGGGCTTGAGTATCTCCTGTGAACCCGGATTAAGTCGCTTTTCGCCGCTACCTGGCGCCCTGGCACCTCCAAAGTAGTGATCATGGTTTCACGATTGCATCACACCACCACACACCACAGTGGCTCCCAGGGGCTTCCCACCTTTCCGTGGTGGGTAAGCGGATGCATGCGTGCCCTGCTGCCAATCTGCCGTTTGTGGACGGTGGTTGTGGCACCAGATAAGGTGGTTGTTTCGGTTGGTTTCGTGTCCACAGACACCGCCTCCCTTGACACCCGCACACCTATGCTGAATTATTTGTTACGTGCTGTGATAGCGAATGGGCCGGTCCTTCAGCGCGAGACGGCACTGAGGAGGCTCGCGACCCTTCCTGCTTCAACTTGCATACCAGGATGCAACGTGTCGGCATTCATTGTAGCCAGAGAAGTACATCCACCTCCAGCACGCTCGGTGTGCAGAGGGCCGGGGCAGTTGGCGCTCGGCAACTCATCGCAGGCACGTAGTTGAGCGTCGAATATCGTCAATTACAGTACTAGTATGCAATGAAGACCTGTAGCGCTGATTCCCGGCATGCTTGTCTGAGCGGCATTTTCAGGCTTGCATACCACACAGGGATGCAGGGTGCACTGCGCATACCCGACCGCAATTCAGTCTCCCTTCGCAATATGCTCCCCTTGCGCAGGCTCGACACGGCCTTCCGTGCGTGCCGAGGCGTCACCCTATGCCACTACCGCGGACCCGGCCAGCGCCCTTGAGGTTTTGCAAGAGGAGAACAAGCTGCTGAAAAACACAATCGTCGAGGCGAAGGACGCCATAGCGGTGCTGGAGGCGCAGCTGCGCAAGGCGGGGGTGGCGCTCCCACCCCCGGAGAGCCTTCCAGACATCATGCCCTCCGCGCCGGAGGACTTTTGGAGCCCCGCTCTGGAGGTGGGGCTGGCTTGGGGTATGTGGACACGGCTAGCAGCCCGCTGGTAACCGACGCCTTTGCTCTGCGGCCCCAGGCGCAGGGCCCCATGCCCGGTGCAGGAGGGAGGCGGTGGTGGGGTAGGAGGACCGGATCCTGAGCCGTGCCAGTTGTCGGCAAAGCCCCAGTGCCTTGTGCGCTGCACCGGGCCCCGCTCGCCCTATGGCAGGAAAAAATAGAGTCACCAGTCCAAGGTCTTTGCTGAGCGCCCTGACCCGTACACCGTACGGCACCGTACGTTGCCGCAGGTACCGTTCAACTACGAGTTCAAGGAGCGCTACGGCGCCATCAGCCGTGTGCCGGGCCACGACGGCACTGAGTGCTTCACCTGGGACTCGGGGCTCTGGAACTGGGCCGAGCACTTCAGGGTACGGCAGAGCCGCCACCGTGTGTACTCCAGCACTGGCATGGGCGCACACGCCCCTCGCCTGTCCGTCATAGGGTTGGGCTGATAATAGAGCAGCCCAGTCGCAGGCCCATGGACAGAGCCAGCCCTTGGCCCTTGTATGTGCCCTCGACGGCGTCATGGGCCCTCCCCATCACCCCCCTCCGCACACCGTTTCATTTCTCCGCCCCGTTACCCCACCGCCCTCAAAACTGGAGGCCCTCACCCTTCGCAGTATCGCTGGAGGCGGCTGCGGGAGATCCGCTCAGCCATCGACGAAAACGAGGGCGGCCTGGAGGCGTTCAGCCGGGGTACGCACCGTGGCACTGAGTGGGGCGCGCGGGCGAACGCATGAGGGGTGGCGCAGGATGGGAAAAGGGGAAGAGAGAGGCAGGATACAAGGCAGCGAGAAGGCTGAGTGAGGCCGGGACGGCTCGGGGTGCGGGTTCGCGATGCCGTGTCCATGGGCTCTGGGAGGTGGGTGTGGGTGCGCGTACTTCATAGCCGGTGGCGCCCGTCGCTCCCATCCGGTGGCTGCCATCGACAGGGGCTGCTAGTGGTTCAGCAGCCAAGCTTCTCCGCCCCGTGTGGGTAGCACCCGGGGGGCTGGCTGCGCCAGGACAGCCCGTGGCAGCCGTGGCAGTAACCGTAGAGGCAGCAGCGGAAAGGGCGATGGGCATTCACGCATTGCCAGCCGAGATGCGCGTCACCCATGGGTGGGTGGGTGGGTGGGTGGGTGGGTGGGTGGGTGGGTCGGTCGCTGCAGGCCGGACCGTGGGCCGCCCACGGGCCGGCCACGGCTCGGTGCCCAGGGTGCCAACAGCCCATGCAGACCAGAGGCGTTGCGATACCATCAGCCACCAGGCCTGTGAGCCCACGATGGACAGAGAGCTAGGTGCTGGCCTGGGCTCAGGCTGCGGTGGCTGCTGCGGGAACGCGGCTGGGATTGCCGTAGGGTGTGGCGGCAGCGCCGGCTGGTTGCACGCTGCTGCTCACGTTGTTGGCTGTTGGGGCCTTCAGCGTATCCGCGCCGCGCCCTCCCGTCGAACTGGCGGCGGCGGCGCTCCTACCCCGCCCGTGAATCAGCCGGCAGCTTGCCCCTTAAGTGAGCATGCGCCCCTCTCCTCTCTGCCCTTTATCTCTCCCTTGTCCCCTCTCCCCTGTCCCCCTCTCCCCTGTCCCCTCTCCCATGTCCCTCCACCGCGATGCATCGCCCCCCCTTTGGCCCCAGCCTACAACCGCTTCGGCCTCAACCGCGGGGAGCGCGACGGCAAGAAGGGCATCTGGTACCGCGAGTGGGCTCCGGGAGCCAAGGTGCGCCCTTTCGGGCCACTAGGGCTTCGCGTGTATACCGGGATTGGGGGTCCGCCGCCATCGATTCCGGGGGTCGGAGGTCGGAGGCCGGGAGGGGGTTGGGCGCTGCACACTGTAACTGGACTTTTGCTCTCTTCCCTATCAGTTAGCCAACACCCCAACCCCCCTCGCGCACGACGGTTTGGGGCGGCATGCGACTCCGGCCTCTCCACCCTGAACGCCTTCCAAACCTCTTACGCCCACCCTCCCTCGGCCGCTGACAGGCGCTCGCGCTCATCGGCGAGTTCAACAACTGGCAGCCCAAGGACAACCACTGGGCCTTCAAGAACTCGTACGGCGTGTGGGAGCTGTTCCTGCCGGACGGGCCGGACGGCACCCCCGCGCTGCCGCACCGCTCCAAGGTCAAGTGCCGGCTGGAGTCGGCGGACGGGCAGTGGGTGGAGCGCATCCCCGCCTGGATCAAGTGGGCCACGCAGGAGTGGAACGAGATCCAGTTCAACGGTGCGGGGCGGATCGGCGGTTGGGAGCTGGGGGGCCTCCTATCATACGGGCGCTTTCACATACCAACAGCATATCAACTGCACTCCGCCAGTGATTGCGGCCCCTCCCTGGCATGCCACCTCTTCCCGCTGCCGCCGGCGTTTGTTTTGCCTGGCCACCAACCTCTCAACCTTCCCCCCCTGCGACGCGGCCCGTTTCCCTTCTTCACTACCCCCATCCACCCACCCATCCCCAGGCGTGTACTGGGACCCGCCTGAGGTGGGCGCCCCCGGGGAGATCGCCCCGGACAAGCGGTACAGCTTCAAGTACCCCCGGCCGCCCCGGTGGGTGCGGAAACAGCAGCCAGGCAGCTCCGGCCGGGCGGGCAGGCGGACGGGCGGACGGGCGGGCGGTTGTGGGCACAATGGAACCGATGCGGGGAAGTTGCGCCTCCCTGCGGAAGGACGGCGTGGGCAAGGGACGCACGGCTCGGAGTCGGGCCTGTTGCCGCTCCAAGCTGTCAGACACACGCGCACACCACCTTCCTACACGCCTTGCAGGCCTGGTCGAGCGTTGCGCCGCGGGCTGTGCGAGCATCCCCAAAGTGAGCGCTTTTCTAGCTTCCAACTTCGCCAACCCCCCCTGCCTGCCCCCTCCCCCTGCTGCGCCAGGCCCCGCTCGCTGCGCATCTACGAGTGCCACGTGGGCATGAGCAGCCAGGAGCCCAAGGTCAACAGCTACCTGGAGTTCCGGCGGGACGTGCTGCCGCGCGTGCGGGCTCTGGGTTACAACGCCATCCAGATCATGGCCATCCAGGAGCATGCGTACTACGGTGCGTACTGCGGCGTGTACGGCATGCGCTGTGTACGACGCGGCGTGTGGCTTCTGGCACCTGGCACGGCGGCGGTGCACCAGCCGCTGCTATTGAGTGCAGCGCGCTCCGTGTCGCATGTGGCCGGATGTCATGTCCGTCCGGGAAGAGGATGGGCGCTGCCGCGCGTGGGTGTGTCTGAGACAGCGCCGGATTGGCACGGACGCCTGTTCTGCCCATGTCGGTGCCCACGCCCACGCCCGTGTCGTACCGGTGTCGGTGTCGGGACCTGTCTGGCCGACAGCCGCAGCCCCCAACGTCGTGTCAGTCCCCGCACCTCCTCGACAGACACTCGCCCCTACCCCCCCACCCCCGCAGGCTCCTTCGGCTACCACGTAACCAACTTCTTCGCGGTGCGTCCCGTTGGGGCGGGGCTTGGGGGCCCGGGACTTGAACTCGGCCCGGCACCGGCCCCGGAACTAGGCAGTGCGAGCGGCCAGCAGAATCGCCACCCTCTTTCCCCCCTCCGCCTGTGCCGCCTCCGGACTACATGACCGCTCTGACCCGTGCCTCGCCCGCCCCCTCCTCCCAGTAACGTGGGAAGCGAATTTTATCACGTTCCTGGCCCTTGTCGTTTCACCTCCGCCCCCCGCAGCCCAGCAGCCGCTTCGGCACCCCCGAGGAGCTGAGGGCCCTCATCGACGAGGCGCACCGCATGGGGCTGCTGGTGGGGCGGGCGGGAGGGGGGCGGGGATGCGGGGGGGGGGGTCTGAGGGCCTCACCGGGCAAGGCTGGGTTGCATGCCTGGGTTGTGTGACTGCTGGGAGAACGCGAAGCGCAACAAGGCGCCAACAAGGCCGTGCGGGCGTTGCTGCTGGGCGCGGGCCGGCAGCGTATCGGCATTCGGCTCTCCGCCCTCTGCCCCGGGGCCCGGAGAGGAGAAGCCGGAACGGCCCGAGTGCACTGGGCTGCTGGGCTCCCTCCCTCCCTCCCTCCCTGCGACCCTGTCTCTCGGGGAAGCGCTGCTCGGGCACCAGCCCGTTCTCACGGACCTTGTGTCCTGGAGCTTCCTCCCACTCTCCCCTCCCTTACCCACTCTCCCCTCCCTTACCCAGCAATCCCGTTCGCCTGTTGGGTGATTCGGGATGGCATGCGCCTAAGGCCTCTCCAGTAAGAACGCCTTTCCCTATTTCCTTTCCCCGCACCCTCGTACCCCCGCAACCCCGCGTGCCAGGTGCTAATGGACATCGTGCACAGCCACGCCAGCAAGAACACGCAGGACGGCATCAACATGTTTGACGGCACGGACGCCATGTACTTCCACGGGGGGCCGCGCGGCTACCACTGGATGTGGGACAGCCGCTGCTTCAACTACGGTGAGGGTGTGTGTGTGAGGGGGGCTTGCGGCTGTACGTGCACCTGTGCATGGTCGATGGTGGAGGGGGTTGGACCCCTCCCGCGGGCCCCATCCCAGTGCCCTGCTCCACCGCCACGCAGCCCTCGTCACCATCCTCCTCACTACCCACCACCCTCCGTACAAAGGTCTTGCATCATCCAACCTCACCCACATCATGAGAGATTGCTGCCGGATGCCAGCGCGTCCTCGTCAAACGTGCAATCTCAAACTGCCCCCCTATCAACACCACCCCCACCCCGGTCCAGGCAACTGGGAGACGCTCCGCTTCCTGCTGTCCAACTGCCGCTACTGGATGGACGAGTTCAAGTTCGACGGCTTCCGCTTCGACGGGGTCACCAGCATGATGTACCACCACCACGGGCTGTCGTACACGTTCACGGGTACGGGTGTACAGGGTGTACGGCGGCAGCGCACCAGGGACGGGAGGGGCCACACATGTTGCAAACCCTAAGCCGCAGTGGGTCCTGGCGTGGGGCGGCGCAGGGATGCGCGAGTGGTGTCGTAAGTCTGTCCTTTGTTGCCCACGCCAGGAGTCCAAATAAAGCCATGCAGGCGAAAGGCCTGGGTGGGGGTAGGGGCCGCCTGACCTTCACAAGCGCTTCTGTCTCGCGCACCCACGAACCCCACCCTGCTACCGATTCCCCTCCAAACCGATGTACGGCTACCGGCCTCAGCACACCGCCTCAGCATGACCCCGTCTCCTTCCCAAGTCCTCGGAGGCGTACGACTGCAGTACATTGATCTCGGGCTCTCGCCCCCTTTCTCCCTCTCCCTCTCGCATTTCCCTCGCATCCCCGTGCCGCCACCCCTCCTCAGGGATAGCATAGGACCGACCAGGGCGTCATGCGCCCCCAACCTCCCTTAGGTCGACTTTCAACCCGCTAATCCCTCCTCCTTCCCCCCAGGCAACTACGAGGAGTACTTTGGCCTCAACACCGACGTGGACGCGGTGGTGTACCTCATGCTCGTCAACAACCTGCTGCACGACCTCTTCCCCAGCTGCGTCACAGTGGGTGAGCAGAGGTGGCCGATCCTGGCTTCGGGCGCGCGGGGGCCCCTCTCTCCCTCTCCCCGCTCTCTACCTCTCCCCCGCTTCCCCTCCGCCCAGCCCTGCCCCCTCCCCTCCACCCCGGTTCCCCCGAAGGCGAGGACGTGTCGGGCATGCCCGCCTTCTGCCGGCCCTGGCACGAGGGCGGCGTGGGCTTCGACTACCGGCTGCACATGGCGGTGGCGGACAAGTGGGTCGAGGTGCTTCGCTCGCCCGACGACCACTCCTGGGACATGGGCGCCATCACGCACACGCTCACCAACCGGAGGTGCGCGCGGGCGGCCTGGGGATGGCCTGGGCGGGCGGGCGCGGGGGAAGGGGGGAGACAGGGGTTGAGGGTTTGCGAGGCGGGTTATGGTGTTCCTCGGCTTCCGTACCACACGACCGAGGCGATCAGGAACAAAGCGCCGGGCCCCATCTACCGCCAGGCCAGCACTCCGCCTCCCTTAGTACCGTACGTCTGCTCGCGTGCCTCCCTTCGCTACAGCCCTTGCCCCGTTGACAGCGGACGATCCCCGGCAACCCCCAAAGCCCCCGTCCCGAGCCCGCCCGCCCCCCACCCCCCTGTCGCATGCCGCACGGCCGCAGGTACGCCGAGGCGTGCGTGGGCTACGCCGAGAGCCACGACCAGGCGCTGGTGGGCGATAAGACCATCGCCTTCTGGCTCATGGACAAGGAGATGTACGGCCACATGGTGCGTCGTACGGGTGTACGGCGAGAACGGGAAGGGAAGCGACTGTAGATCCTTAGGAGCTGAACGGCGGGCTGAGCGGGCTGGGAGCGCGAAGGGACGCACACCTCCCCAGGTAAGCAGCAGGGCCAGCATGCGCCACCCACCTCGTACCGTACCACATGGGCGTTCGTGCTCTGGTGGTAGGGGTGTGTGGTACAAAAGAAGGGGAAACGGGTCGCGTTGCTGACACGGTGGTGGGTATTGAGGAGGGAACCCGTGGGGTAGGGGTGTGTGGGTATTGACAGGTGGAGCCCCTGCCCCCGGGCTGCCTACCTGCACACCCTCTATTCCCATCCCCGGCCGCCCCACCCCTGCCCCCCGCGCCACCTACCCCCCTCCCAGTCCGTCCCCGGCCACGGCCCCGCCTCGTCCATCGTGGACCGCGGCATCGCGCTGCACAAGATGATCCGACTGATCACGCTGGCGCTGGGCGGGGAGTCGTATCTCAACTTCATGGGTGAGGGGGAATACGGGAGGGCGAACGGACGGACTGGGGGAGGGCGGGGGCCCAAGCCCGTCTCTTCGCCCCTGGCGCCCGCTCGACCACCCGTGTTCGCGCGTGCGGTCCGTGCTCAGCGCCGTCTTCTTCGTGACCCCTCTGCCCCTCTCCCACACCACCCCGGACTGAGAATGCCTTCCAATCCACCTCTCCACACGCAGGCAACGAATTCGGCCACCCCGAGTGGATCGACTTCCCGCGCGACAACAGCTACGACCCGTCCACCGGCCAGCTCATACCCGGTGGGGCGTGTGTGTGTGTGGGGGGGGGGGGGGTTCGGGGGGTGTCCGGGGGGCGTCGGGGGGCGTCCGCATACGCACCCGCAGGCGGCATGTATGTGCGTGTGAGTACGTGTGTCACGTATGCGATACAGAGTGCAGAAAGCAGGCCTAAGATTTAGCGAGCAATGGCGTACGTGTGTTGTGTTGATCAGGAAAACGCGTACGTGTGTTGTGTTGTGTGTGTGTGTGCGTGCTGTCATGGGTTCTTGAGCGGGCTGGAGGCAGCGGCGGCGCCGCCCCCAGACTGCAACCCCCGGCTCGCGCCCTCGTAACGGCGGCTGCTGGACTTTCGGATCGCCGAGACCTTCAACTGCCGGCGAAACGAGGCACGGACCGGCTTGGACGCCGGACGGGACATACGCTGCTGGCGCCCAGCTCGTCGTTGTTGTTCCACTACCCATTCCCTTGCAAGCGCCCGCGTAACGAGCTCGGGCGCGGTCCCCCTGCGCCTCGTCTTGGCTTGGCCGGGACGGCCCTGGGCAAGCACGGCTCGGCCGCCGCGGCCAAGGGCAGGTCGCGTGCTGCCTTCCATCATCACAAGAGCCACGCTCGCTCGCTCGACGGGCACACGTGCCCCCACACAGTTCACACACATGGCTGCTCCACCCTCGGCAAGCCCATCCGGGGCTTCCTGCCCTTAACCCTATTCACTCCGCCCCCAATTCTCATTTCCCTTCAACTCCCCCCCCCCTACGCGCCCCCCCCCCCGCCCCGCCAGGCAACGGCGGCTCCATGGACAAGTGCCGCCGGCGCTGGGACCTGGTGGACTCGCCCACCCTCAAGTACCGCTGGATGAACGCATTCGACGCGGCCATGATGCACCTGGACAAGGTGAGCGACCGGGCCGCTGTTGCCATAAAGAGTTTTGTATTGGCTGGCTTCGGTGTTTTGGGTATGGCCTTCGGGTGGCGGCGGATGGGGACGGGACGGCATGGGCCTCGGGCTCCTCCACTGAGGGCGCTTTCCAATACCGTACCTTGATTCTGGGAGGCGCTGCGGGGATGCCGGGTGGACGAGAAGGAAGCCTGGCACCTAGCGCGGGAGGGGGGTCTCGGCTCTGTTTAGCGGGACGTCACTGACACTTCCTCACATGGCGCTGCGTGGAGCAGGTCCCGCCGTGCGGGTTTTGAGGGGATCAGGAGGGTGTGGGGGGAGGAGGGGGAGGGCGCTGGTGCGACCGGCCATGGTGGTGGGACCTGGACGAAAAGAGGGGCCAGGACGGCCGGCCCCCCCCCCCCGGACGTTATGCGCAATCCTTTCTTCATCTCATCAACTTGCAATCCCAGTCCCAGTCCCGGGCCCCATCCCTTACCGAATGGCAGCGCCCGACACCCCCTCCCCAACCCCCCCAACCCCCCCTCCACCCACCCACCCCACCGCCCTGTCGCAGGCGTTTGGCTTCCAGGGCGCGCCCCACTCCCACATCTCCCGCACCGACTCGTCCGACAAGATGGTGGTGTGCGAGCGGGGCGACCTGGTGTTCGTGTTCAACTTCCACCCCACCAAGTCCTACACCGACTACCGGGTCGGCTGCAACGCCAGCGGGCCGTACAAGGTGGGGCGGGGTGGGGACGACCCTTGCGTGACCCTCCCCCTTCTCCCGACCCCGTTCTCCCGACACCATGACACCTTTTTTTTGTCATCGCCCAGCCTTCCACAAACTGGATAAGGAGGGGAGAACCCCTTCGCCCCTCCCTTCCATGGCACACATCCACTGCCGACATTGCGACACCAATCTCAAGAGAACCCCCTCTCCCGCCTCTCCCCGCGCCCAGGTCGTCCTGAGCAGCGACGAGGAGGTGTTTGGCGGCTTCCGCAACGTGAGCAAGGAGGCCGCGGTCACCTTCGTGGCCACGCCCGCACCGCACGACAACCGGCCCTTCTCCTTCCTGGTGGGTGCTCCGCTGTGCGCCGTGTCCTCTTGTGTGACAGGGCCAAGGGTTGCATACGTGTCAAACGGATTGCAGGCGTATGGCGGTGCGGGCATGGTCCCTCCTGCGGCGCCAGCAGGTCTGACCGGTCGGCACTGCCTAACCAAACACAAGTAACCCAACCCCCGCCCCTTCCCGCCCCATCCCGTCGCCCCGTCGGCCCCCCGCCCCCATCAACACACACACACACAGGTGTACGCCCCCTCCCGCACGGTCGTGGTGTACGCCCCCGCCGGCTGGTGCGACCCCGCCGCCGACCGTAAGCCGCACGGCATCCCCGGCCTGGCCGTGCGCGACCTGGGGCCCTACTTCGCGCGATGAAGCAGGTGGTGACCAGCGGCGGCCCCTGGCCCCGTCGAGGGCGAGGCGCCCGCAGCGGGGCGGGGGTCGAGCAGCTGGAGCGCGGCGGCTGTTGACCTTGCAGCGGCTGCGGCTGCGACTGGGGCTGCGTGGAGACGTTGTCGGTGGCATCGCCTGCGGCCCTAAAGGCACTCGCGCCTGCGGCTGATGGTTGGCGCTGCGCAGATGCTTGAAGCGTGGCAGTGGGGCCGTCTGGCCGCTGCCGTTATCGGTAACGGATCTTTAAGTGCGGCCCAGGGCGTTGGCGCCTGACCCATTGCCAGCCGACGAGGCGGCGGCACGCCGGCCGCCTTGCTCCAGGGACTCAGGCCCCGGCAACGGTTTGAAGCACACGCAGCTGGGCGGCGCTGCCGCGGGCAGTCCGTGAGGGCCGACCATGAATGCTGGGGCCTCGTCCCGCGTCGACACGGCGCCGCCGCAAGGCAGCGTCGTCGGCATTAGAAGCAGGGGGCTCTCCAGGCTGGTGTGTCATCGCACACGGCGTGAAGAGGGGGTAGAGAGGGGGGTGGTGGAGGGCCTGCGGCCGCGGGCCTTGGGGCCGCCCTGCAGTGACGGGCGCTAGGGGGCGCTACCATGCGGTCCCGTCGCGGTAGAGGAGACCAAGGACAGTCGTCCGGGCGGCCGCATCGGTAGGGGCGATGCAGGCCCGTCGCGGTGAAAGCCGCAGCTGCGCGGCGGCAGCGCCCCCGGTCTCAGCACCTGTATCAGTTTTCTTCATGCCGCCGGCGCCAGCGCCAGCGTTCTGGCGCCCAGCTCGTGAGTGTATGAGTGGCGGGGGGGAGGGACGATGCCCCGTGCAATGGGTGGGGGCATGCGGAGCGTACTGAAGCGATGCTCGCGGGGCTCACGTGGACGCGCTGCCTGTGGCCGACGTGATCCTGAGCGATTGGGCTCGAGGATAGCTCGAGGGGCTGAAGCGGTGCTGTTGGAGGAGCCGCCCACCTGCCACCATCGCTCAGCCCGGAGGCGAGCGAGAGCGCACTGCAGACGGGACGGGGCGCCGGGGGGGGGGGCAGGGCTTACGGTGTGTACAGCATATGCACAAATGCACAAGAATGGACAAGCTTTCGGACTGGGTTTCGTGCCATGATGACCAATGAAACCGAGGGTTCGCAGCGCGGCGTTGGCGGCCGGCATTGTTGAGTTGAACACTTGCGCCGCTTTCCATCGCGCGGTCCGAGGTGCCAGCCCATGCCCGAGGTGTGGCCTCGTCGGTACGCGACAGCTGACCCGTTCTCGTGACCTGGTGGCGCCGGATAATATGTATCATGTTAAACAGCTGCTTCACGTAGCTGTAACCCTGCCTGGGCTTGGTCGGTCTGGTTGTTTCGGGTCTTGTTCGGGCACGGTTTCAGGGGTTCGTCGAGACAAGAACGACCCCGGGCTGGTGTTTCTGGACGGACTGGTTCTCCACTAGCACTGCAATCGATTCGATGGCGCAATATGAGCGCGGCCGCGGCGCAGGCGCCCCCGGCGCGGCGGCTCGCAGCGGCTGCATGGCCTCTACACCACGGCTGCTGCTCCCTGGGCACCGCCCAACCGCGCGAGCCGCCCGCACTCTGAACACACTCCCTGCCCGCCGGACCTCGCCAGCCGCGCCGGCGGGGCGGGTTTCGACGCCCGCGCAGCTTCCTCCCCGCGGGGACGAGAGCGCTGTCCCCCTCCATGGACCCTGGCCGGAGGCGTGGCCGCGACGCCTCGAATGGTATGCTGCGAAGTTGCCAACAGCAGCTTAGGGGGTTGACAACGGGGCCATCGCGGCTCCGCGCGGCTTGGGGACAAGCAACCATGCTCATGTCGCCCAGTGGCGTCGCCCATGTCGCTCATGTCGCCCAGTGGCACCGTTTGCAGCCTGCGGTTCTCGCCCACATGACGAGTATCCAGACTTCCAGGGGCCAGCGCCCAGTATCCGTGAACATCGCGCGTATGGCTTTCCAACCCCTCCTTCCCAGCAGCCTCGCGCACGTCTGGGAGCTGTAACGCCTGCCAACCGCCCCCCCTGGCCCTGCGCGAAAGACGAGTGCCATAGCCAAAACCCATCTTCTTCCCCTCCCCCCGTCCCGCCCCCCCACCCCCACACACACGCACCCCACAATGCGCACGCGCCCAAACCCGTACTCGCATGTACGCGCTCCATTTCACCAGCAGGCAAGGCGGCCCCCTCATGTCCCCTTCCACTCCCACCCCCTCCACTCTTCCAAACCCAGTATCCCTGTCCCCACCTGCCCCACGCCTCGCAGCCCCTCGCCACAGTACTTCACGTGGCACTCCGTAGCCCAGCGCGCCGCCGCGGTGGGCGTCAAGCTGCTGTCGTGGCTGGGGGCGGAGGAGCGCCCCGCGCGCCTGTCCTTCGCCCACCTGGCGGCCCGGCTAGCAGTGCTGGGCCCCGACGACCCCGCCTTCATCACCGCCAAGGTGACCAACACGCCATGCGCTTTGGCGATGCGTTCCTGCGTCCGCGCCTTCCCCTGCGCGCCCCTGCGCTTTCTTTCCTCCCCGAAACCCAGCCCCAATCTCTCTCGCGCGTGCCATCTCGCTCCAACTCATTGGCCTAGTGGAGAAGTCGGAACGGCGGTGCAGCCGTCCCATGCTGCCCCCCCCTCTCTTCCCCCGAAACAGGCACATCTGGGGGCGGTAGGGCGCTTTGTGGCGGTGCGCGGCCAGGTGCTGCTGCGCGTGCTGGACAGCCACTGGCTGGCTCCGGTGCCCCGGCACGGCGCGGTCGCCAAGGCGCTGCGCGGCCGCCTGGCGGAGCGGCGCTGCAGGCAGCTTCGCGCGGCCGCCACATCCGCCGGCACCAAGGAGGGAGGGGCCAGGCGGGGTGGCGGCGGCGCCGGTGGCGGTGGCGGTGGCGGCGGAGGCGAGGGCGACGGCGATCACGAGGCGGCGGCGGAGCAACCTGTGAAGGTGAGGAAGGTCGTCGCGTTGACCACCCTACTGTGTGTCCCGCTGGCCGCCGCGGCATTGGGCTCTAGGAGGTTGTGCACCAGGCCAGGGCGTGGGTGTGTCCGGGTCTCCGGGAGCACGTTACCCACCAGTGTGAGCAACGCGGCGTTGCCCCGGCTGCGGTGTGCCCCGGCTGCGCGCCCTCTCCCCCCCCCCGCCACCGGACGCTGTCCCTAGTCGACCACGCCATGCCCTCGGACTGTTTGCCCCCCGCCCCTTCATCTGTCCCGGCCCGCAGCGCCGGCAGCGAAAGGCCGCAGCAGGAAAAGACGAGGCCATGCCGGCGACCGCCACGACCATGGTATGCGGCGGCCGGGGGGGCCGGAACCCTGTCGCGTGTTGTACGGTGGTGGGGCTGGTGTAATGGGGGTGTATTGGCGCGTACCGTTGATTCGCCTGTCTTACTTAATTTAAGACAGGCTACGGCGCGAGGGGAATTAGGAGGGCCGTTTTTGAGGGCCGCACTAACGTGACGCCGCGCAAGGTAAGGTCGTGCGTCGGGTCCGGCGGACCTGGAGCGCATGGGCGCACGGGGGGGGGCCGCATGGGCCCGCACGGGCGCCACCTTCCCGCTCACCTCCTCGCTCGTCGTGGACCCTGGGCGAGTGCACCGCCGACGGCTACACAGCGTGGGCTGCCTGCCGAAGCTGATGGGAGGGATGAGCTTCCTGACATGTGCCCTTGTCGGGCTTGTAGGTCGACTGTGCTACTGCGCTCACCGCCCGCAGATCCACCGCATCTGGTCCGCCTACCACAACGCCCCCACCGTGGCGGTAGAGGCCGCGGGCCAGGGCTCGACGGCCGAGCCGCAGCCGCAGCCGGTGCAGGGGACCGGGGCGGCTGCCGCCGGCGGGAGCAGCGGCGGCGATGCCGCGGCCGCAGCAGCAGTTGCGGCAGCGGAGCCAGCTACCGACGGGCGGAGGCAGCAGCGGTGGTCCAGGGTGAGGGGCAAACAGTCCGAGGTGAGGGGCACGCAAGTACGGTATTTGCAGCGTGATGAGTGTGTTTTCATCACTTTCGGACTGCGCTCGCACCCTTGTCGCACCTACCCGCGTCGTCATTACACCGCATGCCAATTCACCGTCCATCTCCGTTCCGCCGCTGCCGTTACAGCTGGGCCCCCAGGAATGGAAGCTGGAGGAGCGCAGTGCGATTGACAGCAGCTCCGGCCGTACTCTGTACGGCGCTGCCGTGTGCGGTGACGTACGGCTAGTTCCCGGATCCGTCATTCGCTTTGAAGCGCTGCGCAGCGCCGAGGGCGAGGGCGAGGACTCCGGGGCCGCGGTCAGCTGCAGCGAGACCAACGGCGACGCGGCGGCGGCCGAAACCGCAGCGGCTGACGGTGCCGACGCGGGCGCACGCGCGGCGGCGCGGCGAGTGGCGGAACTGACCCATGGGTCGTTCGGCCTCGTGCAGTGCATTTACTCGGAAAAGGACGGCTCGGGGTCGCCTATGGTCCAGGTGCGGTCGGGGGAGGGACTCAGAGCCGTGGCTGCATAAATGCGTTGCTTCCGAGCCAACGTGCCGGCGCCCACATCACCTCCCAGCCACTCTTATCGCCGCCGTTCCTCACTTGCCTAGCGCACGCCGCCCCTCTCTCGCCCACGACCCAGCCACACTCCGCTCCTTGTCCCTCATCCCTGGCAAGAGCGTCTTGGCTGCTGGTACGGGAGCGTGCTGCGGGGTGCCAGTGCGCTCTTGTCTGGGAACACCCGCTTCCCAGATCCTCTCCCCCCCTTCTCCCCGGTAAGCTGTGCACCCGCACCCCCGCCCCTCCGCACCCTCTCTTTCGCAGATCCGCCGCATGGTCCACGGCCGCTCCACCATGCTGGACGACGTTGCGGACCCGGGGGAGCTGTTCCTGCTGGACCCCACACCGCCACCCGCCGTGCCGCCCAGCCGCGGCGGCGCGCCGCCGCCGCCTGCCGCGACAGCCGCTACGCAGGGCTGCGTGCAGACGCTGCGCCTGGGCGTCGACGGTAGCAGCAGCGGCGGCGACGGCGGTTCTGGCAAGGTCGGGGACTGCGACCCCGCCAGGTGGGGGGTGGCGGTGGAGCTGCTGGAGGCGGTGTCGCTGCTGCGGGCCGAGGACCATGCCAGCCGCAAGGCCAACGCAAAGGTCCGTTCGTGTGTGTGCGTGCGCGCGCGCGTTGTGTCTGCATGTGCATGTGTGTTACGGTGAGAAAGCAGCATGGTCGCACGCAGCGCGGTTGCTTGCTCGCAGCAAGGCATGCTGCGAGCAAGCAAGCAAGCAAGCAAGCTACCTTGCCGATCGGCCACAACCCTGGCTTGCCCCACCCGTCCCACCCGGGGCACGCAGCCTCGGCCTTGCCCCCACGCCGCATCTGTTACCTCCCTCCTCCTCCTCCCCCTCCCCCTCGCCCTCGCCCTCGTATCCTGGGGGCCCCCCAGGCGGACCTGGAGCGCTCCGCTGTCAATGAGCGCCGCTTGGCCGCCGGGCAGCGGCCCGTGTTCGCCTGGCGCTCCGTGTACTGCCCGCGCCAGGCCATGTTCCGCAGCGCCGACCCGCGCAAGATGCGCCTGGGCAGCTACGTGGAGGTGCGTAGGTTGATATTTTGCCTAAATGTTTGAATGACGGCTCCCTCCTGTCTTGAGCACGCCGTTTCCCGCACACCGTGCGCATACGCACACATGCACGGCATGCAGCGGGCGTGCCGCTTGCCGTACACTTGTCGTACACTTGCCGTACGCTTGTAATATCGCGCGCCTGTTCGACAGGAAGGGCGCTTCCGTGCACCGCCGGGGTGGAGTGAGGACAAGGCTGCGTGCGGCTCGCCGCCTGCGTCACTGCGTGTCTTCGTTTGCGCCACACCTGCCTCACATGCGCAACGCCGTGTTGAAATCGGCATGGCTTGTGGGTGGGCCACGTGTATGGCAGGTTCCCTCGGCGCCGCCCGCCCTGGCGATGCTCCCCGACGGTTCCGGCTTCACCCGGCAGGGCGTCACGTACCGGGTGAGCGGGGGGCCAGGGTTTTGCGTGCCGTCCGCCGTTTTGTCCGCCCGGCCGAAGGCCCGTGCAGCAAGATAACCACCTCGACCCCAGGGATGCGGGTGCGGGTCGGAGTGCTGGGCGGGGCGCAGGCCGGGGTGCGTGTGTGGGTGTGTGGTAGATACGTACGCGTGGCCGCTGGGTTGACGGCCTGTATGTGGGCCCACATTTGAGGCCTTGGTGAATGCGCCTGTGCCACGGCGTAATTGGTAGCTACCGAATAGCCCAGGACCGGTATTGAGTGAAGGCCCGTGTGTGCAGTCCTACGGGGTTGCGGCGTCGGCGTTGCATCGGGTGCGGTCGCCGACGCGTCTGTCCTCGACGCTACACCGGGTTGCCGACCAGGCAAACCTGGCTGACCTACTTGCCTGATTGCTCGCTGTGCGGGCTCTTTGCACTCTTTGCACTCTTTGCTACCAGATCCTGAGCACGCCGTTTCGGTTTTTCTCCGCTTCGCAGGTCGGTGACTTCGTCTACCTCAACGCGGCCGCCCTGCCGCACGACAACGAGGGCAATGACAGGGAGTCGGCGGACCGCGAGGGCGAGGAGGTTGGTGGCCGGGAGGAGGGCAGCGGGGAGAACGGGGAGGAGGCCAAAGGCGCGGCGCGGCGACGCGGCACTCAGCGGCGCGGCAAGGGCCAGGCTGTGCGGGCTAAGAAGGCAAAGGAGGAGATGGAGGCGGACCTTGACGAGGAGGAGGCGGAGTCGGACCCGGAGCGCGAGAGCAGCGCGGGGAGCGACGCGGAGGCGGCCGCCCGCGGGAAGCCGGCCAAGGCCACGAGGCGCAAGAGGGCCACGCACAAGGTGGGGCGGGCGACGCGAAAGGCTGCCAAACCTGGCGGCACTTCTGCGCCCGTCTGCCGGCCCGCCGACTGCCGGCTCTCAGCGC
>LSYV01000011.1:2508179-2555773 GCA_001584585.1 Gonium pectorale | reverse complement strand
CCGACGCCGCGTGCGACGTGCGCGCGGCGGCCGCCGTCCGTCGCCTCGCGCGCGGTCGCNGNGGCGCGGCGGGCGGGACGGGCGCCCGGGTCCCCGCTTGAAGCGGAGGTAAAGGGTGCAGCGGCGTCGACGGGGCGTCCACGCCGCTGCTACAGCCTTCGGAGGTGTCGGAGCTGCCGGCCGTGGCTGCCCCCAAACCCGCCGCATCCTGGGATGTCCCGTCTGGACTCCCCAGCGCCCCCCCGGGCTCTGCGTCGGCGACGCTTCTTCTCCGCCCGATGTCGTCAGCATCAGCCCAGCCCGCGGCATCCGCCCCGGAGATCACCGTTGCGTGCCCCCGCAGTTGCGGCTGCTGTTGCGCGTGCTGCTGCCGCTGTGCACCTGCCGCCCGCAAACGCAAGGACCCCGCCTCCTCCGCCTCCTCCACCTCCTCTGGCCGCTCTCGCCGCCGCTGCCGCGCCTGCGCCCCGTCGGCCTCCCGCTGCTCCCGTTGCCGCTCCCCTGCCCACCGCACGCCCATACCCATCGCCGCCGCTGCCACCGCCGCCGCTGCTGCATCCGGCGCCGCCGAGAGGCGCTGCCTCCGGAGCCGCACCCTCGCCACCAGCACCCTTGCGGCGCGCACCAGCAGCTGTCGCTCCTGGCACTCGAGCACCGCCAGCGCGCACACCAGGTTCGACAGCTCGAAGTCGCTGAACTCGCGGAGCCGCGGGGAAGCCACGCGGCAGATGGCCGAGGTGAGGGGCCCGTGGTAGTGCTTGGCACGCGCAAACGACCAGAGCAGCATGCTGAGGCCCTACGAAGGGAGAACGGACAGGGAGGAGGCGGCCGGGAGGCGGGCGCGCGGGTGCTGTCAAGGGCCGGCACACGGTGGCATGCCTGGCGGAGGCGCGTCGCGGATGGAAACCCAGCGCTCACATGCCTCCCTTCCCTACATGGTACAGCCATCTCGGCCTGTGTCGTTGTCGCCCTTCCCGCCAGTGCTTGGCGGGAGGGAGGGGCTTGGCTGCGAGAGCGACAGCGACAAGCCCTCTCACCTTCCACCCAGGGCGGCAACCGAAATTGCGGATGCCAGAAACCCAACAACAGCGTGCGCGGTCAACGTGAAGCGCCCCCCCTCCCACACACACTGCCCTCGTCTCGTGTCACTGGCTGAGCGCGCTTTTCGCAGTTACAACACACTTCTCCGCTGCGCCTCCGCTCCCGCCCCCCAAAACGCCCGCACCCCGACGCACCTGGGGGTCCATTCGGTCCACCCGCGCCGCCGCCACGTTGCCCAGACCGTTGAGCAGGATGGGGTTGCAGTAGCGGCACACATGCACCGCCTCCGCCAGGCTGGCCGCCATCACGCAAAGCTCCTGCGGCCCGCAGCCCGGCAGCACCCGCAGCAGCCGCTGGCCCAGCGCATCCACCGCGCCCACGAAGCGCGAAACGCGCGGCAGCCGCAGCTTGGCGGCGGCCGCCATGAGCTGCGCCAGCGCCGGTGGCCCAAGCGACTCGAGCCGCTGCGGGCAGCAGGCCGTGGACACGAGCTGGGCGATGGAGTCGGCCGACACGCGGTGGCCCGCGGCGCGCAGCTCCCCCGCCGCCCACAGCGCGTTGGCGAGCTCCTGGTCCGACATGCCGCCGGCGCGCGCGCCTGCGGCGGCCAGGAGCGCCGCCAGCGGCGCGGCCGGCAGCGGCGCGGGCTGTAGCCGGCCTGCCGCCCACAGCGCGTTACTGGCGCCCTGGGGCGTGAGGTCGTGCCGCCGTGCGAGCTCCGGTAAGAGCACAGCCAGCAGCTGCGGAACTAGGCCGGCTGTGACGATGGATGCTGACGTGGGCCCGGATGAGGGGGTGCGACCAACCGCTGAGTGGGCTTCCCCCAGCGCGAAGTCTGCCGCCGGCCGACCCTCCTCAGCTGCCCCTTGACGGAGGCCGCCGACGCCGCCACCGCCGCTCCTTGCCGCCGCTTCCCGAACCGCTGCCGCCGCCATCAGCGCCGTGGCTGGCGGCGGCTGCGCCGCGAAGGCCCACAGCATGCTTACCAGCTCCTGCGTGGCGGCGCCCGCCAGCAGCTCCGCCCCGCCCCCCAACACCCTGCTCGCCAGGTGGGCCATCAAAGCCGGGTGCTGGTGCTGAAGCTTGGCGAACGCCCAGGCCGTGTTGGCCACATCCTGGCTGCCCAGCGCCGCCGGCGGCGCCGCCAGCAGCACCGTCGCCGCGCCGTCGAAGAGCTCGCCGCACTCGCACTGCGCGGTTGCGCAAGCCCACAGCAGGTTGGCCAGGCCCGAGGGGTTGAACCGCCGCAGCTGCGGCAGCGCCGTCTGCACGGCGGCCGATATCATGCTTCGATCCTGGCTGGCGGCGGCGACGGCCCAGGCCAGATTGTGCAGCTCCTGCGGCTTGAAGGCCTCCAGGCGCTGCTTGCCGGCGGCGATAATGGCCGACCACAGGGCCACATCGCGGTACCCGAGCTTGGCCAGACCGAGTGCGAGGTTGGAAAGCTCCTGGGGCGGCGCGCCCGTCAGCTTCGCGCTGTCCGCCGCGAGCAGCGAGGCCGCGGCGGCGGGCAGCAGGCGCGGGTTGGGCTCGCAGCCCAGGCAGCCCAGCGCCCAGATTACATTGGCGTACTGCCGCGCAGTGTCGTACTGCTCGTGCACGGCCACAAAGTCGGCAGTCAGGTCGGCGAGGAGGGGGGGCGACAGCGGGGAGGGCTGCCCGCCTGCCGGCGGCCTCCGTCGCCCCGGCCGGGGCGCCGCTGCTGTGGAGGCCGCCGGCTCGGTGGCAGGAGGGACCCCCCCAGGCTGCACCCCGCTGCCCGCCACTGCCACCGGATGATGCCCGTTCGACCCACCAGGCTGCGGGGTCTGATGCTGCTGCTGTTGCGGCTCCCATCCCTGCTGCTGCATGTGCTGGGAATGGGGCCGCGACTCCTCGCCCGGCTGTCCCGCGGGCTGCAACAAGGCCGCCCGCTCCCCATCCGCGGAGCCGCTCCTGAGCTTGGCCAGCCGCACGATGGCCGCCGCGACGTGGATGTGGTTGAACTTGCGGCGGTGCTTCCGCACCAGGGCCTCCAGCTCCGCCACCGAGCCCGTGCGCGTTATGGACTGCGTGAGCGCGGCCGCGTTGAGCTCCCGGCTCCGCTGCTGCCGGCGCCCGCCCTGGCCCCCTGGGCCGCTCCCAGCACTTCCAGAGGTAGCCGCGCGGCTGGTGCTGGGCTGGCAGTCCGGATGACTGTGTTGGAGGCCGTCACTGTTGGGGTCCGGAGCGGGCCGCTCCTGCCGTTCGAGGGCCGACAGTATGAGGCTGTCATCCGGGTCTATCGGCCCCTCACGCTGGTCCAGAGTCGAAAGGACGAGGCCGTCCCCCGGCGGTAGGGGCCGGGCGAGGGCCAGCGCATGGTGGACATCCGGTGGTGGTGGTGGGAGGTGCTGTTGCAGGGGTGAGGGGAGGGCAGGGCAGGTCTCAGGCGAGAGGGGCGGGACACGCCTGCCGCGCGGGCGACAACTGGAGGGCGAGCGTTAGAGGCATGGGGGGCAACTGCTGCGACGCCCGACGGCCCCGCCGACGCACCTGCAGCGACACCTGCAGCCCCACACCGCCCCACACATGATCCGAGTGTGTGCTGGCGGGCTCGGTGCTTACTCGGACGTCGCTTAGCTGCGGCTGTGTTAGCTGCGAGTGCAAGCGGTGCTGCGCGGCGTTGCTGCACCACGCAGCGTCATCGGCCGACAGGCCGACATAGGTTGCTCGTGCTGTGATTACATGCCTGGCTGAGCAAGAGCGCAAGCCGCGACCGGGACGATGGCCCCTCGTCCTCAACATTAAGGGGCCATCCAGGATCCAGGCGCTGTTAAGACTGCAGCCCAGTTTCCCCTCCAAGAAGCGGCTATGGCTGCACGCCTGCTAGGCGGCCTTGCCAGCGGGCCGGCAAGTGCTTCCGTTCCTTCGCGCCGGCCTTGCGAGTCACCCGTAGAGCCAAAGACAGTAATTGGAATCTAGCTCTGGCACAGCGAACCGGGCTCTGGGTTCAGTGCACGCCCGGAACAAGGCGATGCGCGCGGTGGCGCGAATGCGGTCCTGAGAAAGAGTTCGTGCCTGTTGATACTGGTACCAGTCCTTTTGGGGCCTCGGCCGCTCGGGCAGCGAGTGGGCAACCCGTACGGCGAGTTGATCTCTCTCCTTTAATGCCTCCATATAGCTCCATTCCCTGTGCTATCAAGCGTGCACAACACTCACGAATCGCACTATACATATGATAAGTTTGAGCCTAGTGCGCAGCCTTGCAACTCGGCATGACCCTTGCCGTTAATGCACAAGTTAGTGCACAAGTTGGCAAGAGGGGTTTGGTAACGAGGCAGGGGTGAAAGGAATTGGCTTGAGACATCCAGTTATCAAGCGTGCCCCCGTCCTACGTGGTGACACCTGAGCAGGGCCTGCAGCGTGTAAGTGACGCAGGACATCCTCTTCAGCCTTTACCACTAGGCCCGCAGCCCCGATAGTTACCGATGACCTGTGATCCACACTGAACAGTGATAGCCCACAGTCTGTTGCACGGGACTACAGCTACGGGCACGGCATGGAACGGCTACGCGACCTCCGTAACGTCATGCTGTTCAAGACCTTCAGCTGTTCAAGACAAACGTTGACTGTGCATCCTGTTCGCGCAGGGTCCCATGCCAGACACGTGTGCATGCCTACAGCCTAAAACCCAGTCCCCACACTGCATTACACCGTACTCCCTGTTGCATTCCCTTGCCTGAGCTCACCATCTAGGCATGATAACTGCTGCCTACACACAGCCCGTACTCTTGCATGAACGCTTGTATGTCGGACGCACAGCCCCATAGGACCGCGCAGCGCCGTGGCCCAAAACTCTAACAGCGGCGTAGCTCTGTAAGCGTGCGAGCATTTCCTACGATCAAGCGCGCCTGGGCTTCACGCCTCGCTCGAGAACCGGCGCATCTGCATTCTCCCGGAAGCAACCATCAACCGACCTGGCGGCCAACCTACAGCTTCAGAGCCATACAGATTGCATGTGCATGCACGGTCCTCTTCTAGGGCCTCTCGAGCACGCCTACCAGGTTCGCACAATCCCTGGTCATCCGCCATGCCCGCAGGCCAACCTTTCCCTGTCAGCTACGCTGCCCCACCACCCACATCCGCACATCTGACCCGGAATGGCCCTATGCGACAGAGCACCGCCGCCGTCCTTGCATGGCGAATCACTCCTGCTGCTGCTCCTCCTCCTCCTCTGCTGCCGGCTGCGCGGGGGCGCCCTGCAGGATGGACGTCTTCAGCCCCAACTTTTTCAGCAACGCGTCCGCCTGCTGAAGCGTCTCCATCTCCTGCGAGGCAGCAAGGAGTGGTCGGGGCTTCTTGCTCTCGAGACGTGCAAGCGCTCAGGTATCAAGCCCGAGACTTCAAGGACAGGAAACCCTATACATTCTTAGTACGAAGCGCGATGACGGCCGTGTTGATTGGGACAGCCCCCCTGCAGTCCTCTTGCCATACACCGTCCCTTATCCGAGCAAGCCTGCCTTGTCGCATCGGGCTTGCTGCTCTAGACTCGGGTGGCAGTCCTGGCAGGCTTGAGCACCCTCCATGCCGCCGTCCCCGATGCCCGCTGGACGCCCGAGCAACTGGTACCTCCCAACATGAAACGCTAACTCCACATCCGAGATAGTGGCATCCGCAATTGGCATGGCAATGACGGGACCAGGACGGCTGACGGCACGCAAAGCCGTATGCAGTGCTTCGACCGCAGCACCGGCTTGAACCCACCAGCGCGTTCAGGTGGTTGAGTTCGTCCACCGCCGCCCGCACCGCCTTGCCCAGCTTTGTTTGGGGGTTCAGCGCGTCGAAGTAGGTGCCGGGCACCTTGGGGAAGAGAGGGCCGTGGGTGAGGGCGAGGGCATGGTGGGGGCTGCCGTTGGTCGGGTCCATCGGCTCGTTGCCGGGCTGCCAAGGGGTAACCTCGGGCCCTCTGCAAAGCGGGCCGGGGACGCTGCCAGCGCTGTTCCCCTCTGCCGGCGGGCCAGGCGTGTGGGTGCTCCAAGACGCTCATAGCCGGCTCCTTGCATGCGGCCATCTTGCGATACAGCATCCCTCGTGCAAACCCTAGACGTGGCCACCAGGCGCTGCAACCAGAGCGTGCAGCAGCCTTCGCGACTGAAGGGGCAATGTCGCAAATATGCGGAATTGGCATCGGCAAGCCCACCCCACTGAGCAGGAGTGCTCTGCCTTGTGCCACCACCGCTGACCGGACGCGGCCCGGGGCCACAAATCCCGCCGACCCAGTAGGCGGATAAGACGTGGCTGTATCTCCACGCTACCCTCTGCCGTGAATCCTCGAAAGTTCCCGACCATCGATCCCAGCTCCCACCTCAGCGTCCTCCTCGGGAGGAATGCCCACGAACTCCTGCAGGAAGCGGTTTGTGGTGTAGAACTTGGCAAGGGTTGCACCCCGGTGCCCACGCCTCGGCACACCCATGACTGTTCCAGTGCAACGCGATGTGCTACTGTCCCAACCCGCTTCACCTCCTCCTCCGGAACGGCTGGCTCCTGCTGCGCCGCTGTTTGGTTGGTCGGTTGCGCACGGCAGCGTAGCCCCGCAGCGTACGCCAGAGCAGGCGAGCACCCAGTCCTCCGCACACTTAGGCAAGGCCACCCATATGATGCGGCCCGTCCAGAAGATGGCGAGACGATGGGGGCGTGGCGGACCAGGAGCATGCTGCCTGCTGTAACAACAAAATCTGGCTATTTGTTAGTGCTTCTCTTCGATTTCGCGGCAACGGACAAGCAAAACTGGAACCGTTGTACGAGTAGAAGTTTTGACTTTCATTGCCTGCAAGGGCCCCGTATAACCCTACTTCGCGACTTACATACAGACACGCTGATGCCCATACGCATGGCCTATGCAAGGCAGGCCAGCAAAGGCTAGCAAGGCTAGCCGGGCTAGCAAACTCCTAAACATCACAAAAGCACCCCGAAAGCTGTCAAAACGACCACGCATCCAAAATAAGCGCACTGAAACGCCAGTCATCGCTCATTCGGAAGCGGCCCTGTCTCCCGGGTCAGCACGCGGAAGAGGGAGTCGACCGCCGACACCCCTCGGCGCAGTAATATCGGGGGCGACGAAGGAGCTGCCTAACGTTTCAGGGGCAGCTAAGAAGCGGGGTCCGAAGAAGGGCGCGCCGCGGAAGCCGAAGGCGACGCTGAAGCGTGTCCGGTTTGCAGACGGGCCCCTAACGGCACCGGCCGGAGGCCCGGACGGCCACCCAACCACCGAGGGCCGCGTCGCCAAACCCGTGCGCATCATTAACGGCAGCTTTGCGCGCGGGAGCATTGTGACCAAGAGGGATGTGAGGGAGCTGGAGCAGCCGGAGCTACTGGGGAACGAGCAGTACGCATACAGCATGGTCAAGGTGCGGAAACGGCTGGGAAAGCGGAGGCTTGGGAAAATGTGGCCGTGTTATGAGTAGCAGACACTGGAGCACGTTTGCTGCGTTCCATGGAGGCGGTCAAACGGGCCGACTAGGCGTATACATGGGAATGGGCAGGCTATGGAGTTGAGTGATACTCCGTTGTAGGGGGTCAGACCGTAGTCGCCGCATCATTGGCACGGAGACCGGTGCTTGAGCCGGAGCTACTTGTGGGCCCGCAAAGACATGTGTTACGAATGTATGGGGAAATTGACACGGGAAGACCATGGATTGTCTTGAGAAGACGGGCTTGACGTTGCGCAGCGCTTGTCCAACAGCTGTCGCTTAATCGATGTGCCCTTCCTCCGCCTGCCTCTGCCCCATACCGCAGCTCAAACGCCGCGTCGGGTTGCTGCCTGCTATGCCGCCCATTCGGCCGTATACGAGCAAGGCTACGGGCGGTGCGCACAGGGACGCGGCGCCCAGTGACGGCGGAAGCGGCGGGGAGGACATTGAGGCCGTGGCGCCTGCTCGGGGCATGAGCAGGGCTGCTGGGGGCAAGGATGTGTCGCGCAGTAGCAAACGCTCCGCTGTGTTGTAGTATAGGTACGTGTCTGGGTCGTATTGTGAGTAACTGGCATGATCTTGCAGTTGCTGGGAAACCCAGGGTAGCAGCGAGTATCTCCTTCGCGAGGATGCTGGCGGCCCTGACCCCGGAAAGCGGCCCAGTGCTCCAGCCTGATGGCACAGCAGCGTGGGAAAGGTGGTCACAACTGGCGGGACATTGACAGCTGCGGTCTGTCGTGCCAGGCTGCCATGTCCGGCCACATGCCTGATAGTTTTATGGAACTTAGTGTGCATCACGACGCGTGCTTACGACCATGTTTACCATGTGTGTAAAGCACGTACGACACTGCTAGGGGCCGTGATTCCCAACTTGGTCACCTTTGCTGCGCTGGCTTGCCAGGATGTGACGGCACTGCGAGTGCGGCGAAGGGCGGATCTTTCCTTATATCGCTTCAGATTTGGCACAAACCCTGGCGTTGGTTATTCGGGTGCAGGGGTTGGGGAGCGCTTCCCTCCGCACGCCTGCAGGGGCATGTTTTTGGCGGCTCGGGGCTTCAAACGCCGTGTTTCAGGCAGGGCATCTTACGTTCTTACCATGAATGCTCGCTGAATTCCGATCGCCGTTGAATGCAAGGAAGATATCTCGGAAGAGGGGTCTGCAGCAGCGGTTGTCCACCCAGCCGTCTTCATGTCCACCCCATCGTGTCCGAGAGGGCTGGGAGCTAGATGTTGCTTGGCGCGTGTAGGGAGTCATGCGCCAATTCTAATGGAGTGCTGTAGGCGCCTCGTGGTGTGGGATCCCTTAGCGAGTTGGTCGTGTTTTGGGTGGTGTTCTGGTGTCGAACAGCTGCAGGACGCGTGTGTACATGGGGCCAGTTCGAGAGGAGGTACATCTGCGTCTATCCTTGATGTCACTCCGCAGCTGTGCACCCCATGCGTGTCCTCATGTAAGGGGAGCGGCGGGTCAGGCACTGCGCTAACGTCATAAAAAGGAGAAATCTGCAGAGACATACGACTCATACGACTTGCAAGTACATGCCCACAACCTGAAAGCCATACAATGCACCAGATACAGATTACAGGCTCCCCCAGAGAGCCGACTGGCCACACGAGCCGATTGGCTCCCGACCCGCCATAGCAGCGAGGGTAAAACACCCTTAAGAGTCCTGGTTAGCCGTAGGGCCCAGAACCCGAAAAGACATGACACCTTTGCGTATATTGTTAACTGAGGCAAGGAATGCACCGAACTTGTAAGGATCAATGTCAACCAGAGGTTCACAGGTCATGTCCCCTGCCATGTGCCATCGCCGTACTCTTTCTGCATCCACGTTGCTCACAATGCCTTACATTCATGGCAAGCGTGCCTCTCCTGGCATGTCCTTTCGCTTTCGGATCACGTCGTATTGGTGAAGCAATTGTGAAGCCAGGATTGCTCTCGTCGCGATAACCCAGGCGGCAAGCGGGAGATTGTACCCGCGTTAAAGGCTCTGCGTCGTTTGTAGGTGACGCAAACAGCGCGCAAACGATCAGTACAAGACACAGCTGGCAACAGGCGCTGCCTCAGCTTGGAACACATACGGGCACATACGCTCAGGACGACAAACACGAAATGCCAACCGAAATCTCTAACGCACCAATACTCGGCGATGCACGCACTGACTGACTAAAACGCATAACAACACGCAAGGGCACGGTGGAGCCCTGGTACCACACGTGCACCTATCAGGCCTATCAGTTGATATATCGGTCTCGACAACCCTGGCCCTCCCTGGCTACAGTGTGGCCTGCTATGACTTTGCCCCGCGCAACTGCGCGCCAGTCTGGTACGGCATGCTGCGCCTCGTGCTGCGCCCCGGCGCCTTTTGTTAGTTCATGCTCTGTCATCTCTGAGATTGTGCCTGGCCCCGCTTACCATTGATTTCAAACTTGGGCCTCGAACAAGCTCGGTGTTTAATAATCTTAATTCCTCCCCGCGGTTCCTTTCGCGGCGTACGCCCGGTCGGGACTGGGTCTTTTTTATCTCATGGGCAAGTGGTACGCAGTTCGCGTTGGCCGAAGGCCGGGGGTCTACGCTTCCTGGGATGAGGTGAAGGAGCTGGTGCTGGGCTACCCTGGCGCCAAGCACAAGTCCTTCAAAAGCCGCTCCGAGGCGGAGGCGTACCTCGATGACGGCCCCAGTGCCGGCTCCAGTGGCGGGAAGCGGCGCCGGGACGACAGCGACGGTGGATATGACGACGGCCGGCACCAGCCTTCCCGGCGCTCTTCGTATGATGACTATCCCCCCGCTGCTTCCGCACGGCCGGCACCGAGGGCAGTACCCCTGGCCAGTCGTCAGCCAAACGTCGTGCAGCCATATCTCGGGACGCTGATCGTCGAGGCATCCGCAAGGTACAACGTGAGCTCACACGGCGCACAAGCGTACGGCCGCGGCGTCGGCACCGGCGTCGGCAATGGCGGCGGCGGCAGCAGGGGCTCCGATAGGGGCTGCGGCAGTGGTCGCTTTGATGCCAAGGTTGAAGGGCCGTTGCAACCTATCCGGGGCGACATCCTTTACCAACTGGTAAGCCGGACTGCTGCGGCCACCCCCGGAACGGCTGCTGCTCGAAGTCCTGTACTGACAATGCTGTTGGTAGCCAATGGCAGGAGGACCCCGGCACCGGCACGAACGTCACAGTCCTTTGGGAGTAGATTGCTTGGCATTCTGCTTTGCATCGTGCTGCCCGGTCGGGTGCACACCATTTAAACCTGGGCCTAACCTCGTGTCCAAGAAGGGCAAGCACGAGGTCGCATGCGGTAGTCCAGGCTGTACCTTCGCATGTGCCTGGGAGCAAGGACCTGGCTCGCATGTGACCCTGTCGCTGAGGAAGCTGCCCTGTTCTTCACAGGAGTTTGATGGCGCAGCCCGTGGCAACCCGGGAGAGGCGGGCTGCGGCGCGGTGCTGCGCAGGGAGAGCGACGGAGTCGTGGTGGGTTGTCGCACTGTCAGCCCGTGCGTCGCGCGCTATCGCCTGCCGGGCACCGTCTGCACCGAGCTCCGCAACGACTCTGGGAGTGACATGGCGCAAAGTATCGTGTAAAAGGTGACAGGCGCCGCCGGCGTGCACCACGGGCATCGTAGTGTATGTGAAAGGACGGCTGCGGGACTCTTAAGGTGTCAGTGTCATGCCGGGTGCGGTTTCAACGGCAATGCCCGCAGCATTTTGCTCTTGGAGTTGCGTGGCGTCATCCGGTATGCGTGGCCCCGTGCTGGTGGTCTGCTCCGCAGGCCTGCCGCCTCCGCAAGTACATGGGCTCCCCCTTCACCAACAACGAAGCCGAGTACACAGCGCTGCTGGAGGGCCTTAAGGTCAGGGCACAGAGGCCTGGGCACAACGTACTTCCAACGAAGAGGATTATGAAACCTATGTTGCAGCTGCCTCTCCACTATCCCTCGAATTTCTCCACGTTTATAGGTCGCCCTGGCGCCACCGCGTGGGCACTCGGGACGCGGTCCGCTCTGACTTAAGAGCCCGGCTCAGATCCCAGCGGCTCTCACCCGTCGCCCCTCGCTTCGCTTGTCTCTCGACGCGCGGACCCCTGCCGCCCGCTCCCCTCCTGTATCGCTCCCGTGCAGATGGCCAGCCGGCTGGGCGTTCGGCGCCTGGAGATTCGCGGTGACAGCAAGCTGGTGGTGCAGCAGGTGCTGGGCCAATGGCGCATCAACAAGGACCACCTGGCGACGCTCTGCAGCAAGGTACAGGACGAGCTGAGGCAGTTCGCGTACACCAACGTCAAGCACATTCCGCGGTGAGGCGCGGGCCGTGCGGCGGCCCGGCAATGCCCGCCCCATGCGCTGGCGAGGCAGAAGTAGAGCCAATAGCGAGATAATGGCAGCGGGTGAAGGCGGGATGCCCGGCCGTATGTAACGGCTGTGCTGTTGAAGCTCCAGCACCGTCGGTTATCACCAGGCAGGCAGGCTGCCAATGCCAGGATTTCTGACCCCCACGCGCTCTCAGCAAGGTGGTGGCGCATATGCTTACGCCGATGATAATCTGCGCCCGTGCCATTCCCAGCGCTTTGGGCACCCTTCGCAATCAGGACGGTGCGACAAGTTCCGTTATGTCGACCTATGTGTCTCGCCTTAGACTGTGCCGCATGTCCCTTATCCTTCTGAGCGCATTTGACACTCACGAGCTCTGCGTCCCCGTGCGCGCGTGCGCAGAGAGTGGAACTCGGACGCGGACAAGCTCAGCAATGACGCCATCGACCTGGCTTACCGGTAAAGGCGACCCACTTGGGGAACCGCTTTTGGGAAACGGACAAAACCTGGAGGCTCAGGTTGGCACTTCAGAGGCAAGAACGTGAGGCAGCCATTGGCTGGCAGCTCCTGGTACTGAGAGCAAGGAATCATTGGCTGGCTGATTAACTGGCTGGCTGGCTCGTGCTGGCTGCGTCGTGATGATCGAATGATGGACTGTGGCCTGGGGTATGCGCAGCAAGGGCATTGCCCATGTGTTGGGCTGTTGCCCCGCGCGCGCTTCACGCTCTAGGCGAATCCAGGGCGCACAATGTAGTCCAAAGATGGAATGAGGAGCAAAGGTGGAAGGGGCTGCCCGTGTTGGCGTATTGTGAATAGACAGAGTACTGACTGAAGAGGCCCGCACATCCAATGCAGTGATCCCGGATAACGCGTATGCGGTGGCCCGTCGATGTGCGTGTGATTCACTGTTATTTCGACCTTGACGGTGTTGTTTACTCTTTGTTTTTGCCCCTCGTTTTCATGTGGCGCGTCGGGTCGAAAGCCAAGGGTGGATAGCAGGATGCGCGTCGCAAGAAATGGGCCCATGGGCTTCATAGCCAGGAACAGCACAGGATGAGGGAGGCTGGCCGGGACAGAGAGTGTAAGCTGGCGGTGTTTTGGGTTAGACAAACTCTGAGAGACGGCGAGGCAAACTGTTCCTTAACTCAGTGTGCGTGTGCATTACTTTGCTTCGCCATTCTGCCCACAAGGCGTCGCGCCATATGCAGCCTAGCTACGGGTAGATGGCGGGTGCTTAAGTATTCGAGTTTTGTCAGACGGGGTAGGCACCACCATTCGCATCCACCCTTGACCTGACCACCTGCAGCGGAAGCTCCCCTAACCACAGCCGTATAATCAGCGAGAAGGTCCCACACATCGTTCAAATGGCATCTCAGTAGCATTCGGTGGGCTCATCGTGGGACATGGCTTGGTGGGACGTGCCTGATGGTTGCATGCGGCGGTCAACACCTCGACACTAATTCCATTAATCGAGGTGCAGCAAGGAGGCTAAGGCGAGCTCCAGAACCAGTCGTACTTGTTGGCGGCTATGAAGTAACAGGCGTGTACACAGCTGAAATGATGGCATTTCGGACGCCTCTCTTCCAAGTTTCTCATTAGAAAGCACAATGAGCAACCCCCCTGCCGTCGCCGACCTCCTTGCGCTGTATGGCCTCAAGCGGGGTGCAGCGCAGAAGGTTGAGCCCGTCGATGACCTCGTGCAGAGGGTCGCCGAGGTGAGCACCGCGAAGATCGCCACGTTTTCGTGGCCCTCGCCTCTTCTTTCGACCTTCCGCACAAGTCTCTCGCGCTCCTCTGATGAATGCTTCTCATGTTCCATTGCCCAGGAGGATACCGAAGCGCTCTCTGTGGCTGCCCTCGAGAAGCTCAAAGCCTTCCTTGCCCGTCAAGGTGATTGCAGTGCCCACGTGTATCCTAGAGCTCTTGGGAGCAGGGCCTCCCTATCTATTTATGCTGACTGTCCCTTCACCGCAGGGATAAGCCTACCGCAAGGCTGGAAGGCGGTGGTGAAGGTTCGGCTGACGACCCGCAGCAATGGCCGAACCGGGCGAACCACCACAAACGCCTACATCTCTCCATCAGGCAAGCAATTCCGGTCGCACGCAGCTGTCCTTGAGGCGCTCAAGGGCCCCGCGTCGCCGTCTGCTTCGCCGGCTGCCTCGTCTGATGGTGCGAGCCTCAAGGCCACGCCAGACTCTGACCTGTCTTCCGACGCCGGCAACGAGAGCGAAGACGAGCCCTTTGCCAAGCGCCGGCGGACATGAGGGCTGGGTGGTTGTGTAGCGTGTGTCGTGTGTTTGTGTTTCGCACCCCGCTGACGCCTTCGCGCTGGAGACAGCGTGTCAAAGGGGCCAGCAGGGTGCTCGTTTTGTGTTTACGGTTCATGCCACCTTTCCGCTTTATGGGGCGTACCTGAGACCCCCTTATGGGAGGTGGGCCCGCTCAGTACTGGCGATGAGAGATCACGCTGGGAACACCGGGTACCGTAAGCCGACTTGATGACGTATCTCTTTCAGAGAGGCGCGCCCCTTGCGGGCTGTGCCCAGGTTCATAGCCTGGATGCGTCGCACTTTGGATGTCTTGTGGCTGTAGGGTTGGTGTCGCTGGGGAGTACGCAGGCAAAGCAGGTCCATAGTAGCCATGCCCAGGTCGCTCGCAGACCAGGTGAGTAACTGTGTGTTGGCCCTGCCAAGGACGGGAGAGGGCCTGCCTACCCACGTGCATTGCCCATCTTGCCTTCACTCCAACATGATCTAACGTTGCCTTAGGGTGTGTAGGGATTGACGCCTTATCTTCAAAACGATGGTGTAGCTGCACTGGGCCCTCGTACGTCAGAACACGCGGTAGGTGGGGGGATTAGCCCAGTCTCGCCATAACAAACTGATGGCTTTAAGGGCTCGTCTCCTTTGCCCGCCATGCCTTGCATCCAGTTGCCCCACGCGCATTCGGATGTGTATTTCCGTGGAGATGGCTTCACTATGTCTTCTTTTGTGTTCCTGGATGGGGGACCCGCCGCGAAGCGGCTTCGGGTCCGAAGGTCCCTGGGATGACCCCGAGCGTGCGCGTGTCTAGTGTCCTCGCACCGCAGTCAATATGCCCGCCGCAACCTGCAGTTCAAGCACGCCAAGCTTGACACACGAGCCCTGTGCGGCAAACAGTGCTCCCAGATGCGTTGGGTTTTATGCATGGCACCAGGTCTGGCAGCCGATGGATTGGGGTGGCAAAGTCGGATGTACCGCAGAACATGCCAAACAGCTGAAGTTAATAGCAATACCCTTCTGTGCAGCATTCTCCGTGGCATTGTCCGCCCAAACTGTCCGCCCGTGTTCGTCTGTTCCGCTGGGGTATGTGTGAAAGGTACTCTTCAGACGCCCAATCTCTTTAAACTTGCTATTTCTTTTAATCCTTAGGTCATCACGCCTTACCATAGCGGTGAGACGTTCGACCATACTGCTGCATTGCAGATCATCGTAGCTTGAAGCTGTGTGCTGCTCGGCTTCCCTGTCCCTGCTCAAACCCAAGACCCCGAACATATACCATTATTCAGTGTTGGACCCACCGCCCGGAGCTGGTCAGACGGAAGTGATACCGTTCTAGTGCGAATTAGACCATGTACACCTAGGACTAAAGTTGGAAAGAAAATGCCTTCTTGACCGGTTACAATAGCCCTGGCGAAAAGGCCTTCTGCTCTGCGGGTACCCATGCAAAAACGCAAGAGCATAGAACAGCCGTAGGGGAACTCGCCATGGGCGGAACCGAGCCGATGGAGACCCCGAAGACCCGAACCCTCGTCACACACGTCACGCGGTCACACATCCCTGAACACCCCCTCCTATAGTACAGCGAGCAGCACACCGCCCCTGCCACCCGCAGTTGCTGTGCCAATGGCATGCATCAGGCAGATGTGCCCGCGGCTGCAGCTACGCATAGCCGCATGGCGTTTACAGGAAAGGCACCGACAGGCCGTTGGAGGCGAAGGTAACGTGCCACGGGTCCGCAAGGTGGGCGGCCAGGTTGTCAATGGGGCCCTTGCCTGTGGAATACAGAAGTGAGAAACGGGATCAAGCTGTCAGGAGGAGACCGAGGCATAGAACATACGGTCGCGCATGCTCACGAGGAGCCAGGCAGGCGACTACTGATTGCGACCGTTCAGCCCTCCCGACGCACCGGTGGCGAACTTCTGGGCGGCGAAGCCCAGGAAGGCAACCTGCACAGAGAGGGGAAGGGTAGGAGGCGACGGTTCAGAGCTCGGATACACTTGGTAACCTAATCCATCGTCGCTCTGTACACAGCGAGCAGAAACCGACAAACCAGCGCCTGCCCCTTCATGGACTCACCATGGCCAGGCGGCCGTTCTTGATCTCCTTCAGCTTCCAGTCGGCAAGCTTGGCCGAGTCCTTCGAGAAGCCTGCAGGATAATAAGGTAATTCAGCCCCACATTCGCTGGACAACGTTCAAGGGACCGGGCATCGGGCGGGTCCTGCACGTGGACGTGAATCTTGATCCCGTCCTGACCCATGCCCATGTCCGCCGTCACGTCACGCTGGCAAATCAACCAAGCATCCATGAAAGATGCAGCTAATCACACCTGAATACGCTTAGTTGCCACGACTCTGCGCTGGGCGTTTCCGCAGGTGCCGCGGTCTACCATGCATGTTGGGGAGGAAGTGGCGGTACTATGCCCGCGCCGAAACCCGCGCTGGTCCCTCACTACACCAACGCACCCATGGGGTCGAAGATGCCGCCGGGGTAGCCGTTCTCCAGGCCGGCGAACGAGCTCTCGAGGCCCAGGAAGGAGCCCTTCTCAGCCTGGCTGCCGGGCTTCTTGAAGTCCTGCCACCGCTTCACCTCAACGAAGCCGCACAGGAACAGCTGGACGGCCAGCAGAGCGTCTGCGCGGTGGCACAGAGGGGGTACGAGGAAGATAGGAAACGGATTGCAGCACGTAGCGCGAGCTGGACACGAAGAGCCCAAGGGCATGGCAATAGATTGTACGGAACGCTGCTAGTGCTCACACGGCGGAGCCCTCCACCCTGTCACCAGCAGTACAGGGTACCCATGGTTCTAGGCAAGGGCGTCCTAGGACCCTGGGCCAAGCCCCGAAGCATCCCCATACTTACTGAAGGGAGCGAACGAGTTCTCGATCGCCACCTTGCCGGCATCGTACCACTCGGGCACGTTCAGGGCGCCGGCCTTGGTCAGCAGCTGCAGGGGTGGCAGCGAGGGTCAAAATACTCAGCCCCACAGCAAATGGTCTAAAAGACGGAGTGAACAACAGGCAAGCTGACTGCGCCAACAGGCAGGCTGACTGCATCACTGGAGTACTTTGGGACCTGTGTGTTTCCAAACCGCCCCAATCCCCCGCCCTGCGCCTGCAGGTGCGCAATCCTTCTCGCACTCTTTCACTGTCCTCGAGTGCAAGCCCTGGCAAACACTCACGCCGGGGATGAGGATGCCGGCAACGGCAGTCATGGCAGTGCGGGCGTGCACCAGCTCAGCCTGCTGGTACCTGTTGCAGGCAAGCAAACGGGGGGTCGCGTCAGCTTAGTGCTTCGCAACGCAAATCGCGGACAACAAGCACTTCGCTATGTTGATACAGGGCCACAGTGGCTGGTTGGCTTGTGAGCCCCCCCGACAAGTTCGCGGCGAATCAGCGCGACCTACCACCGCAGGGACTCGGGGTCCTTGCCCAGGCCAAGCGGGTCGAAGCCTGCAGAGTAATCGAACGAGCTCTGCTCAGTGCTAAAGCCGTATGATCTCCGAAGTGCGCCAGCATGCCCCTCTGATGTGCATCCTGAGCGTCCGAGCCGCCGAGCTCACCGAAGTTGCCGGCCAGGGCCAGAGCAGCGGGGCTGTCCAGGTGCTTGGGGATCTCAGCGCCGGGCAGCCACGACTGGCGGGCCACGCAGGTCACGACGCTCTTGCGAGCGGTGGCCGGGCGGACCGCGACCGACGAGCGCTTCAGCATCATGGCCATTGTGGTTCGTGCGTTGACGGAACGCGGGTAAGGGGAACGGCAACAGCAACGACGACAGAGCAGGGTTGCAAGCAGCGTGGTAATGCAATCGGGCGACTCGCCGTACGCTGAGATCTCGTACGTGATTCCATTGCGCGCGCACACTCGGACAGCGCTTCATACGTCGACATCGGCGACGGCGCGCGCTTCGGGCCGGATGCAACTCAAGTTTGGGCGCGACCCACCTAGGTCCCCATCGCTAGGCTCGCCGCCATGGCCAGGAGAGGCTACTGGTGTCAAATGTAACTTGGCAGCCAAAGTTGGGAGATATCGACCGTATGCAGTGGAAGCAGAATTGTGTGCATGGCGCAGACGCCGAACTCTAGCGGACTTGAACGAGCCTCGGCGACGTTAACCTTTGTGCAGATTGAGCAATCGAGTGAAGGGGGCAGGGGTTTCGTGGGTACCCGCCGAACGGGAGAAACCTCTCGAGCCCAGTGCCCGGATTGGCACGGCCCTGCAAGGCGGTCCCACTCCGCCAGTACTGATACTGTGCATAACCACGCGTATTCGTGCATAACCATGTGTTACGCACGAATGTAAGCGTAATAGTGGGAGGTGTAGGTTTGGGGCCGGACAGCGCTGTAACGAGGAACGAGAGGGGCCGTACCGTCGGCGAACTCTGGCAAAGGCTGACAGTGATACCGTCTCAGCCGTCGTACGGCCCTTACAGCGTGCATGCAACCTGCCTCGATACTATCATAGCATGCTCTTATCACATACCTCGTTGACAAGCCTGGATCCGCGAAGCTCTTCACGTGTGGGATCTAAAGCTGTACCTTGAGGCCCTAGCACAACCATATCCGCGAGTGCCCATCAGGCCTACCCCTTGGCCCCTTAGCACTCATCCCGCGACGAGCTCCTGAGCCCCACAGCTGCAATACGGTCGTCCAGACCTGGCCTTGCGTGCTATGTCCGACTATCGCTGTACTGCTGTGCGATGCTCGTGCCTTTGCGCGTGGCCGCCCCAAACCACGCAGCCACGACACGTCGCGAGAAAGCGTACGACAGTTTAGGCGGCGGCAGGGGATGACACCGTTTTCACCAGGATGGTTACACCAGCTGGCCCCAGAAGCGTCCGTCGTCGGCACGCGGTCGCGCTTACGCGGCCTTCGACTTCTTCTTCTGCATCTTCTTCATGTAGAACTCCAGCTCCTTGCCCTCCAGGATGTACCCGTCGCAGCGGCCGCACTGGCCCGGGCGCGAGGCAATGCACGCGAACAGGCGGCCAGTGGTGAACTGCTCGGCCAGGTGGGCGTCCAGCTTGCGCTTCTGCAGGCGCTCCTTGATCTTCCGCTTCACGTGGTTGGAGCCCTGTTGGCCCAGGGGAACGGGGGGGAGGGGAGGTTGCTCAGTCTGACGGGGACACGGGAACAAGGTTGCCAGGTGGAACGGATGAAGAGCGTAGGGCCGAGGCACCGGAGGGGGCCGGCCACGCAGCGAGACTGGGCGATGTTCGTTCGGCGCGGCACACGCCGGGCCGCAATCCCGCCCCGGACGGTCTGCCACAGCAGGCATGCTCGGTAGGCCATCATTGGGCTCTCGCGCTTACGGTATGCTCAAAACCGTACCGTTTGTGTGTGCGAATGCGGTGCGCTGAGCGGTCCTACAGTGCCTGGCCCATGTGACGCTTGCGGCTGCGACGCGTGTTAACGCTAGCACGGCGTGGCGGCCTATTCGGGACCGTTGGCAGGTCCTGCCAGCGACGCCATGGACCCGCGCAACGCTCGACGGAACACGCCAACGCAACGCCGTCGGTCAAATGACTTTTGCGGCAACCCAGCTTATGCATTCCAGCGACAATCCGTTCGGCCGAAGTCCGAACGATGAACGGCGTACAGCCCCGACCCTTACCCTCCTCGGAACCCTTCCTCTCTGGCGTTTTCGCAGGTTCAGGTCATGCCATGCATAACAACGAAGGAGTTCCACTGCCCTGCGGCTGCCGGCGCCGGCTGCGGTCGCCTGCTGTTGCGGCTGCGGTCGCCTGCTCTTTCCGACCCCGTCCCCGGCTCCACACCCCAAGCCCAACCCTGCACGACGAACACCCACCTGGATCTCCTCCGGCTTAGGGGCCACGTCGGGCTGGTCCTTCTTGGCACCCAGCTCCACGTTGTAGTGCTTCTGGTACCACTGCTTGAAGGGCGTGGCGTCCACCTGGACAATGGCGTTCTTCACCAGGGTCTGGGTGCGCACCAGCTCGTTGTTGGACGCGTTGTAGACCACGTCCAGAATGCGAACCTTGCGGGTCACAGCCTGATCGAGAGGAGGGGGGATGCAGAGCGGCGGGGAGGGAAGGGGTGAGGGAGGGACGGGCCCAGGGACGCGGGAGAGGTTGTGGCGAGGGGTTGCTCGAGGCCGAAGCGCGCAACGCGATGGGCTGAGTCCACAGCGAGGCCGAGATGAATGCAACGTCGAGAACGATGCACTAAGAGGTTGCCCAAGCCATGTTGGATCATCAGAGGACCCCATTGAGGGCTCTACTATGCAGACGAGTGTGATGGTTGTCTCCAGGGGGCTGGGGGCTAGGAAATAGGCTCATGGAAGTCCTGAATCACAGGTCTCCGGTGGAATGCCCGCGCAAGGCAATGCAATACCCATCCCAAACGCTCTCCAGCAGCCACCTAGAGCACTGCACTTGTATGCAATGCTAGGCGCAGCATCCAGACAACGCGCAAGCTTCCTGCCCCCACACCTGTATGCCGTACCTCTGCCCACCTGAACCCCGCCCGTGTGTGCTCCCCTCCACCCCCAGCGCCCCCCCCCACACACAGCCGCCGCGCCAGCCGCCAGCTGCTCGCCATCGCCGCCGCCAACGCACCTCCGAGCCCCAGGAGTAGTTGCCAGTGTCCAGGCGCAGGGCACGGAACTTGTGGTGCCCACCGCGGACGCGCACAGTGCGGACAGCCACGTTGCTGCTCAGCTTCGTGTTTGCCGGCACACGGCCCATCTCATACCTGCAATCGGGTTGCAAGGCGGGCTGACTCGTAAGACCATTGTTGATGGGCAACCGAGAAGCCGCCGTGAAAAGTCGGCGTTTCGCCAAAGCTACACGCGACGCCACTGCAGCCGTCAGAAGGCTCAACTCCAATAAATGTTGCTGCAAAGATGTTCCGGGTCGACCTCGCCCGCGCGCCTAGCCGCCATGTCGCGCGAGCTGCGCGCCAGGCGGCCCCTCGGGCTCCCTGACAAGCGAGGTACCGTCTAACAAAACGCTGCTGCTGCTGCAACGGTCCCGGCCCCGCCTACGCGGCTCACTTCTTCTTCTTGCGCCAGTGCTTCTTGCGGCCGCCCGTGGCGCGCCGCTTATGCAGCGAGTCGCGTGAGATACCTGCATAAGGTAGTGCGGTAAACTGTGTTCAGGGTTTCGGGTTCCTGAGTCCGCTAAAGACGGAGGGCAGGCGTAACTGCATTTGCGCGAGCACAGCTGAGTCGTGATAATACGAACTGCTGCTTACCCATGGTGGCGCACCGTTCCTACCCCTATGGTGCAGGAAAGAGGACGCAGCCTGGGGAGGCGAGCAGCAAAATGGGCGCTCGTACGACATGGGCCCTATGAGCGCCAAATTTTCGCGTCTCGTCTCGTCTTGCATCAGCAGGGCTTTCCTGCTTCTTCCCCTAGCACACGGAACTTCTCCGCGCGGGCACACGCCCTGCGAACGAGCGCAAGCGCGGCAAGGTCCCCTCACAACCACGAATGCAGACTTGCAACATGGCCCTGCGGTGCGTAGCAGCAAGCAAAACTCGTACCATGGGCTTTAAGCGAGTAGCAACAGCGCGCCTATCCGTTCGCAGGGGCCAGCGCAGCCAGTTCGCGGGTGCTTCGTGCAGCCCCAAGGCCTTCACCAGCGTGCGGGTGCAGCGCGCGAGCCTGCAGGTTGGATTTCAGCATTTCCGGGCAATTTGCGAAGCGGCGGCCTGACGGGTGGCTGGTTCGGCCCCGCAGGTCACAAACGCCATTACTCGCCAGAAGAAGGAGCAGGTCGTCTCCACTCTTAAGGAGAAGCTTGAGGGCAGTGTTATCGTCTTCGGCATGCGCTTCCGCGGCCTGAGTGTAAGGCGGCTGTCGCTCTTGTGGTTCGCGCTCCCCTGGGTTCGTGGTGGTGAACGTGCGGGGCCCCTTCGCAGGTGCCCACCATCCAGAAGTTCCGCAAGGGCCTGCCCCCCAACAGCTCTGTGTATGTGGCTAAGAACAGCCTGATGAAGGTGGCCGTCTCCCAAACCAAGGGGTGGGAGTCGCTGGCGGAGAAGGGCTGCGAGGTGGGGCGCTGCCGCAGGCGGGGGAAGGGGGGCTTGGCTGGGGGTGGGGGATTCCTACCTTGGAAACGATGCTATGCTGTGGTGGACAGTTCTGGTTATGTCATTAATAATGTCGCGAGCTCTCCACTCACAAAGCTGGTGTTGCCGGGATAGGGCTCCCGTGGTCCTGTTAGCCTGTGGGCACTACCCGGCCACACCATGGCTGGGAAGGCTTGGCCGCACTCCCCGGCCCATCCACCACCGGCTGTTGCTCTGGAACCAGCGACGGAGCAGGCTAAGCGCGGCTTCGGCCGCTCCCGGAGCTTTGGATTGGCGCGGCGCGGCGCAAGTGGCTGGGCTCTGGCGGATAGCTGCAGGCGTTGCTTGGAGCAACGGGAGGTGCTATGGGCGCGCCTCATGGTCCTCGCCAGCTGATTGCAGCACCCGTGCCATGCAGCAGTCGTGCCCCCGGGCACCGCCTGCCCCGGCAGCAGGCACTTGGGCAGCTGCTGCCGCCGGCAGGGGCAGCAGCCTCAGCGCCTCCCACCACGGACGCAATTGCGCTGTCAGCGTCGGTCTAGCTCACAGGAGCTCCTCTGGGCCCGTGCGCCGGGTTGTGGAGCGGTGGGCCACAGCGCCTCCTGGCACTGTCGCGGCCCGCCCTTCCGTCGGCAACCTTCGACGTCTGTGTGCCCCGCGGCCATGCGGTCAACACGCTTTGCTGCTCTCGCGTTCCGGCCTGACGCACACGTGCTGCCACTGCTGTGCTTTTTCCGGGCAGGGCGAGAACGCCTGGGTGTTCGTGAGCGAGGATGAGATTGCGGATACCGTCAAGCATTACTTCAAGTTTGAGGAGGACCTGCTGACTGAGGCCAAGAAGCAGGCCGCCAAGAACGTGGAGGTGAAGTGCCCCACGGAGCTCTCGTGCGTGGTCATGTCCGGCAAGTACCTGACCCCCGCCGAGGTGAGCGTCTGGGGGAGCTAGGCCTGGAGTGGAAGGAAGCTGGTCTTGTAGTCGAGGTCCGAGGGCCGACATGCGGGCGTTCGTTAAGATGTTGACCCAAAGGCGCCGGCATGCATACGCCCTTCATGTTACCTCTTCCGCCTGTTGCAAGGCGTGCCCGGCACGAGGTGGATGTGCGATTCGGGTGGGAGTATGGGTACGTCACCCATGGCTCCGCAGCCTCCCACGTGGTCAGCACGAGGGGTCCGACGGACGCAGCGGCTCGGTCCTTAGCTTGCGCCTCCCAATAGAGGCATGGAATATGTATGCGTGATAAGCCCTCCACAATCACAGCCCGCGCAGCGCTGGCGGCCCGGGGTCTCGATTTCGCGCTGGCACTAGAACCACGTGGCGTGTCATGGGCCCAAACTTTGGAACTACGCAGTAAGGGTCTTAATTAGGCTGTCATGTTTTCACCGTTGGCTTGTGCCTTCATTTAAGGGCTTAGACGCAAGTATGTATGCACGACAACATCGGTTTCCCGGAGTTTTGGCCCATGGGCCACGCCATCCCAATGTTTTGTTTTGCAAATGATCTGCGTGGTGGGGAGTACCCTGACTCGACGACCCAGCCTGGCTGCCCCTCTTACTCAGCACCCTTGTGCCGGTACCTTGCCGCTAACCCCATGCTACGCATTCCGTCACCACCTCTCGTCCCCCACAGCTCAAGCGGTGCGAGAACCTGCCCACGAAGGCGCAGCTGTACGCCACCATTGCCCGCCTGGCCAAGCAGCCCGCCCAGAAGCTGGCCACCGGCATTAAGGCCGTGCCCACCAAGCTTGCCGTGGCCCTCAAGAAGGTATCAGAGCTGGATGACGATAAGACCAAGACCCTGGCGCAGGTCGTCAAGGCCTAAGGAGCCTGGCTTTGGTAGCACGGAGGAGGACGAGGACGAGCGGCCTGGGAGCATCGCTTTGGATGAGGAGGGCTGACTGAAGCACAGCCCGAGAAAGCAGCGCCCGTGGGTTGGCCGAGGCGTTTGCCTGTTAATCGGGTGGGAGCTTGAGCGCAGCTAAAACGGGCGGTCATCACGTAACGTGTTGGCTGCGCGAGCATTTGGACACTGCCCGGGCGCGGAGCCCGGTGATTGCACTTCCGCTCGCAAGCGAGGGAGGACTGCACCTGACCGGTGATAACATGGGATGTGGGTCGGGCGGGCGCCCGCTCATCCCTTCAGCCCCGCGGACCTCTGCCAGAGCGGCAATTTTGTCCCCTCTGCTGCATGGCAAGGGGATATCATGTTGAGGGCTGATGCTCACGGCTGATGCCAGGGGTTTTTCTCGGGAAAGGCCTGATCATTTGTCGGCAGGTAGCTGGAACCACTACTTTCGTCGAGTGTGTCACGCGAGTTTTGTAACCGGTTCCTAAAAGTAGCGGGTTCATAGAGCCCTGTGGAGCCTGTCGTGCTATGACCTTTGTACGCTTGTAACGCATGGGCGTGTAGTGTTGCCTCTCCGCATATCCCTCATGGCGCTAGTATGTTGTGTCCCGACAGGGGCTCATTAGGCGCGGAAACCCGGGGGAGAGATATGGGCATGGTATGCTGGGGGTGGGGGCGTGTCCCTTGCAGGGGCCGGCACGGTGGCAGGGAAGGAATCAGGTGGTGAGCTGGCTGGGTTCCCTTCATTTGCTCCAGTGGTGTCCTCAAGTCGGCGGAGAAATAGCGGGAAGGGAGGCGCCGTCCGCATCCCACGAAGCGGTCGGGTTCGTGGCACTTACCGTACGGTCGTGATGTTCCAGGGCGCTGAACGCAAAGTTGCACCTTGCACGATCGGAAGATACGACGCGATGCATACGGGTGCGAGCTTGCACGCCCACGCAGACAACAGGCTGAGACAGCAATCGCGCAAATTGGTGAGCTGCTTGATTTACACCCCTCTGCTTTCCTTGCGGAACGCGCGCTTATTTCGCCACGTGGCTACGTCGTCTGGTGGAACGCCCATCCCAAGGTGCGGATTATGATGGCCACGAAGGACGGGCCCTGCACGCTGCACCACCGGCATTGCCAACCGATGACAGGAGCGCTCGCTACGCCCGCTGGGACTGGTGGGACAGCTGGCGGCGGGGTGGCTCACCGCCAGTCACGGCTTGGGCGACAACCGTAGGCGCGTAGGGGGCCTGTGGATGCCCTTAGCCCACGCCCGTGGGCACGGTTGGCTTTCCACCTCACAAGATGCAGCCTGCAGGCGTTCCACCCGCGCACTTCAGAGATAAAAAAATCTGCAAGGAAAGAGGGAGCCCGCAAACTTTTTCAGCAGCATGTACATGGCGCTGCATACAACAGGACCCCTGGCACGGGGTTTCGCTTACGGTTTCGCACGGGCGCCGGGGAAATCCCGGGACAAAGCGGCAGCGGGTTCTCGCATGCCACATGCCTGACAGGTCTGATGCCAGCTGCTTGGTCCAGATGTCCCAGTGGAGGCAAAGCGGGGCTAGTTAAGGAGGGCAGACCGTGGTCGTAGTATCCTGGGTTAAACTGATCAAGGATTGTCGAGGGGTAGCGTTCAGAGAGGCCGGCGTGTGCCCTCAGTCCTCAGGCTAGGCTCTTCGTGAGGGATCACGCACAGAGGCGGCACTGTGACGATTGGAGAGCAGAAGCAGGACAACTGAAGCAGGGGAGAGGGGAGTGCAATTCTGGGGCGATGTACCGGTACGGTTACTGGGGCCGGCAGTTGCAGACTGAAAAAGAACGATAACCAGAAACGGGGAAAAAGGTTGAACTGGGACAGGGAAGGCCAATTCGCACTTGGGTATTCAGAGCGCGCGCCCGCCTCACATTCCGTGTCGTATTAATACACGCTAGAAGCCGCGACGTTTCCAGTAGGGCGAGCGGTTTACAAAGTAAGGGGACGTTCCCGCAGGGGACGTTCCCGCCGGCCACCCCAGTTTAGTACAACGCTTGCATCAAGTGCGCCGGCTGCGGGCGTCCAAGAGCAGGCGCTGTCCATCCCGCCTTCCGCGATGGCGGCCAGTCGCCTCGGCTCTGGCGCTGGTCGCAGGCACGTGGCTCATCCGTAATAGAGACGCCGTACAAAGGATGAGTTGCGCTTGTGTGGCCACCTTGCAACCCGATGCTTATAAACTGTAAAAACAAGAAATCGATTTGGATCTAGATCTTAGCGATGGCGGCGTGTGCATCCCCCATATGCCGCCAGGTAGGTATGCCATTCTGCTACGCTGCCGCAGGTATGGGACCCTCAACGTTGCATGTGCAGTACCCTCTCTGCAAATTTCTTCTGTTGCTTTCGCTTAGGCACCAGAGGCACTCCAACAAACAAGATATTTAAGACTGAAGCTGGCTAGAGCCCCGGCGCCATTGCCCTGCTCGTCCGCAACGACAATGCTGCGTTTCGTATGCCCTGAAGCCTGATCCCGCATTGTTACCCCTGTTCAGCCACATGCACCAACCGGGTGTGACCCGCGGGTCCTACGCCCGACTCATTCGGGGCCGCAGTCGAGAGGGGAAGACTCAGGATACTCAAAGTTCAGGTCAACGTCAAGGCACTATGCAAGCTGGGGTGTCTGTGTAAAGTTCCGTGGGGGGCATCATGTCAGCGGTCACAGTACGCGAGTCCTTTGCGGGTACGCGTAACCCCTGCCAACCACGCGTGTATACAGACCAGAAAACAATCCACAGGCTTAATGCGTTTGACACGCGTCATGTTCGGGTGCTGCTTGGACCTATGTCCTGCCTATGTGGTCCGATACCCGACCGATGTCATAAGTGTGCAGAGGCGTTTTTGAAATGATGAGCTCGCAGTGTCAAGTTGGTCCGCATTACCTGGAGACCCTGGAAGGACACTGCAACCATGCTGACCCGCAGCAGACCGACCGACAAAGAACATAGCGCAACAGGGAAGCAACGCAGCAAGGTAACGCAGCCGGTGAATTGCTGAATGCACCTGTTTAGCACTAAATCGTACCTGCCGTAACTCGCGGTGCCCGGGCTCCAATATTGGTGCGCGCCCTGACAAGGCCCCTCCTCTTTCGGCTGTGAGCACGTCCTTACACGTCGTGAAAGCCTCGCTCTGCGGCGGCTTACAGACAGCGGGGTGAGCAGACGGCGGCGAGGGCTGACGGGACGAAGTCTCGCAACGGGGAACTGGCATCAGGATAGTATACCGATTATATGGGATTCAGCGTGCTTGGAGGGCTGGGCTGAGAGACTCAGCGGCTGGACTTTCAGCTGTGGCCTTGGAGCTTATTTGAGAACATCCTGCTGTTATTAAGGACTGAACCAGCTTCGCTTCGCATATTGCTGGTGCCAGCGCGGCCCTTGTGCACTGGACGGCGGCTAACATCGCGGTTCGTGCCCCACCCTTCCTGTCCACAGCAAAGATGGGCTCTCTCGTCCAGGGTGATGACTTCCAGCACATTCTGCGTCTGCTGAACACGAACGTGGATGGCAAGAACAAGATTATGTACGCCATGACGGCCATCAAGGGTATGGGCCGCCGCTTCTCCAACCTGGTCTGCAAGAAGGCTGAGGTGGACCTCCGGAAGCGCGCTGGTGAGCGCGGGTGGGGAGGGAAGGGGAGCACGCGGTTCTGCGGAGAACGTAGGGGTGTGGCGACGTGGGGGCGTGACATGTAACCGTTGGTCCCAACGTGGCCCTGTGGCAGCATTTCTCAAACTTTACATAATCATGTCCATGATCCTCTTTTGCCCGACATTACCCCGAACCTCCTGTCTGCGGTGTCGAGCAAACCCGCCGTACTGGCCTCCCTATCAGGCGAGTGCTCCGCCGACGAGCTGGAGCGCATGATGGGCATCGTCGCCAACCCGCGCTCGTACAAGATCCCCGACTGGTTCCTGAACAGGCAGAAGGACCACAAGACGGGCCGCTTCGCCCAGGTCGGTTGGACGGTCGCATCTTTCTATGGGGATGGCGATTGGGGCTCTGCAGTTGCATCTGGCGGGGGAGGGCGTGCTTCTGCCCTGTTGCATGCGCGGCAGGTCTTTGCTCCACTTTGCCATACATCGCCAGTGCCAAGCGCAGTGGCGCGCCCATTGGAGCTGGTCGTTTGGCGCCTGGCCGGAGCTCTGGTGCAGCAGCAACGTGGAGCCTCAGAGGTAGCACGCTGGCGACAGTCGGCGTAGCGGTGGCGGCAGCAGACGGCAGGCAGCAGGCTGCTTGGGTCAGCTGAGGAGCCGCCTGTGGGCTCCCTGCGGCCCATCAGCAGCCCAACCAGGGTTGCTCGCATTCGGTCGCCGCTCGGCGCGGGGAGGCAGGCAGCACAGCAGCTCCTTGAAGCGTTGTGCGGGAGGCGCCGCTTTCAGGCAAACGGACTCAAAGCGTTGGCAGCGGAGTACGGCGTACGTTGCTCCACAGGCCATTCACACGGGGCCTTCCCAACCGACGCACCGCCGAGGCGTGCTGGGGAGTGGCAATAAGCGCAAGGCACTGCCCTGGACGGCATGCTGTGACATGCTCTCGAGCTGTCGGGGCCTGTTTCCCTACAGCCACGCTGCGTCAGCCTGGCCCTACGGCGGAGCAACGGGCGCCCGCAGCACCGCCTTCATTGGCGTCTCCTGGCGGCAGCGGTACCAGCCCGGCCTGCTTGCTCCAGGCTTGGGCCTGGCGCCATGCGCCGCAGCTACAATCAGGCGGCAGCGGCGCCCCTAGACCGCTCTGACCGGCCCAAATGAGATGCGGCCGGCAGGGACTGCAGCGTGACCTGCCGTCTGGCCCGTTCGGGGTCTCGTCGACGTTGTGGCGGGCCGCACCCGTCCGTCCAATCGATACGGGCATTTCTTCCCCCACAGCATCCAGGGCGTTGGTTCCCCATCCCACACGCCCTCGTGCACACGCCTATAACCCTTTCCCTCCCCGCCCTCCCGCACTCCCCCTTCTCCAGCTGACGTCCTCGGGCCTGGACACCTCCATCCGTGATGACCTGGAGCGCCTGAAGAAGATCCGCAACCACCGCGGTCTGCGCCACTACTGGGGCCTGCGCGTGCGCGGCCAGCACACCAAGACCACGGGCCGCGCCGGCAAGACCGTGGGTGTGGCCAAGAAGAAGTAAGCGGCCACGAGAGGCCGGCGCTTGCGGGGGCGCTGCTGCTGGCCGTGGAGGCAGCGCCCCGGGCAGCGCCGCGGCGGGAGACGGTGAAGGGCGTTGTAAGGTGCCGAGTGCTGCCCCGTGCCGTTTCATCCCGGACTATTGCATTCCCATAGTGTCAGCGCTCGCACGGCATTCCGAAAGGGCCGCAAGCACGCGTGTGTGGTGCTGCCGCCAGCAGAGGCATACCAACTTCAGAGCAGCAACGTAAAAGCCGCAACATAACCACAGCTGAGAAGGCTCGTGTATAGGCTCCAGGGTCGCCGCGGGTACTGTGTCGCGGCTGCCCCAGACCATGCGTGCATTGATATGCTTTCAGCTGGTAGCGGGGGGTATAGTATGGATTTGCCAGCCGACAGTTGAGCCGGGACCAGCCTTTTGGTACATGTTACAGTACGACAGCATGAACGTGTCAACCACACGGGCCGTTGGGCGCGGTGCATAGCAGCAGGCTAGGTGTGTCGCACCCTATGTATCCCCTCTGCATGACCCAACACCACGACGACACCCATCCCACCAAACATTTCTCCGCATTCCTGTGCCGCGGCAAGCGAGGCGCCTTCCTGAGATGAGCAGGTCCCTTAGCCCGGCGGCCAGGTGAGCTGGCGGCCCCCCATGACGTGCAGGTGCAGGTGGTACACCGACTGGCCTGTGGGGGTAATAGAGGCACGGGGCGATGGCGACATAAGGCAAGACTCGATACGGACGAGGGTAGGCGGGGTGAGCGCCGGTGGAGGCAGACCGGGGTGGGCGGCAGCGGCCCGGCAGTGACTTGGGCAAGCGGCGGGCAAGGCCCGTCCGTGCCAGCTGCCGCGCAGGTGGCGCTGGGGAATGCGTCTTTAGATGGATGCACCGCTCCATGGACCGAGCACAAGGCCTTGCGGGGCGGCGGCGGAGTGCTGGTAATGGCACACAGCCCCGCCGCCGCCGTGAGCTGTAGGGTTCATGGAACCGCGTTTGCGGTGAGGACGCGCTCGGCGTCACCAGCGCGCGCGCGACGCGCCAGGGAGCGGCCAGCCGGCCAAGAGCCACATGGGAGTTCCCCGTGCAGCCGTGCTGGCGACGGCGCCGACAGGTCGCACGCAAGGAACGTCAGCGCGTCCCCGGCCACGTCAGCCCCAACTCACATCCGTTGGGGCCGTCGTTGATGGTAACGCGGAAGCCCTCGCCCAGGTTCTCTGCATGGGAGGGCATGGAGCGGGGCGGTGTTGGGGCGGTGCCGCACTGCATTCCGCCCTTTTCAGGCGTCAACCCGGTCCGCCGTGTTGCCGAAGCTCGTTTCCTCCCTTTGCTGTCATTCCAACCTCCGCAACACGCTTTACCCAGCAAAACCTCCAGCGAAACTCGTCCCACCCGAGAGCCACCAAGCTCATCCTTGCGCCTTTCCTTCCCGCGCCCCCCCCCACAGAACCTCCCAGCGTCACGAGCTGCACAGCGTCATCAGCTCCGCCCCCCCTTCCCCGTGTAAAACCATCACAGGAACCAGAAAGCCGGCCAGTCGGACCCGGCACTCACCAGCCATGGCCACCTTCTGCGCAACGAACAGCAGGTGCCCCAGAAGGGCCTTGTGCTCCTCCGTGGCCTTGCTCAGGCGCGTCAGGCCCGAGCGGTTCTTGGGGATCACCAGGAAGTGCACCGGCGCCTGGGGGCTGCGGGCGGGAGCGGGCATTGACGAGAGCGGGCATTGGCGGGTTGAGCATGTCCTAGGGGGGGCCCCGAGGAGCGGTACAGGATGCTCTCCGGGCGGTGGGTGCGGGGCAGTCAGGTGGTGGGTGCCCTAGCGGAGCACGGGCAGCGGTGAAGCACGCTTTGCGGGTGGGGGTTGCCCTAGAGGGGAACGGGGAGCGGTGAAAAGACGCTTTGGTGGGTGGGGACAGGCATTCGGTGCGGACAGGGCCGGGCCCCCACCTGATATCCCGGAACGCAAGCGCCTGGTCGTCCTCGTAAATAATGGTCGCCGGGATCTGCTTCGCCACAATCTTGTCAAAGATGGTGGGAGGGTCCTGGTCGGCGAGGCTGCAGTGGCGCAGGGGCATGACTCGTCACGCGACTTTCCGGAGCCATGCCGCTGCCGCTGCCGCCAACTCACTGTGCCGCCGCCTTGGCCGCGGCCTCCTCTCCGCTCGCCATCGCGCGCACGAGCCTTCCCGGACGAACAACCACCGGGCCGGCACGAAGGCCTACACTTGCACGGAATGCAGTCCTGTTCAACACTGACCGTAAGGCCATCGGGGGCCTAATGTGGAAGCCGACCACTCAAGTTCGTCGCTACCCGAAGTATTCGGGCTGTCGTAGCGCCAGATCACGGCAACCGTTGCGATGTGTTGCATGCACTATAGCTTTGCGTATACAAATTACAAAATACAATTGCCACACGCGCCCGTGCGTGTCCTGACCCCGACCCATATAGCCACGAGTGCGCGAGTTCTCCAACCATCTTTCCCTTGTCCCCCCGCTGCCTGAAATGCGCGCATCGCCACACCCATCGTCGGCGACAGCCCATGATACCAGCCGCTGCGCAGCGCCGGGGCTTTGCGCCTGGCCGGTGGCCCACCGACCCGTGGCGACCCGCGGCGACCCACGGCCAATGGCGCCCTGCCCCCAAGCCCCGGCCGGCTGCATGCTACCCCGCCGGCAGCACGGCAGAAGTCTGATGCAGCTTCCGTGCTCGGTCTCATCCACTGCGACCACGTCCACACCCGCGGCGGTGGCGGGCGAGCCACAAACCGGACTGGTCTTCGGGCTGGGTGCGACCGGCAGCTGGGACGAGGCGGCCGTCGGCTCCCCCGTGGTGGGTGGATGGACCTTTGCGCCGCCGCTGCTGCGGCTGCTGTTCGCGGTCGCTGGATGGTGCCCGTTGGTTAACGTTGGCGATGTCCGCCGGTTGAGGGTGAATGAGCGCGCTCCTGGACTGCTCGTTGGGGCGCTCGGGGCGCTCGTGGGTGGCTGGGGGTGCTGGCGGGATGCATGGGGCAGCCCAAGTCATTTGGGTCGCGGGCGGCGGCCCCCCGCCGCCGAACCGGCGCTGCTGCAGTCACTGCCCACCGAGGTCGGGTGCACCATCGCCCCAGAGCCCAAGTCACCCCGTGCGCACCCCAACGCCCCCGCTTCCGCCCTGCCAGCACCAAACACCTCTCTTACCGCTATACCCCTGGGTTTCCGCGTACCTTCCCATCTCATCCAGACGTCTGCGGCTCCTGTCCGCCCTGTCACCCTACCACCCCGTCCCGCGGCCTACAGGTCCGCTGCTACGTGGGCGACGATGAGCAGCGCTGGTTCATGTGGTACAGCGGCAGGAAGGCGGACTCGCCCGCGGCGGGCGGCGTGGACGCGGCTGCGCCCTCCTCCGGCCTGACAGGTGAGCGGACGGGGCGGGCTAGGCGTGCAGGCGACTCGGACACGGGGTGCTTCTTCTTCTGGTGCGCGGCGTTTGCAGACGTGTGCGCAGTTGGTTGGGGGTGGGGTCCGGTGCGTGCAGTGGGTGCAGCACCGGAGGGCCAGCACAGATGCTGCATCGAGGCCGGGCGGCCGCCCCCGCGGGAGGCGTTCCCGGGCGGTAGTGCTCTCGGCACAGACCTGCGGGCGAGCGGCGTGGGCGCACGTGGGCGCGGGGAGGCGGCGCCCACGCACTGCAACCTGGCGATCTGTTGGGGCGGCCTCGAGGGAACCGACGGGCGGCGACCGGCGCACGGCCATCGCCCCGGGCATGCACCGGCCCGTGGCTGGTGCGGCGGCTCCTGGCGGCACGCGGGTCCAACTACTTGGAGGGCGACCTGCGCGCCTGGAGCGGGGCGACAGCCCGCAGTGGACTGACCACTGACGGATAGGATAACATTGAGGCGGGTGCACTCCATGTGTACGGTCGGCAGCGGAAGGCGGGCGTCCTAGGCTATGTTGGCCTGGGAGGGCAGTCACGCTATCGGGGGCGGCTAGCTGGGTCGTCCGGACACGCATCTGCCATCCCCGCGGCGCCTCAAGGGCGGTTCGCCCTGTACTCTACCCCCCCCCCCGCCCAACCAGGCGTGGCGATCTCCCGCGACGGCATCCACTGGACCCGCGGGTCGGACGCCATCGCGGGCTCGCGCGGCGCCGAGGCGGCCGCCGACGTGGGCGCCTGCATCACGCCCAACGGCGACTGGTGGACCTTCGACACCTGCCACCTGGCGCCGGGCGACGTGCAGGTGGGCGCGCGCCCGGGAGCGGGTGCTCCCAACCGGAGACTTGGGTCGCCGGGTGGCCGGGTTTGTACCCGCGCGTGTGCCATTGGCGGGTCGCCCACGTGCCCCGAGCGGGGGAACTCGCTCGTGCGTTCATGGGCGCGCCGCTGACGAGTCAGGACCGGAGCAGCTGCGCAGGACGGATGCCAAGGCCGCATGCGTCTGGAGGGTGTCGGTTGGGTGCCTGGGTGCCGCGTGGAGCTGCAAGGGCAGGCGTACCGCGCTTACCCGGACCGCTTTTACCCCTCCCCCCCCACTGTGCACTGCCACCGCGTCTAGACCGCCGCAAGCGCTACCACCCTCACTGCGCCACCACACTCGCCGCGTGTTGCGACACGCCTCCCATCTTCGCCGCCTCGCCGTGCGATGGCTTCCCCCAGGTCTTGTCCAATGGCTCCGTCAGCGGCGGAGTGGGCGTTTACTGGATGTTCTACAGCGGCGGCGACTACGAGGCGGTGGCGCTGCCTGAGGGCTACCCGGACGCGCCCGGTCAGGGCGTGGAGGGGCTGCGCATGCGGCCCGGCCTCGCCATGAGCCAGGTGCGCCGCGCGCTGGTGGGAAGGGGGATGAGGAGGAGGAGGGGGAGGAGGAGTGGAACGGGTTGGAACGCGGGACCCCTCGGGGAAAGGGGAGGGGTGCGAGGCCTGGAGGAGGAGGAGGGGAAGGAGGGGGAGGAGGAGGAGGAGGAGGACAGCGATGAGAGGCGCCTTGTCCGGGGCGTGGCGCAATCCCCGGGCACGGGGTCCTGGAGGCGGGAGAATGGGCGGCGAAGGAGGCATATTATATTGGTGGGGGGTGGGACGCACTAGCCCCCCGCATGAGAAAATCATGGGCCCTGGAGAAGCATGGTTCAGCCGACTGCGCGTTGTGCCTGCGTTACTGCGACTTCGCAAACGATGCTCGAAACAGCGGCCCTGTCAAACTACATCTGTCACGTGTGAATGCGCAGGACGGCAAGAACTGGGCTCGCATCGAGGCGGACCACCACACGGGGGCGCTGTTCGACGTGGGCAAGGAGGGAGAGCCCGACTCGCTCTTCGTGCGCAGCCCGCAGGTGCGCATGGCATGAGGGGGTCTGGGCCGGCAGCGGGCGGGCGGTGGGCGCATTGAGTTAAGGGCCGGGGAGGGCTGCTTTGCAGGTCGTCATCGGCAACTGCGGGGCTCAGCACCTAGGCCACGGGCAGGGAGCTGAGTAGCATGGGGACGGGGCGCAACAGGCAGCTCTGCAGCGGAGGACTGGAGGCGCGTTGTGGGCTTGGCTGTGCCTCTTGTCAGGGGCTTTGGCGTTCGAGGACAACGGATACGGGGCGCGTGAGTGTGCACATGTGGCAACAAGCATTTACCCTGCCACCTTGAACAGAGGTTCTCCATCGCTTCATGTGCATTTCTCACCCACACAGGTGCTGGCGGTTGGTCCCCGTGACATGCGGATGTACTACACCAGCTGGGATGTCAACCGCCGGCGGTTTGTCGTGCTGCTAGCAACCTCCCCCGACGGCTTCAAGTGGACCAAGAAGGGCGTTGTGTTCGACCCCGCCGCCGTGCCCGCCGCCGTCGTCGCCGCCTCTGACGACGAGAACGACGCCGGCGGCGCCGCCGCCGCCTTTGACGCCCTCGGCGCCGCCACCGTCAGCGTCGTACGCGACATCGACAACCGCCAGTTCCTCATGTTCTACGAGGCGGTTGCCGCGGACAACCGTCGCAGCATCGGGCTGGCGGTTAGCAAGGACGGCACCAGCTGGCGGCGGTACGGCGCGCCGGTGCTTGAGGCGGAGGGTGGCAGCGCTCCCGGCGCGTGGGACGGCGGCGACGTGGGCAGCCCCTGCGCGGTGTCCATGTCGGCGGGCCGCTGGCGGCTGTACTACGGGGGCCGGAAGCAGAGCGGCACAGGTGAGTGAGGCAGGAGAGGACGACCGAGGCCGCGAGAAACGGAGGAACAGGGGCGGGATCGTTTTCTCTCACTCACCGCCGATCAGCACTTTGCCCAGCTCCGCGCCATCTGCCCGCCTCGCGCCCTGCCTCTTCGGTTCTTTCCCACCTTCCCCAACAACTACTTCCCGCTTGTCACGCCCGATCGCGAAACCCTCTTAAGCCCCCCCCACCCAAATCCAGCTGCGTCCGCTCCATGCCTACATCCGTCCTCCCTCCCGCAACCTTGTTACGACTTACTTAAACTCTAGCACCCCTTTCTCAGCTTCTCCGGTGCCCTCCTCCCTCTCTCCCTCCCTCCGCAGGCCCCTGGCAGGGCATCGGCCTGGCGCTGAGCGTTGAGGGAGGGCCCGCCTTTGAGCGCGTGCCCGTGCAGTTCCGCCGAAGGGCGGTCAAGACCGAGCAGGCGGCAGCGGGCGCCACCGCCTAAAGCTGCCGTGGTGGAGGCAGAGGCTTGGGTTTCGTGTTGGCGGTGGCCAAGTCTGACTGGCACGAACTGGAGGCCGGGCCCGTGGCTTTCCTTGCGTTTTGGAGAACTGAGGTTAAGGAGGGTATGGGAGCGCACTTTGCGTGGAGGTGCTGCAAAGGCGTCTCCCCGCCCGCCGAGCATCGGGTGTCGGCCAGCGCTAGGTGTCGCTGCAGCAAAGCGTAGAGCCAGCGATCGCGCGCGCCTGAAGGAACAGTACCGAAGGAGCAGCGCCGTCTCGCGAGCAGGCACGGCGGGCTGCGGCGCTGGTGGGGGTGGCCATCCGGCTTTGTGTCGCAAAGGGCTTGAGCCGGTCGGGACGTCCCCTGGCCTGGGAATCCTGACTGGGCCTTGTGTATGCAGGTTAGATCCCCGCCCCGCCCAGGCCGGATCCTGAACAGGCTCTGTCCCGAACTACTTGCCATACACGAACGCTGAACCATGCGTAGCAGTCCGCCTTGACGTTGGGAATTCACTGTCTCCATGTCTATGCCCGTTCCCATTAGCGATAGGTGCGCGCCGACAGCTCCACTGCCTCCACCGCATTCTCCTCCGTAGTCGCCGGGGCGCGGCTGCGGGTGGCCTGAGGAGGCGCCTGGAGGCGCAGGGGCCAGGGGGTGAGAGCCGGCGGTTAGTTGAAGGCGGTCGGCTGGCGGCCGGCGGCACACTGCTGATGCCGTTAGGTGTCCGATCCAGCTTGCCAAGGGCCGGCGGTGGCAGGGCGCGTCTGGAACGAACCGGCGGGCAGGGGCGCCGCGCTGGCCGGACGTGTGGGGGCGGACGGGGATCGAGGCGCAGAGGGGATAGGGGCCGGTCGGAGGGGAGCGGTCGGTGCCGCCCCGGCGCGGTTGGGGCGTCGGCATCTCTCAGGCTGACAGGTACAGGAAGCAGGAGGCTGGCCAGTACCCGCGGGGAGACTGGATAGGGGCGCTCCGCGGCGGCGCGGAATTTCTTGGCATACGAGGCTTGGCATGTGCTTTGTGTAAGGACAGTTTCAGCAGGTTTGGCAGGAACGCTCGCGTCGGCGTATGGCACTCCTTCCCGCGAAGGCGCAGCGGTGAGTCCTTGTATCTTTGGGCGGCGGGATGGTACTAGACAGCAGAAGACCGGTGGAGAATCGGTGGTCCAAATAGTCCAAATGCAGGCGATGTATGGGCAGCTGGCAGGGGAGCTCTCCCCTGGCAGCTGGGGTACCGGTATATGCTGCACGTCCCAAATACAGGGCTGCCGTAGCAGACATGGGGGTGCTTCTGTTCGCAGCTCTCGAAGGGCAAGGCGGGTGGGCTTGGATGGGTAGGTGGGCACGGCAGGCGCGGCGCTCGCGGCCCTGCGCGGCCACGGGCGCGGCCGCAGCTTACGCTGACGATCTAAATTGTACTCTTTTTGCACGGCCTTAGGTGAGCATGAACCTCGCCGAGCCTCGCCAAGCTTCCACACCATAGAGTTACCTATCTGAATGTCTTTGCGTCTATCGCGCAAGCCTTGAATACCATGCCGGCTTGCTTGAGAGGTATAGGAATAATTATGTCCTTGCTTGCTTGTGCCAACCGATCATCCTACACCGGGGGGCAGTACTAGCGAATAATGTTTCCCGCCGCATAGCTCCACGGTTCCACCCGTACGTGTCCATCCATTTCCAAACTTGAATCCAATGTTTGCCTCATTATTGTATCATGGTAGCCGCAGTGACCTCCTCCGTACCGCCGTCCTGCTTCCGCTGAGTAGGTTTCTGCTTCCCCGTAACACGGGGTTGACTAAGCCCGGTGCAGCATGTCGACTCAGAATGTGGCGCTATGAAAGCGAATTTAGCTAGCCTACTAGGCTGGATACAGGACGCTCTGAGCTCTTCCAGGGACCAACATGCAATTAGAGACGATGTATACAAAGTGCTGCAGGATGCACACACCACACTTTTCAAGCCGGATGCTAACCCCGTGCAAGCCATGGCCATGCTGGTCCGCGGCACTCCCGCTCCGCTTGGCCAGCTCGCAGAGCTTGTGTCGGAGGGTCCGGACGCCACACCTGAGCCCGTACGCCTCGCATGCCTGCATCTTATCCGAGCGGCCAACTGTATGTTTACCAGTGAGACGCATGGCGTGCTTCTGGACCACATGCACCGCATCATGGCCACGAGCGTGCAGCCTGATGAGTCCACAGGGATAAGAGCAGCCGCGCTGGCCCTCTGCTGCGAGGCTTTCTTCCCCGCTGCACCAGGGCGCGAGGCGCTTCCGTCATGGGTCCAGGTCGTGAGGGAGAGCCTTATGCCCAAGCAGCTTCTTGGCAGCCTGTTGGCTGTACTCGGCACGGACACCCGTGCCTCGGTACCAACAGCGACGGCAGCTGGGCAAGCGGGGGCATACGGTGAGGACCTGGACGACTGGCTAGGCCCGGCCTGCTGCTTCTTGCGCCGCACAGCCGGCGAGATACCCAGCTTCAACAGCCACCTCCACCATGTCGCCGGCCCCGAGCTTGCGCCTCTGCTGGTTCGGCGCCTGCGGTCCCCTGTAGTGCAGCAGCCTCACCAGCAAGAGCTGCCGCACGACGCCGTATCAATGGCGGCCGCTAGCAGCGGCAGCGGTGCTGGTGGTGGTGGCACCTTCGGCGGCGGCAGCCCCATTTTTGTGCTTGTCGACAAGCAGTCCACTGTGCGAGACACGGAGCAGGAGCTCGTCCTGCTGCTATGCCATCTGCGGCCGCACCTTTGCCTGGCGTCGTTAGGGGCAGCGCAGGCGGGCTCAAGTGGCATCTTCTCGGCTTGCGCTGCTGGCAGCAGCGGCGGCAGCAGAAGCGGCACCAGTGGCAGCGGCAGTGGCGATGAAGAAGGCAGTGCCGCTGCTGTTGACACCCTAGCGCAGGTCACCACCCTGATGGGTGAGCTGCTGGCCAACTCCAACCGCCTGCTGGACGCCCCTGAGGCTGTGGCGGCCGCTGCCCGGGAGTTTCCGCTGTTGCTACAGGCACAGCAGAAGCGGAAGCTGCAGCAGACTCCCCCCATGCCACAGCCGCACGGGAGCAGCCGGAGTGGCGACAGTGGCACCACCGTCGCCGTAGGAACTGGAGGGAGCGGCTGCGCGTCGGCCTATGATACTGAGGCTGTGCATCACCTGCCGCTGCCGGCGCCCTGCGAGGTGGTGTTGCGGGCGTGGGCCGACGCGCTGCGGGTGCCGGCAGCGGCCAGTGGTGGCGCCGGCGCGATGGCGGGCGGTGACGGCAATGGAGCCGGTGCGTGTGCTGCCTCCGAGCCGGCGGGTGCGAGGCTGCGGGCCCTGCGCCTGGGCAAGGCCGCCGTGGTGGCCAGGCACCTCGCGCTGGACGGCCCCCGATCAACGCAATACCACTTCCTGCCCAACTGGATGGCGATGCACATCTTGGTGCGTTGCACCGCGTTCTCAAGCGTTGATCTTTTTGCCCCTGCGATAGAGAATGTGTAGCTTGATGGCGTGCGGGGCCGGTATTGGCTTGCCCAGCACCTTGCTGGGACAAGCGGGGATAGTTGAACGGGGTATTTGTGAGTTGCGTTGCGTTGTTCAGTGTCGCGTTGGGGCCGACACCGGCTGTGCTTGCTTTGCGTTGGGTCACATATGCCGAGCCCTACTAGCGCCCCGCCGCTGCCGCCCTACCGCCTGCCCTGCCAGGTCAATGCCGGCCTCATGGAGCAGCTGATAGCAGCCCTGTGCGATCCCGCCACAGCAAGGGCGGCTCCGCACATAACGGCAGTTGCAAAGCTGCTGCGCTGCGCCACAGCCCAACTCGATGAGGACCCTGGATTGCTGGCCGCACCGCCGCCGCCACTTCCCCTGGCACTAGCAGCGGCTGATGGAGTGGCTGGCGCCTCCGGTGGCGGCGGCGGCAGAAGCATCGACATCGGTGCGGCAGCCCCGCATCTGCGCGGCCTGTTCCGCACGGCGCTGGAGGCGCTCGTGTCGTACGTGGAGGACCCGCAATCAAATGCCACGCTGGTGTCGCGGTGCGCCAGAGTGCTTCAGTCCCTCATGCGCGCTGTGTGCCGGGGCAAGGCGGAGTGCGCGGACGCGGGCTTCCTGCGTATGCTCTGGCGGGACGGCTGGGCGCACCGGCTGCTGGCGGCGCTCCCGCGGCTCGCCTGCGGCACCTGCGCAGGCTTGGACTCCGCGGTCTCACAGCTAGTTGAGTGGTCCCCGGAGCTCCAGGTGGGGGAAGGCTCCTGGCTTCCCGCCACGGGGGAGGGGGGTCGGCCGCGTAGCCGTCGTACTAGATTGTTCCCGGCTCGGCCCTTCACCTAACACGCTCCCTTGCCGCGCCTTACCATCGGCCGCTGCAGGTTGACCCGCCGGGAGTCGCAATGACACTGGCGCTGGAGGCGCTGCTTGGGCGGACCCAGGAGCCGCAGCCGCAGCAGTTGCAACATCCGCATGAGCAGTCGAGGGGCGATGCCGCGGCGCGGTCCACGCTGCTGCTCGTGGAGGCCCTCGCCTGCCCAACCAAGCAGGGCCGCGTGCGCTACACGCAGTCTGTGCAGGAGCTGATCCAGCCGCGGGTGCTGCAGTGCCTGGCGGAGGCCGCCACGCGCCCGGACTGGCTACGGTGCCTCGCGCGCCGGGGCAGGGGCGCCGCCGGCACTGCCTGCCGGCTCATCGGCACCGCCGCCCGGCACCCCAAGCCGTCCGTCGCCGCCGCCGCGGCCCAATGCCGGTTGCAAGTGGGCGCAGCGCTGGTGGGGATGATCCATCTGCCGGCGGCGGCGGCGGCCAGCGGCGGCCAAGTGAGAGGCGCCGCTGGCTTGTGCGTTAACTCTGGCCCCGGAAGCAGCGCGGGCACCGGGTTTAGAGCCGGCGCGGGTCCCACGGCCACGCGGAGCTCGCGGGATGGCGCGGACCGCGCCACCGCCTCCGCGGACAACAGTGAAGACGACTCGGATGGCTCCGTGCGCGCATGCGGAGCTGCGGTGGCCCTGTATCACCTCTCCGGCCTTTCCGCCGGGGCGGCCCTGGAGCCCCGCTTCGCTGCGGAGCTGGCCCGGGCGGGGCTGGTGAGCGCGCTGGCGGTTCGGCTGGGCGCCGGCTGGACCGACGCGTCGGCCGGGCAGCACTGGGCGCCGCCCCTGGGCCTGCACGCCGCGGCCCACCTGCTCATGGCGTACGTGGACCAGGGCAGCCTGGCGGACAGCGGTGTGGCGGAGGTGGAGGAGGCGGCGGCAGCCGTGCACGCCAGCCTTTGCGCCGTGGTTTCGGCGCTGGTAGGACTGGCGACGACGTGCATCACGGCCGCAGGAGGCGCACCCGTGCCACACCGGCAGCCGCAAGGCCGTGACGGCCAGGAAGGAGGTGGGGGCACGGCGTCGGATGCCGCCGCCGTCGGCGCCGGGTTGGCCAGTTGGCGCAACCACGCTCAGCTGGACCGCAGGGCGCAGGCGGTCAAGTGTCTGGGCATGCTGGTGCGCAGCCCGTGCCTCGGGGAGGCGGCAGCAGGGGCGCTGGTGGGCCAGGCAGGCGCGATGGAGGGGCTGGTGGGGCTGGTGGCCGTCGCGCCACGCCATGCGGAGTGCACGCTGGCGGTGACGGCGCTGCTGGAGGAGCTGTGGGGCAGCAAGCGGGTAAGCAGGGCGGGGAAAGGACAAGGGGGGCCTCCTGGGACGCTGGGCTTGAGACGGGCATGTGATGGAGACGGGACAGTAGACTCTGGCCCCTCCTCACCACCGCCGCTCCACCTCCCGGTGCTCGCTGCCGTTTCCGCTGCCCCTCCGTCCCTAGCGGCCCATTTACTGGATTCATTCACATTCCCCGGACGCCCTGCTCGTACTGACACCGCACTCTCCCCCCCCCCGCAACAGCTCGCTGCAGCCCCGATGGAGCAGCTGTTGACGCAGCTGCTGCAGGTGCTGCGCGCGGACCCGAGCGACGCCGTCAGCTCAGCGGTGCTCAGGACCGCCGCGGTGCTGGCCTGCCCGCTCGGCAAGGACACCCGTACAATCATTTACGACGCAGACCTGGCGCCCGCGCTGCTGAGGCCGGAGGCGATCTGGTGCGTCGCGGAGCAGTGCCTGCGGCGGCCGCTGGCGGCGCTGCAGGCGAGCAGGCAGCTGGGGCTAGCCATGCGCTGTCAGTACGACACAGCGATCGACGCGGCCGCCGTACTTCTGCGGCGGCTACTCGACTACGCCCCCTCGGCCAATCCCGTGCCACAGCCGCCGCCGACGGCGCCGGCGCCGGCAGGCATTGACAAAAGCACCAAGGGGGGGGAAGGTGAGGGTTCGGGCGGTAACCCCGCACAGGAGGGGCAGCAGGTGCTCCAGGGGCAGAGGGAGGTGCTCCAGGGGCAGAGGGAGGGGCCGCGGCCCCCGGGGGCGACGTACACGGCGCTGCGCGGGAGACTACAGGCGGCGCTGGCGGCGCTGGCGGTGGCGATGCAAGCCGCCCTCGACCCGTTGCCTGTGACTCGCGCGCTGGCGGCGCTGAGCTCACTTGCTAGCCGGGGCGGGGGCGGGGGCCGGGGCGAGATGGGCGCGGAGATGCTGCTTTGGCGGGTGGAGCGCCCGGCCGGCGAGGTGCCGCGGGACGAAGTGGCAGCAGGAGGAGCAGCAGCCGGGGCCCGCAGAGCCTCTGCCGCTGTCGCTGCAGCGGCGAGGAGTGCTGGGGCAACCGGCGGAGCCGGTGCGGTGCCCCTGTTGGAGGTGCTGGTGGAGCTGCTGATGCGCTGGCCCGAGGTGCTGGCAGACGCCAGTTGCGTAGCGGGGGTGGCGGCGCTGGTGCGCGCTGCGGTTCCGGCAGCAGCCGGGGGTAAGCAGCTCGCAGCCGGGGCGCTGGGCGGCAGAGCCGCCGCAGCCGGGGCTCGCGCTGCCGGGGCCGTGCCCAACGGGGCCCCTAAAGCTACGCCCTTGGCCGCGGGGGCCGACGGTACTAGTGAGGTGCTCCGCACAGCAGCGACAGCCATGGCAATGGCAATGGCAGCGTCACCGGCGGCTGCACCGGCCTCGAGGAGCAGCACCAGTACCGGTATACACCCCGCCACGGTGAAGCTCAAGCTGCACTTGTTGGCGGCTCTGCAGGAGCGGCTGGTACTGGACTCGGCCGCGGCGGAGGCGGGCTGCCTGGTGAGGCCCGACGCCACGGTGGGAGCGCTGGGCGCGGTGGACAAGCTGATGCTGACGGGCGGCAGGGATGGAGCGCTGGTGGCGGACCCCGAGGTGGTGCGCGAGCTGGAGCGGCTGGGCGCGCTGCGAATGGTGGAGGCGCTGTGCGGGCCGCGGCCGGCGCGCCACTACGGCCTGGTGTTCAAGGCGGCGATTGAGCTGGTCAAGTCATGCGCCAGCAAAGTGCAGGTACGATGGGCGCCGCCGTGGGGTCATAGCTTGACTGGTGCGTGGCATCGGCGCGGTGGCCGCAGCAGGCAGGGAGGAGGCGCCTCGTGAGAGCAAGCGGGTGGGTGGGTGGTATGGCTGCGGTTCGTTGCTGTGCATGCGCCGCCGAACGCGCGCCTGCTAGGGTAGTCAGTTTGTGGCCCCCTTACGCCAACTGCTATCGCGGGATGAAGGGAGGCCATCCTTACTGACCTGTCGTTACCTCGCCATTGCCTAGCGCCCTCATATCCCAGCGCGCCGCCCCCATTGCCCCCAGGGCTGGCGCGCCTCGGATCACCTCATCGGGCACCTGGTCGCCGGCCTGGGGGTACGGCAGGCCCCCGGCGTGGTGCACAACACCCTGGACGCGCTGCACTCGCTGCTGCTGCCGGGAAAGCAGGCGCGGACATGCGACACGCAGCTGCTGCGCCGCCTGGCGGGGGCCGGCGCCTTGCCCGCCGCCGTGGCCGTCGCAGGCGCCGACTACCACCTCTCCCGCACCATCAGCATGGCGTCGCACCGAATGGTGAAGTTGCTCAGCGGGATCCTCCAGGCAAGATTCCATACTTCATTCGGGGCGGCGTGGTGCGGTGATGGTGTCCGGGACATGCGCTCGATGGCGCATGGGCATGGGGCCCGTCCGCTCGTATACCTCGCCCGCCATGGCCTGTACTCGGCGCCCTGCTGGAAACATCACACCCTCGGGTGTGTATGTCCATAGAGGCTGCCTCCCCCGTTTCTGGTTCTCTTTTTTCATCAATCTCTCCTCGCACCCTGCCTTTGCCTGTTCATGTAGACTCCCTCATCTTACTGTTGAACCCTCCCGCGTACCTAGTAGAACCCCCGCAGCTGCCACCCCTCCCCACTTGCTCCAGGGGCCTCCGTAGGCTGAATGCTACCCTCTTCAAGGGGTCCCAACGTGACCCTTGCTGCTTACCCGTCCTGCTCCACCCCCACCCACGGCCCCTTTGAATGCCTTCCAAACCCTATCGTCCCCCCCCCCCACACACACATGCAGGCCACCAACCCCGACGCCCCGCTGCGGGAGCAGCTGCACGGTGCGTGTGCCTCACTGTTGCGGCTCCTGCACGCCAAACTGTCGTCCCCCGACGCCGCCGGCAGCGAGAGGGCGGGCTATGTGGTGGCGCTGCTGGACGGTCTGGTGCGCAGCGAGGGCTCGGGCGGCCACCAGGTGGACCTGCGGTTGCTGCACGGGGCGGCCGCGGCGGGCACGCTGGAGATGGGCCTGGAGCGCCTGCCGCTGGATGACTCCGCCGTCAAGAACCTGAGGCAGGTGCACCTAGCTGCTGGGCGATGTGGCATCGGGCGGTGTGGCATCGGGCGGCGCGGCATCGGGCGATGCATGTGGCAGTGGGCCGCATGCAGCCCTCTGCGCGGGACCGGCTGCGCGTCGGCAAGCGCGGACTGCGGATCGGCGGACGAGGAGCAAAATCGACTGCGGCGAGGGCGAAGGCGCACCGCGGGACGGCCGCATGTGTGCCTTGCGCAACGCCCAACGCCACGAATGCGCATGGCGTCGCCGTGTGGGGCCGTGTCCGTCCAGGCAGGCGGGTGGGCTCATGGGCGGATCACCGCTGCTCAGCGCCCTTTCATTCATCACGGGTCGGCTCATCGTGCGCCTGACAGGGAGACGCCCTTGTTAACCATGGATCGGTAACCCGTCCTACGCAGCTACCTCATCAAGTACGCTCTGGAGGAGCTGACGCCAGAGGCCGTGAGCGACGAATTGCATTACGCAGAAAGCGGCGGTGGCGTCAGCGGTGACGAGCACGGCGAAGGCGGAGCGCACGGAGGCATGGCAGAGCAGCTGCCGGGGCTACCGCAGCCGCACCCACAGCACCAGCAGCAGATACCACAGCCGCAGGTCGAGCTTCCTGTGGGGGATGCCGAAGAGCTACGGACGCGGCTGCTGGCGCTGCGCTCCCGCATGCTGCAGCTGCTGGACTCGCTCCTGTCGAGCAGCGACCAGATGGTGCTGGAAAGGGCGGTGGACGGCATCGTATCCTTCACACGGTAAGGGAGGGCGGGCGGAGTGCCGCGTATTGGGGAGGCGTATCTACCTGCTATGTGTGTGTGTTACGTATGCGTGGCGGAATGCTTACAGAAGGTCTAAAACGAGGCAGCAAAGCAGCCGGCAGCCTAAGAACCCTCCGCCCGACTAAATAAATGAAGCCCCCAAGAAATTAACCCTGGAATGCTGGGCTGGGTTGGGCTGGGTTGGGCTGGATACCTGAGCTGAGCTGAGCTGAGCTGTGTGTGTGAGTTATGTATGCGTGACGGAGTGCAGAAAACAGGTCCAAGATATAGCTAGCATAGCAACTCTGGGGTGACGGGCTGGGTTGGTGAGCTGGGCTGGTGTGTGTGGCCACACTGCATGTGGGTGTGTGGGAACATCGCCTGGACGAGCTAGCTGTGCGCTCCGCCCAGTGCCACCGCCTCCTGTCCATGCGCTGGACTGCCTTTGAGAGCCCGGCTGCCCTGCCGTTGGCCCCTCCTCCACAACGCGCAGGAGCTATGTCGCTGGGAAGTTTAGGTGAGCCTGAAGTGCCGTGAGGTCCGCAGCTGTACGGTGTGGCGGCAGGAGGGCGAGGCCGTCCGTTGCCACCCGTACCGCAACCCTAAAGGCCACCAACCACTACTTTTGTCCAGACTTGTCTTTGACGAACGAGGAGATGGGGGGAGGCAGGGGGCGTCCCTGCTCGGTCGCTGCATGGCCCCGCTCCCCGCACTCCACCTCTCTCGCCCCAGCGCCCTGGCGAGCCCAAGCCATCCGATCGACGCGCGGGCCAGTGTATGACTGAGCCAGGAACAGCGTACAGCGCGCCGGCCGTATCTGGGCCTTATCCTCCTGTGACTAGCTTGATTGGCCGCACGCTGCACTCCACAGTGCCCACTGCTCAGTCCAGTCCCCACCACCCTGGTCTCCCGGCGGCCGCGCAGGCCATCCCCAGACATGCTGCGCTGGCTGCTGGGCGCTGGTTGCCTGCCGCGCATGGCAGCCGCACTGGCCGCCTTCCCCGACAGCTTGCCCATGTGCCAGGCGCTGTGCGGCACACTGGCGGCCGTCATGCAGCTCGAAACGGAGCAGGCGAGGCCAACCGGCGACCGGAGCGGCTCCGAAACCCTCATCGGGCCCCTTGCGACGTCCCATCAACTCACGGTCAGCTCCCCACCTTCGCTGTCTCCCATCTGGTCTCCGCCGCATTCTGCGCCCGAACTCAACCTGTCGGGCCCACGCAAGGCTAGAGCCTGTGCCCCCTAAACTCAGTCACGCACTTGTCATCCGATCAACCGATCCCCATCGCCGCCCCTCCCCAAAAGTTGACTTCGACCTCCTGCCCGCCGCGACACCCTCCCCGCCGCGTCCACGTCCCCAGATGCCGGACCTGCCCTCGGACCATCCAGCCAAACAAGCAGCGGCGCTGGCCTGCCTGCCGCCGCTCTGCCAGGCCGTCTGGAGCTCCAACAAGGAGGTTGCTCAGCGCGCGCTCCAGATGCTCCGATGGCTCGCCTGCGGCCTTGTGGCGGGAAGCGTGGTCTTCAACCCCGCGGTCGTGCTTTGGCTTTACGAGTCGGGCCAGATTCCCCGCCTCGCTGGCCTCGCTGCCTCCAAGCGCGGCCTCCGGGCCGGCGTCAGCGTCGACATAGTCTCCCTGTTGCACCGCCTGGCCTGGCCCGCAACGGCGGAACAGGATGCCGACGGCGATGATGCCGCGTCAGCAGCCGAGGGGACATCAGGCGCGGCGGCGGGCGGCGGCGGTGCCGCGCCCGGGGCCTGCCCGCCGGCCGCGGCGGCCGCCGCCGCCGACGCTCTGAGGTCCGTGACTCGCTCGCTGCTGGAGCTGCTCCGCAGCGGCCACAACATGGCGCTGGCGCCGGACGCGATGCATGCGGTCATGAGCGCTCTGACCTCGGCCCGGGGCTTCTTTTACGAGCGCCGGCTGGTGGACGCGAGGCTTCTGCACCTGGCGCTGCGCGAGGGAGGCATGCCGGCGGCTCTGGAAGCCTGCCTCGGGGGGCAGGGCGGCAGCCGCGTGGCTGCGGTCTTGTTGGAACGGATGAGCTTCATGTTGGTGGCGCTGCAGCAGCTGCTGGGGCCGGCGGCGGCAGCTGGGGCTGGGGCCATCGGCGCGGTTGAGGTGTTGGCTGCATCGCCGTGGCAGCAACCGCAGGATAAAGAAAAGGAGCAGGCGCGTCGTTCGCTGGAAGAGCTGCGCGGCGCGGAGCCGCGCGTCGTCGCGGCCTGCGTCTCCCGGGTCGGGCCTGGGGAGGACCAGGCAGCCGCCGCGGGCTACCTAGAGGGCCTGCGCTGCCTGGCGGCGTTCCGGGTGGAGGGCGCTGCCAACGTGTGGTCGTACAACGGGGACGCGCTGGCGGCCATGCAGAGGGCGGGCCTATTGGAGCGGCTGGCGGCGCTGGGCGCACTGGGCGCAACGCGGCCGCTCAGCGCCGCGCTTTGCCGCTCCGCGGGCGCCGTGCTGCGCACCATGCTAGGGAGCGGCGCGGCCTGTGCGGTACAAGCTCTTCAGGTGTGTTATGTATGCGTGGCGGTATGCTC